>JAEAOA010000519.1:947500-1082500 GCA_016746295.1 Potamilus streckersoni | reverse complement strand
GCTGTCGTAGTCATTGGCCCAAACCCGACTTTTAACCTTGGATTTACAAAGCCTCCATCAAAATTTGTTGGTGGTTCATTAATGTTTTCGTGTGCCTTTACGCTCCGTCACATATTTAAATTTTGTAGAGATATTTATAAATGTTTATTTTTTAGAGATAAACATGGTCAAATTATTTCCTAAGAACAACGCAAACGATGTAATTTGGCGTACAGGAAGTGTTGATGATAAAGTTGAATTGTCAACATATTAACATTGTGGGTGACTGTTCTAAACTAATAAAAAATCACGTTTATTCTTATTTATACCATCTTGAACCTCTTCAACTCTTTAATGTCTTGCGCATACCACAGACTTGCATTCACCAACTCGCATTCAGGGGCAACTTGTATGACAAATAAGTACCAAACATGGCATTACCACACTAAAACGTGTTCGAGGCGTTTCAAATTACAGCGCCAGATAGCAGTCAAACCCATAGTAAGATGATATTTAAGAATTTAGAAGTGACTGAAGTTTTGTTGCGGTTAAACAGTCATCAAGAACCGTCTGAAGAAATTCGGCTTGAAGTCACTCCTCAAATTGCACGTGCATATCGCAATCTTTGGTCTTTGATAGAGCGACTTCTAAATGTTTAGACTGGTTTGCTAATTTCCATCACAACTTTTACACACTACACCCAATTTATTACTTTTCAATGGAACACCTAAAACTGTTTAAGCAATCCGCTTTTGACATGTAATTTCATGCAGGTATGCTTGCGGCTGGTGATGCTGATGATTATTGATGTTATGCTGCGATACTTTCGGCAAAGACTGTGTTGATGGAAGGTGCGTATGGTCGAATGAGGGTCCGCGATGCACCTAAGGAAATGTCAGATTTTTTTTCGAAAATTCGTACTTAAACATGATTCGTATTTCAGTAATAATATCCTATCACGAAGTGAAGGCTGATTTGAATAACAAATCATCTGGGAAAAAGCAAAAAAGAAAGGCATTCGATCATCTGGAACAAGTCACCAAATATCATCTGGACGAGGTCATCGATTACCTGATACAACACTCAGAAGGCCCGCCGTTGACCCATCCATTGACCAGTCTTGATTTACACGCTATGACAAAATCAATAAAGTATTTTTGAGGTATTTTCTTACATAGAAGGTTCACACGTGAGACCGGTATCCTCAACCTGGATTTAACGGCATCTGGCACTCATTGTGTTGAATACACGGTGACATCTCGACGTCGATGTATTTTGACACATATGGTATTGCACCTTCAGTTGGCGGACGACAACTACTGATTTATTCGACTGTGCCGTTGCAAACTCGATTGATGGCCCAGTGTTTGACCATCTTGTTGTTGACACTTTGCCTACACCGGTGGGAAACATAGATCCTAAACACCAATACGGCAAGCACTTGTTCATTTCACATTTAGAAACGTTGAATATGATACAAATGTCTATTAACATTTATGGACTTTACTCAGCCCCACGTGGTGCAGATATAGATTTGAGCAAGTTTGCCAGCAAGGCAGATTTGATTGAGTTTATCAGTTGGATAGTTGTTAGTGGCGACCAGAGTGAGTTTATGATATTTGAAGATCAAAAATGGTAAACTGCAAGCCTCTAACTTAATGTATGATAAATAATGTCAACATTTGTGAACAATCGGTGTTGTGTAGTACTAACGACGATACTATTTAAACAGCTTTTATATATACAATATCGCTGTCGTTGGCCGCTGGAGATGACATTCAGTTCAAAGGACTCAACATTCGTTCAAGAGGATGCCCTGCTATAACATTACCAAAAACCAGGACAACTTGGAGTCATCGCAAATACAAATGCGCAAAGGTTGAAAATATACAGGGACTGTTTATACAACGACGAATTGGAATTCATTGACAAATCCACCCCATACTGTTCATTAACAAATGTATTACACCAACATTACCTCAATAACGGAACGAAATATCTCTAATGTTATTCAGCATCGAAACACTTTCCCGTGTACTAGAAGCGATCATTTCATACCTCGTTTATTGGAGTAATTGGTATATGTTTTTAATGCAGAGGGCGTTAGACCCCCAGAACGCTCAATCGCCGGAAACTTAAATATTTCCCAAGAAGGTATTTTCTTTAGGTGTATGACAGTTGTGTCAGTAAAGGAAGATAAAAGACTAGAAGTGCGTGAGCTCGTTTCTCCCGATCGAGTTCGGCCTTTCGAACAATTGTACTATGCATTCGAATTATTATTAGAACTATGATGTGACCCCATTGTTACCGACGTGAAAAAAACCCTGTAGTGGAGCAATCACCAGGAGAACCACATTGATAGTGAAATATCAAACGCGCTTGTTTGTTTGTAAACGCTACTTGTGAGCTTTCCGCGGAAACAACTGTTGGTTTTGATGTGACAGGTCTCACGTTAATTACAACCATAGGTCTACAATCGAAATTATTGCTCGGAATATATTGATAATAACCGGTGTCTCTGCTGGTGCTAACAATTAATTTCGACACGATTACATTCGCAAATACGTGTCTATTGAGAACTGCTTGCAGTGGCACAAAATAGTCTCGGTACGATGTGTATACTGCATTCTGCAGCTTTTGAGGATACAATAATTAGCATGCTAGTGTTTAAAACTGCTGGTCGAAATGGAAAATTACCGAAACTTCGAGTACAGATTCGGAACCGCGTAACGGATTTGCAGACATTAAGAGTAAAACTGTCTTCACTTCCATGAAATAATAATCCACGGGTTGCAAAAGTCATGTAGCTTTAATGCTAAAATGAACAATAGTGATATAGGATAGAATCTATGACAAGTATGACAATGCGATTGATATTTAGCTCCCTGAAAGCTTTATTAATATTTTTCCAAAAGAGCTCCAGTCCACAAAAGTTACCATACTGGAGAATTTTTAGTTTGGAGTTAGGCTGGATACAACTGAGTGGCATTTTGGAGCTATTTATAATAGTAAAAGCATAGACGCTGATCAATATGATTTGTATCTTGATGAAACTGAAACTTTTACAGATATGCTATATTTTTAGGCTGGCATCAGAGACGAATATCTAAAAATATCACTCGAACCGGAAGCAGCTTCACTGTTTTGCAATCATTGTCCGATGAAGAAGTTTGTGGCGAATGGTTCAGAAACTGCATCAATTTCCACCTTCGAAAGAGGATCCAAGTATTTAATTTTGGATGCTGGAGGTAGAATGCATATCCAGATTTAACATTACTAAAAAAATAAATATTAAAACGTTTTCTTTGTTTGGAAAAGGAGCCCATCTATGTGTTAGTGCTATCGAATTCAATGGTATAAAGGCATATTCAGTTAGTAAGAGGCCGATGATCATGTGTTATATTTCCAACTTGCACTGAATAGAACTTAAAGCTTATGGCAACAAAATGTGATGTATGATAAATGCTGTTACAATCCAAGTGTTGTATGCCGGTTTCAGTTTGTATGTTCAAGAGATATCTGTGATTATTTAATCATATTGGGGTTCTAAGATAACTCTCATTAATATTGTTTGATTAGCCTTTTTCATTGGTTGCTTTGTAGGATGGCCATGTCTACCAATATATTTGATGGAGTGAGTCTTTGGAATACCTTGGCTCTCTAAGACCATATGATTTTGTGATAATAGTTGCTACCATTTAATCGTTCTTTATAAAGCATATGGATGTTGTATGGTATAACAGCCCTGATAGAATATAGTTTTAAAACGATACGTTTTGCTTGACAGATGAACACCTAGGTTAGTATCGTGGATATGGGTATAGGCATAACAGTATGAACGACAAAGATATTAACGTATGGAATTTTATGACAGAGATGGGGTACATACAAGCCTTGAAATTTGTAAATTAGTAAGAAATGTAATGATTACAGCATATATATATATATATATATATATATATATATATATATATATATATATATATATATATATATATATATATATATATATAACAGAATCAAAGCCAACCATACACATCGTCAAAATTAAATCAAATGCGAACCCCATATTTATAGGAAAACAACCCCTAAAAATATCAGTAAGTGTGACAGCTAATAATAAGCAAGAAGTGTTTGTATTTCGGCAAATTGTTTTTGTGTACATTTAATGATTCCTTAACAGCTCTCCAGTCTCAGTCTAAAATGGGCAGGTTATCACGGCATCCACATAATAAAATGGTTATGGGCGTTGAAGCCAAATCGAAGCTGAAGCAGTTGAACTGATCAAAATCAACGTGTTAATGATCTGCAGTTCGGTTTTACGTCAATGCTATTGCAACATTAGAAGGATAGTTCTTAACAACGCAGAAGATCAAGTTCATATGTTTCGGGTCGTCCGCCATGGCGACTAAAAATAGCTA
This sequence comes from Potamilus streckersoni, assembly GCA_016746295.1. Classification (NCBI taxonomy): domain Eukaryota; kingdom Metazoa; phylum Mollusca; class Bivalvia; order Unionida; family Unionidae; genus Potamilus; species Potamilus streckersoni. The sequence continues at coordinate 1,078,100 of JAEAOA010000519.1, read as the reverse complement.
CATCAGAGTATAACAAGGCTCTTTTTAGTTAAAGTATTCTTATTTTTCTTGAACATAAGGTTTTTGAATTTTACATGATCTCTTCTATCCTCATTTCACGAAGTGTTCTGGGTTTTGCGTCATGACCTTAGCATATATGTGTTTACTTGCATACACACATTCATTCATACAGACACGTATAGAAGACGTTCATGTAAATCAAAATGGCGTTATATCAGTTGACCCTTTATATTTTAATCTAGTATAATTTACTTCTAAACTGTACTGCTGTTTCTTTGCAGAATTAGATCCAAATGGAAAAATGGAAGTATACAAATGCTTCTAATATATAGAGTATTTATTGTGAAATTGACTTTAATCCATCATTTAGGTTTAGGTTAGGGGTCTAATGCCATGTAGGATAAACACGTTTACTGGGTTTGCGTTCTAGACACAGCCTTGATTACGGCTATTAAATTGTTTACAAAAATGTTGCTTACAGTTTTGATGCTCGGACTAAATCGTTATTTTGGGATTACTGTCAAATTGTTCAATGACATATTGGATGAAATCATCGTGATTATATTTTGACAAGTAGTCTTGAACAGTAGAGATTTACTTTTTTTTCGTAGTGACAAAATACAAATAACGTCGCAGCAAAACGTGTTTTAATGGATTTCAAAATCGTTTTCAATTCAGTTCATCCAAATATAAATTGGCGTGTACTGCCAGATTTTCCAAATATTCTTTAAGAAAACAATTTTTGCTATAAATTATCTTCGATAACCAAAGGAAGCTTAATACAAAAGAATTTTATATAGCAGGCAAATTATTACGTGTACTTGAGAGAGAGAGAGAGAGAGAGAGAGAGAGAGAGAGAGAGAGAGAGAGAGAGAGAGAGAGAGAGAGAGAGAGAGAGAGAGAGAGAGAGAGAGAGACAGAGACAGAGACAGAGACAGACAGAGACAGATACAGAAACAGAGAGAGGGCAATATTTGCTCTTTATATTTGCAGCTAAGACTAGCTTACCGATCCGGTGGCCTAGTGGTTAAAGTATCCGTGTTGGATACGGGAGGTCGTGGGTTCGATCCCCGACGGAATCATTCCAAAATGTTACAAAAATGGTACTAACAGCTGCCTCGCTTGGCGCTCAGTATTAAGAGGTTAATGTTTGGACTGATCGGCCTGGTGTAAGGATAATGTGACTGGGTGGGACATCATGCTACGTGTCTGCGGCATGATGCCCCAGTGCAAGACCTTACTATAAACTACCATAACGCAGACATCGTAGCGATATGACTGCAAAATTGTTAAAGCTACTTTAAAAATCCAAATCACATCACATCACATCAAGACTAGATTACTTATATGGCATAATGTCGGCATCAAATAAGTGCTGTCATTGTTATAGGGAGTCGTGATTTTCCTTAGATATGGATTAATTTGTTGGTAATTGCAACTCGATTCCTTTCGATATTGACTGTAATAAAATAGCTATATGGATATGAGAAAGTGTGCAGCATTACATAGGAATCGGTTCCTCTTGTTAGAAAAGTCTGCATGTCGTATGAATTTAGACAAGCATCAAGCCAAAATCATAACATTGATGCATTCGTATATCGAGATCTATACCACAGAGATGTCTAGTAAAAAAAAAACATTGGAAAATGATTCTGAAGTAGTTTTGATAGAATAACTAAGATACAGTCCTTGGATGAAAACGTGTCTTTTCTAATAGTCACTTCAAACCTTGCATTCATTTTGTTGTCGCCATTTCCATCCAAGACTCTTCCGTGCAAAGGTTTCATAATAGGGAAATAAAAACTACTTAATAAAAGAAATCGTATAAAATGTCTATATGTTTCTATAAAAGTTATGCGTACTGAGGTTCCATTTTTTAGTAATAAGTTATGATTAAATGTCTTCTTTTTGGTTAGCAAGAATTTAAAATTACTGTCAGTTCCTATGTCGTAATACACTGTTTGTTTGTGTGTAAGGGCAATCCGAGTTGTCATCTTATAGTTCAACCAGTTTGATAGTAAAATGATTAAAGCTTAATGGAAAAGGTCAATATATTAGACCTTTATTGTCTTGTGTAAAGTTAATAACTGTTTAAGAAATTAAATAAAATATGCATTATATCTATTCTTAAAACTCTTTATTACCTTGAGTCATTTTGAATGCTTTGGAAGGATTCGTTGAAAACATTTTAAACACATTCTATATTCATTTTGCTTATAGTATTTTCCATCTGAATATATATATATATATATATATATATATATATATATATATATATATATATATATATATATATATATATATATATATATATATATATTGCTTATAGTATGTTCCATCTGATACGTGAATTTGATACTCCAAACGTCCTTTAATTCTAAAACATCAGTTTCCAATCATTTTTCTAACAACGTTTATAACAATTTAAATTCATTGCTGTTCTTTGCATACAAATAGTTTAATATCAAAGGATGTACAGTGTCATTTGTTATAAGTTCTCGTCAAGTGTCAGTAAGTTATAAGCTCATATCGAAGAATGCACGTTGTCATTTGTCATAAGTTCTCGTCAAGTTGTTTGTAATTTATAAACTCAAATGGAAGAATATATAGTGTCATTTGCCATAGGTTCTCATCAAGTTGTCAGTAATTTATGTGCCCATATGGAGAAATGTACACTGTCATTTGCCATAGGTTGTCATCAAGTTGTCAGTAATTTATGTGCCCATATGGAGAAATGTACCCTGTCATTTGCCATATGTTCTCATCAAATTGTCACTTAGCTCATGTCGAAGAATTGTTGAATAGTAGCAATATGTATATTCATTACATCACATTAATATAACGTTGCTTTCATCCATTTAAAAAATGTTAAATATATTTAACTAGTAAAATCTTTACTCAAATAAGTCATGCAAAGAGGATTAATTTGACGCATTCAAACGCATTTCAAAGTCTTCTCACTATGGTAATTTGTAGTTTTATTGATTAAAGTCCGTGCTTTTTGTCGTGCGACAAACAGGAAGGTACTTTCATTCTGATTTCAAATAAATGTTTCAAAACTTTCACAAAGGAGTTTCATACATTACATTTGAAATAATGACTAATGCTTCGATCTTTTATGTCTATGACTAACACATATACTATATACTAATTTAGGTGGCACAGCGGATATAACAATCCACGAGGTTATTGGGAATGGAAAATTAAAGGAGCTACATAAAGCCAGTGGCGGCCCTTGGGGAGGAACAAAGGTTGATGAAGCTTTTCAGCAATTCATCGTCAAACTTGTAGGAAATCGTGTCTTCCAGAGGTTTTCTAATGAAACATTAGAGGATTTGCAGGAAATGCTTCGTTCATTTGAAGTAAAGAAGAGAGAAATTTATCTGAACAAAGATTGCCAAGTCATTCTTCGAATTCCTATTTCATTGATTCAATTATTTGAAGAAGAATCTGGAAACAATCTTGAAGAGTGCATCAGACAACACTATTCTACCAGTAAGATGAAACTTGTGAACGATAAACTAAAAGTGGACAGCTTTGTGATGAGAGAATTTTACAAGGACACCATTAATTCCATAACATCACATGTTATTACGATATTCGATGACGAGCGTTTTGCAGATGTCAAGTCGATAATAATGGTCGGTGGCTTTTCTGAATGTCCTTTATTTCAACAGGCAATTCAAGATTGTATTCCTCATAAAAATAGTATTATTCCGTTGGAGCCAGACTTGGCAGTCTTGAAAGGCGCTGTTATATTTGGTCACAACCCAGAAGCAGTTTTGGAAAGAGCCTGCAGATATACATACGGAGTTGCAGGGGCGAAGAAATTCATTGACGGAACGCATCGACAAACATTCAGAAAATCATGTCAGTTCGGGGAGCTTGTTAATAACGTCTTTGTTAAAATTGTCGAATGTGGTCAGAAAATTAAATTTAATGACCGTCAGCCGGAGCAGATTCTCACAATGGCTCAAGATGAAGCTGAACATGTATTCTCCATATACGTGTCAGAGAAACCGTCTCCAATGTACATTACCGATGAGGGGTGTTCTTTATTAGGAAATGTAACTATTTCTGGACTTGACAGGTCTGTACCCCTAAGTCAGAGAAAAATTGCAATAACCTTGATGGTCGGAGGGACTGAAATGGAGGTAGAAGCAAGAGAGGTCCATACAGGAAAGACGTCAAAGACTGTAATGGACTTCCTGGGATGAATTGTAACTTGTTATGCATGTGAATTTTTAAAAAGGAAAGCCACATAATTAATATGATACATTATTATATATTTGTGCAATTGGAATTTAATCAGATTCTTGAGTTTTGTTATACAACTTATAAATACTACTGTCTTTCATTGTTTAGGGTAAAATTGTCCATCGAAAGTTGCTTTTCGTTGATAACATGTGGGCATACAAATTATTTATTTGATTTATTTGATTTAATTACCTTATTCTGTATCGACTATTACAATAGATGACGTAACAGATGATGCAAATAAAATTGTATTATTATACATATCTGGACCCAAACTGAAGTAATTTTGTTTTCGCAATCATCAGTACTGGCACAAATATATCAAACCGATCACATATAAAAGAACCCAACAAACACAATGGTTAATATCAAAATGAAAAGTACAACCAGGCTACAGCCGTCGATATGTTTACTTCATCAACTTATCTATTACTTTCTTTTTGCCTTGCTGATAATCCATCGAAGATACATTATCATTAATTAATTGTAACTATTGGGGACATGAGAAGATTTTTTTAATGATTAATAGACAAATAACACAACTTTATTTAACCAAAAACAGGGCAAAGATGTTGCTGTTGCCTGCATCATTTGATGTAAGCGGTATTTGTCCGTCACAATCTTCCATTGCAATGAAATCCACACAGTAAAAGTGATTGCAAGTAATTTGCAATATTAGAAACGGATACCGCAATCAACTGAAAACGAGAATCTCGAAATAGAGCGGCGGTATGGCCGGCTTTTTTGTGGGTGGGGACATACTAAAATATCCCACTTCAGTGCACGAAAATATGCATTTCTCTAGTCAAGCAAATGTAATATCTGTACACAATACCTCATCATTACACATTGTCTCTTAGATCCCTTTTTGGTGTTATGTACCAATGCATTATTGATAAGGAAATGTAGCCTTTTGTGTTCCAACACTTTTTGCATCGTATTTGATAATATTTTTTTTGTCCAAGACGTTTCGTTGCCTCTAATTAAACAAACTCTGGTCAATCTTTTATCCCGTTGTAATGGTCACTTCCATCTTTTTTGGTCAATGAAATGTGATCAACTTATCATCCTCTCTATGAATAAGTCTATTATCCTGATGTAGTTCCTGTTGATCCCCCTGTTTTGCAACACAATATTCCAATAATATGTTCCAGGGATATTAAATGCATTTTGAAATTTAAAACCCATATTTTCACCTGACATCTATCAAAACAATGCAAAAACTATGCATATTAATTCTAGTTTGACTATGCATATTGATTCTAGTTTAATGTATGCATTTAAATTCTTGTTTGACTCTATGCATTGTAATTCTTGTTTGACTCTATGTGTTTTAATTCGTCTTACTATGCATTTTAGTTTAAGTTTATATACATTTTAATTCTAATTTGACGGAATGCGTTAAAATTCCAGTTTGACGGTCTCTGCTATTTAAAGGAAATGTTCAAGATCAATTCCTGATCCAAGAAGAAAAATAATCCATATTGATTTTAGTCTATTCGCCAAATCTGAAAGACCGGCATTAATCTATTTCCAATGTTTATTAGTCAGGAAGCATCTTTGTCTTGCTGCTTTTTACCCACGTATTTTCTTATACAACATTTAATGTAAAATAGAAAATAAACATTCAGTGATATTATCAATTGTACATTTCTGTGCATTACATTTACAGGTTTTATTCAACGGTAAAAATATTTACTTTAATTTCACGTCTTGAGGAGGCCGTTTCATAAGTCTACTTATTATTTACTGACTTCTTGAAATATAGTTTAGTACCTTTGAAAATTCATACTACTATTAATATTTGCCACCGTAATAAGCAAACACACATATTATTATAACGCCGTGGTCTTAAACTAAATAACAGAAAAGAGCAAAAACCAACAGTTTTTGTAAAATTTAACAAATAATTTATTTCTCTAGAATACAAAGACTCACACTTATATAATCCAAAATGTCCTTAAAAGAATTCACGATAATCACAAAAAGTGATATATCCCTTAAAGTGTTAATAAGTACTTTATAATTCCAATCAATAGTGTAATTAATAAGTCGTGACAAATTAAAAATGAACACAAGGCATAAAACTTACCCTCAATTACCTCATTATGGTCAAAAATCAATCGTACAATATAAATTAAATTAACATAAGTAAATATAACTTATATATATATATATATATATATATATATATATATATATATATATATATATATATATATATATATATATATATATATATATATATATATATATAAACACAAGAAAAATATTAAACTAGTTTCTAACTAGCTCGTACGCTTTCGACACTAAATGAGTCTTTTTCAATTGCAAACATAAGACAGGGACAAGGACAAGTCCAACAATAAATGCAAAAGTTTACATAACTTTTTATACATGAATAAAATCTTGGAAATATTTGATTTTTCAACTATTTTTCTTTCACTTGACTGGTGATGTACACTAGTTTATATCAGCCTGCAAAAGGATTAACCATCTCGCCATCTGTCTTTTAATGTAATTTAGGGTAACCGGCAAATTATATCCCAGATATTACATTGTTTAAGTAGCAATTATAGGTGAGTGTGTGACTTATGAGAAAAAGGAATAATCTTTCAAATGAAAATGTATTGTATGCTTTTATTATATGTTGAAAGGGTTTGCAACTTTTATCTCCAGTGGGGCCAGATTTGCTAGTGTGACCTTGGCTTGTGAGTGGTATTGTCATCGCTCTGACTAGGATTTCTTGATGTTTATTTTGGTCTTGTGTTTTGTTACAGAGGATCAACTTTAGCATGTCACACAATTCCACGGTGGGTCAATGTTTCTGCATGATTTTACCTACTTTCGGGTTGTCTTGATGGTAGGTCGAGACAAAAGGTGTTCTATGATCAACTCTTTCCTTTTCTCTGTAATTCAGTATGCCATTGTGGTTGTTTGTTTATTTAGCTCTTTTGCTGCCTCCGCAATCAGGTCGTAGACCGGTTCATCAAATATCAGACAACTATTCAAATCTTTCTTTGTTGGAATATTTCATCGTCGGAGCAGATTCTTCGCATCCGCAGTGCCTTGCTCTATGGGATGTTACAAATGCAATGATTTTGAGGACAACGGGATGGAAGAAGAAAGTGATGATTATCAGTTGGTTTTAAGTAGATATCTACATGGAGTTTGGTTAACACGAGTCTTATTGCTGAGCCAGAATAAGTGGTTTGAGTTGGAGACTTCTGCCGTGAATTTTATTGAAGGATGAAAGTTATTTTCTTGTGATTTTAAAATATCCAGATTTCATCTTCCATGTTTCCATTGAATTTCTATATCATCGGTGAAGCGTACCCACTGGTATGATATAAGTTCCACCGAAGCTAAGAGTTAAGCTTCCAGTATAACCATCAAAATACTAGCATAGGAAAGGGCCACTTTTTATCTATTACGGTTCCATTGATTTGGATGTACTTTTCTTCATTGAAAACAAAGTTATTGAGTTTCAGGACAAGCTCTAAAGGTTTAACTAGGAAGTGACTAGCTGGTTGTCTATTTGTTCTTGTTTCCATTGCTCTTTTGCACGCCTGTATCCCTTCACTGTGCGGTATGTTAGTATACATAACTTTGGCGTCGTAGGAAACAAGCATATATATAAACATATGTCATAACTATTTACAAAATGCCTTCCGTACTGTCTATATATAAGATTCTGTCATTGGGATAAGTTAATTCGAAGTAGTGGTAGATTGGAAGTTCTTTTTCTACTTTCCGGGAACGAAATTTGTGTATTATGATTGTCAGCCCTCACACATTTTAGCCATACAAAGGATTCTGTTGTTATCGTTTGCATGTATGTTTTGATTTTTTCTGCCTGTTTTGCATATATTATAGACTGAACAGAGCTTCTGCAAAGTTGTTATGCAATGCAAATTTTTATCACATGTTTATGTTTCTTCTTTGCATGTTGTGTTTGACACCACTATACAATTAGAGCTTATTTAATCTGTTTTTTAGAGGTAATATATAGACAGGAATCAGTTCTAAATTGTATAGAAAAAGTTTCTGCAGCAGGAATCAACAGCAAACCCCAAACATTGAGATACAAATTTGTTAATTTATAATATTTACCGCACATCCTATATATATTAGAATATTTGGTGTTCGTTTCACGACATAACGTTGCGATTATTTTACTGTAATTGTCTGTTGACGTCGTAGTATCAGGATAGTAGAACAATTAGAGGCGTGACCATTTTCTTTTTGAGTTGTTGCAAAGGCACTCTCAGACATTTTTTTCCGGTGTTGGGTGGGTGTTGATGCGGCCAAACATATTGTAGTCAGCTATTACTTTTTACGGATGTAGGCCAAGACATGTTTAGAGCGACTACCCACCCCACCCCACCCAACGCCGGTTGCAGAAGTGAAAACATTTCTTGCAGTCTACGAAACTAAAATGCAAGTGTAATAGTTTTTATGAACATCCCACATCATGCAAGCAGTTGAAATATTGCAAGGCCCATAAGATCATGGAAATGGTTTAAAGCCCAGGTCAGCGAGTAAATGGCACCCATCGCTTTGTCTGCACGCACCATACCATATACCGTCACGACTAAGCACGCAACACCAATAAATAATGGCACTGAGTCGGTGTTATATGAGCTAGTACGTAGCAGACACACTCGCATGATGACCAAGTAAATAATTCTCATATATATATATATATATATATATATATATATATATATATATATATATATATATATATATATATATATATATATATATATATATATACATACACACACACACAGTTGATCCAGATTCATATGAAAAAATCCCCCAAGGTATATAGGATTTTTTTATTACAAACTATTATAAATATATACCAGACAGAACAGACAGTGCTATCCTTGGATTCTAAAGTAGAACCAATGATATATATTGGATAATTTCTGTTTTGGAAATATGTTTTTAAATCATTCAACGAATTTTGTAATTGACAATCATCTGAAATAATAACACACACACACAAACATATATATATATATATATATATATATATATATATATATATATATATATATATATATATATATATATATATGTGTGTGTGTGTGTGTGTCTGTGATTGTGTGTGTAATTGCTTGCTGTCAACATGTACACCTATGTACCTACTTATCTGCATGCATAGTTTGTATAGTTTATATACATTTTAAAATAGTCAAATGGTTGAATAAATATAATTGCTAATATAAAGTAGACAGTTATGAAGATTGTTGATATCGATCTTTGGTCTGCCCAGATAAAGTTGCATATTGTTCTTCCGCATTTATCGACTTAATTCATCTGGTGAGACGTGGCTTTTGAATTAGAGTCACAGGAATAAGGAAGGTTTTCTGCAGGTGTGTTGTACAGTGTTACCAGATCAAAAGGTAAACATTAATCTAATTTGAAACGACTGACGCGAGTGTAAGAGGTTTTTTTTGCACTGAACATATTTCAGAATGGATCAGAACAGATAGCTGCGTTCTGTTTATAATTATTATTGAAAACCTTCAAGTCAAGACACTTATAGAAAAATGAATAAAAAATTATACTTGCAATGATCAAATTCTGTACTTACACTATATTGTCTATACTAGTTAACTGTTTATATAATTCATTTACACTAAAATGTATCACACGAAGTTGCTATCTTTGTCCAAAAAATTAAGATTTTAATTATTTATGTTTTCAAACATCACCTTATGCATCATTACTGTCTCCACGTAATGAACTAATACATTTACCGACACAAACATTCATTTTTGAACATTTATACACTTATATTTTCAAGAAAACGTGTTTTGAGTTTGATTTAAATAATCAATTACATATTCATTTAATTAAGAACTAACCCATCTGAGCACTGAGTAAATATTCATTCCTTGGTTGACGTAAGGACAGGAACATTATCCTGATTTTCATATTGAGAAAAGCGCATGTCTCTTTTGCTTTGAAGCAAATTATCACCATCTATGGCAGTAATAGTTCACATTATTGACTACAGTATTTTTATAACACTAGTAACTATTAATAAACCGGACAAAGAGAAGCAAGCTGTTGCAGCAAAGGTATGTAGAATGTTTCTGCTTATATCAGTCAAAATCGAACAACAAACTTTAATTTTATTTCTTTGTAATGATCGTTGAGCAGTGACAGCTACACAAACTTAATGATGGTTAACGTAAATACATACTACTCGTTATGATAACTTGGGAGCAATTAGAATTGCACTATTTCTGAAATCAGTTACATTGAACAAGTACGCATCACAAAGTTGCCTAAGTTTTCGATTTCAAATATAGAAATGCGCTGCCTCGCTTACTATACAAGTTTTATTTGATAAAAAGTCTACATTTAATTTACATCAACTACATGTTAAAATCACTAATACTGTTGCGTTGTACTTTCGATTGAAAACAAAATAATTTACGTACGTAGTAACTGCAACTTTTCATATTGAATCTTTGGAAAAAGCACGAAAAAACTCATACCGACTATCTTCAACCAGTTCGATATAGCAATCGTACCCTAGTGCGTTGAATGGAGTGCGGTAGTTGGAACTTTAGCAAATGTGCAAGCTCTACCCATCCACTGGCGGACATAGACTTTGGTTGGATTCTTTTCACATTCATGTCGTAATGAGCATGCCCAGCTCTTAACGGTAGTCTCACAATAGAGGGCAACTGACACCAAGGATGACTATCTTTTTCTGTATTGGAAATATATTGTGCATGATTTTAACAATACTTACGCAGTGTTTGACAAAAAACATTTTGCTTTTTTTGTTAGTTTTAGAACAATGTGTTTTAAGACATTAAATTATCCCTGTTATATTATCTTACAAATTCGAGACCAAAAGGGATATAAAGATGAATCCATTATTTCATTTTTTAATTAAAATATTCGTATTCCGTAAGTGTATCTATAATTTAGACGTCATCTCAACTTGATTATACCATTTTATTTCTCCAAAGGTCTTGTCAAGTCTGTTAACGAAAACTCCAAACGAAAACATCAGTTTGAGAAAATTGTTTAAGTGACAATCTATTCTGACAATTGTAATAAGGGAACAAATATGAAAGTAATAGTCCTATTATCATTCATTCGAAAATCGTGTCAATTATTGCAATTTGTCTGCATATTTCGAATGAAAATCGTGTCAATTATTACAATTTGTCTGCATATGTCGAATGAAAATCGTGTCAATTATTGCAATTTGTCTGCATATTTCGAATGAAAATCGTGTCAATTATTACAATTTGTCTGCATATGTCGAATGAAAATCGTGTCAATTATTACAATTTGTCTGTATATTTCGAATGAAAATCGTGTCAATTATTACAATTTGTCGGTATATTCTGAATGAAAATCGTGTCATTTATTACAATTTGTCTGTATATTCAGAATGAAAAATTTCAATAAGTTATGGTAATAAGTGTACAGATTAGGCATTGATTTTTCAAAGTGACCATAAAGTGGTCTTAACTATGCAAGCACTAAGATATAGGAATTATGAAATATGTAGGTCACGGAATCCCAAAAGTGGAACATGATAAGAGAATTAACTAATGCAATAGTAAGCAAACAAGTCCATTCAGAGAGGTGGCGCTTCGATAAGAGATATGCAAAATTTGTTTGTTTAACTGCAGTACACATACGAATTAACATCTAAGTAACCATGTAGTACATGACAAAAAAGAATATTTATGATACTCTAACACGTCATTATTGATTTGTTTGGGCAGTAGTAGATATTATTTTGGTCCACATTTTAAACTTATTGTATAGGTTGCAGTCCAGGATAAAAGAGCTAAATTCTCTAGTCGAATGTTTTGCAGTGACAACTCGACCTTGATTTCAAAAAGTAGAACAAACAAATCCTAGTTCAGCAAGTGGAATGGTAAGTTTGTATGTGATTTTTCACGTGAATCATATAACAACACATACATTACAGTTCATTATCCATTTGTCTAGTTGGCTCACATCTATCTATCTATCTATCTATCTATCTATCTATCTATCTATCTATCTATCTATCTATCTATCTATCTATCTATCTATCTATCTATCTATCTATCTATCTATCTATCTATCTATCTATCTATCTGGTGGCCAAGTGGTTAGTCTTAACTATTTAATTGTATGATACATGGGGAGTTAGGATTTGTGATATGATGATATGATACATGGGGAGTTAGGATTTGTGATATATGTAGGGAGTTAAAAATTTATAGGCCACCGATCCCAGGTGTTATTTACAGATGACGTTGAGTTATTGCAAAAGAAGTTGTCAGACCTTATTTCCATTTTTAAATTTAAAAAAAAATAATTTATGACATTGACACCTTGGAAAGAGATAACTTTATATACAGTTTGTTGAAACTCAGTACACATGACGCATTATTATGTGGGAAACCACGTTCTAAGTGACACAACGAATTTTCAAGGATCTAACAAGGATTTATGGCCTGTTTGTGCTGTAGTCCATATCACTATTATAAAAGTAGGTGTTGTCACGTGGTGACCTCGCTCTACTGTAGGCCTAAACAGGTTGTAGTCATGTAAAATGATTGTCCTGTAGTGTAGGGAACAGGGACAGTGATTTTGAAAAGAGGGATTAAAATAACCACATAATTCAGTAAGAGAATTTCTAAGCTTATGCATGAACAGTCTTGCTAATTTTATACGCCAATAACAACATTGACAATACATTGTATTACCTTATTCTTGGACGAAAAGTTATGTACAGTTTATCTGTTTCTCTATGAATGTGGTGTGTGTAAAATATCATTATTTTGGTATGATCTGCTTCTCTGTTCATATGACTTGTACAAAAATATTGCCTTTACCTAGTGCCTGAGAAAACAAGAGCTCAAAGCAGACGCCTTAGCATTTCACAATGCACCGTCACCAGGAGCACAAACTATTCATTCTAGGGAGATATAAACCTTGATGGCCTAAGGTTTATCATGTTCAGAAAAACACGCCTGTCATACAAAATGTGTTGGATTAAGAAACTGAAATCGCAAACACAAATGGCTGACCAAGCTAATGCTATCATATTGAGGATCATGAAAGATTACATACACGATGGATCCTGATGGGCCTTTGCCCTCTGTGAAGCGCTGAACATTGTGTAAATCGGTATAGCCCATTTCGGAGCTGGACTTATACTCCAGCACCAAGCTTTATACCACGGAGATGAGATCTGTTACTAATGTGGAAAAAACACTGATAATCGCAGTTTTTAATGGGCTATTATGTCAGCTCTTTGGGCAATATGTAAAAAGGTTGACCAGCCCAGGAAGCATCGTTAGCACCTGGGTGAACTTGCCTTTGCAGTCATTGATTTCCTGTCAAGGTTAATAATACTGCTAAGTTTGAACACCGCTTCAAAACTATAGCTGTTAATGTATTTCGTTGGAAAGAGGGCCTCTACCAGATGCTTATAAACAGCGAAGTCACGGTTAGATGGCAAGTTGTTGACCTATTGCTGATTAAAAGCAAATGATGTGCAGATGAAGCAGAAAGGTGCCACTACAGTTTACATGGTGGCTTAGTAAATATGTTTTAACATGGATACATAACAAAAGTGTTTCTTTTATTAACAATCAAATGTTTTCACCATATTTTTTCCCCATGTTTTGTTTATAACATGTATGCATCAACCATTTGAATAATTCTAATCGTGTTAATTCTTCCTAATTAGATCTTGTTATTCTTATGCTGGAAACTTCTTTATCCAGTCTAAAACAAAAAAAAATGAGAAATTTTTATTCATATCCGCATAATTTTTGCATTTAGTTATATAAGAAAATTTTAGACCGGCTTTCCAAATAGAGAATAATTCCTTATTGTAAGTTTTCTTCTTATTTTTTGTGGGGAAAGGGAAATCATGGAGAGTTTTTAAACATGTATTTATTTTAATGTGTTTATGTTAGAAAATACTACCATTCTTTGTATCTTCTTTAACTGTACTCATGACTGAACATACAGTTTTCAACTGAGATACTGAATTACATGTCTTCCTTGAAGTTGTTTATTTTTAAAATAACTGTAATAATTTTGATGCTGTTACTTTTATATATTCTTTTGTCGTTATGACTGGGTTCGTCAGATCTAAATGATATGCTACTTCATTCTTTTATACCAGGCCCAATCATTGAAGGAAGACAGAATGATAATACATCAAATTATACTCATCAGTATGAGTTAATTGAGATGCACTACAATAATAAGGGCGCTCAAATTTATTACTCTACATATAAACATGTCTAAATTCCTCAAAAATATCACACAAAACTTCAAGTATATTTCTGAACGTGTTAATCGCAAAGATCATAAAGAGATTTTGATTTGAAATTTTCAATGAATTCCTTAAATATTGACTGACATCCTCCTTGATTATCCCACCTGTGGCACTTAAACACAATATTTATCGTTGGTAATTTAGTTTTCTTGAATCTGTTCAAGCAATTATATGGGTATATTCCATTTCATAAACCCTTTGTCTTAAATTAGAAAATATTTTATAGCCTTAAACAGAAGGTTTCATGCCCTAAATGTATTTAAAATTTATTTTATTAATCACCAATAAACGTAGAACTATTTATATATCTCTCTTTTAGATTATTTATGTTTGAAACTAATCAAACTCAAAATCGATTTGAATTCAAATGTATTTTAATATTTTTATCAATATTGTTTGTATTATTTGTATTTATTTTTCAGGATCAAGTTTAGCAAATGCTTTCATAATTGAATGTCAATCATATCCTTATAAATTATGGAAAAGTGGATAATTTGTATATTTTATCATATCATTTAAATTTAAATACAGGACCTCTTTCCTATTAAGCTAAATGATTTCAAGTTTTACTTTGTTGATTTTAGTGTTACTGTTTGTCAGCTGCAAATGCAGTTTCCTTTTCATAGAATGCACCTATTGGTTACATTAAAATGACCGTCATCTTGTTTTATAAAAATTATTTTCTGTTTTTTATAGCTTCTACGTTCAATAAAGCTGCCTTTCATTATATATATATATATATATATATATATATATATATATATATATATATATATATATATATATATATATATATATATATATCACAATTAAATTAATGTTTTTGTAAATACCCATAGTCTATGTCTAATGCCTTAATATTGAAGCAAAATCCCGATGAATTAAGTGTTTGCTCTTTTTATGAATAATCGCTAGCTTTTTGCTTCCTTTATCTGGATTAACTATTCTTTTCAAGAAAAACATACATATCAAAAAGGAACTTATAACTTAGACTGTAGTTTCTAAATTCTCAGCCGAACAATTTTAGACATCACATAATTTTGGTTTGTTTAAGTTTGATTGATAGCAAAAACAAGACAAACGAGCAAACAAACACCCCCCCCAACAAGAACAAAGTTAAAAAAGCAGCAACAAAAAACCCCAAAACAAAAAACAAAAAACACAAGCACAAACAAACAAAACCAACCAAATTATAACAAATGATTTTGTACACCATGTTCAAATATGCCTTTAGGAGTGGCTTTGTTAATCTGATACATCATCAATCTTTATAATTATTATTAATAATAATGATATATTTCTCCATGACTAAAAATATATCGACATAGGCATCTCTTTTTCTTGATGTGATTTTAATTGGTCTTATATAGCTTCTATCATGACTTCTCTTCCTCCAAAACTTTTTAAAAAATGCATATATTATCATTAATATGACGCTAAGATAGACTTTCTTCCCCTTTATTCATTCTGGTAAATTATATATTGTTTTCTTTAATAAACTTAAATTTATCTATGTGTATTGTTGATTAGTTTACAAAGCGCTTTGTTTCATCAATACTTATATCTTATCCTTATTGTATGTGCAATAAACTAAACCTCATATAATGCACCTTTTTATCTGACCTCTGTTTATTTCATTAAATGCTTTGTTCTGTTATACCAGCTTTTACATCGTGATGCATGCAACCGTATTTGAATGATGTTAATAATAGAATCGCAAACAGCACAAATAGCTAAAATTTTAGCGAACACAGATATCTAATCATTGTGCTTATCATTCTAAGGATGTTTTTCCACTAAATATACTCATACAAAGTCTTGGTTTTCCTGCACAAAGTATTTATTCATTTAATACCTTATTAAATGAATCTCGATTCTTTGTTGTAATTATTCTTTATAATTATTGTTAATCATATTTTAAATTTCTTGTCCAGTTGAGTTAATTTCGATTATTGATATTGCTGCACCGCCTAATGTGTTATACTACAATATTTCGGTCAACTAATTGTTATAAAACTTTTTTATGTGTCTGTATAGCTAAACAGTAATTATATTCTTGCATATTATTATGTAATATTCTCCTTATTAATTAATCTAATAAACAAGTTTCATCCCTTAGTTGATTTCATTATATTTTTGCACCTATATAATGTCTTGTATAATTTTGTGTTTCATCTCAGTCTGTGCTCAGTTGCACTTTAAAGATTTTACTTATGCCATCTATTAGTTCTCATTTAGGTGTTTTTATCTTCATAGATTTATTTATTTATTTGTTGCAAATGAATATAACTTTGAATTATCTTGTTAGATCATATTTTATTGCAGTTACTAATGATCATATATATATTTTGAAATGATCATGGATATTAAAACCTCAAACCTCAGAAGTGATATCTATATTAGTCAGCAACATTTATGGCATTTCTTTCCAAAACATACGATAATCTATTTACAAATATTTGACAAGAATCATGTTTCCATTGCTGGTAGCGACCGATATTTTAATCATTCATACTATCCAAATACTGATCTTTTATTATTATTACCTCTGCTTTCGTTTTACGTGGTTGTTTACACTTTCAAGTGACAAATTTTATCTTTGTTTGATTTGATGAATGTCCATTTATTTTGCCGACAAGCTGTTTTCAACTATTTCCCAACTGTTAATGATGATTATATAGTAACATTTGACACATTTTATAATATATTTGTACTGATTATTCCATTGGTAAATGTTAACAAATAACACGATGATTGGGCTCACCTACATGGATCTAAGAATTTTTTTTAAAAAACTAATATATTAGTTAGACAATACATAAATGTATTGTCTCGTTTCATTTTATGCTAAGTAATTCCACATTATAGTTTTCAAAGTTCTATAAACACTTTTACTAGAGAAGTTTTCTTGTTAGAGTACTTGCCCAAATATTAAATTTTACTTTTTTCAGCAACTCTGCTATTCTATGTTTGAGAATCGACTTTATCTGCTTGCCATTGAAAATGAATCTAATTTCCTTTTATCAAAAGTCATGTTATTGGTAGTTTGGCTAATGTGTATGCAAATTGTTTTACAGAATAATTTTTCAGCTGATTTTTTTACCCTTGAAGAACTTATTTCTTTCCGAAATCTCTATATAATGACTCGATACGAAACGACATCAAATAAAAGAAAACAAAACTTACAAAACAAATTTCTACTGAAATTTACAAAACTTATTATTTCATTTAGGACTGTTTCAACGTGTTGTAGCAATGACGTTATTAAATAGTTCAACAGTAGAAAGGGAAACTGTTGGCATTACAATGACAAACCATTATTAATTTTAAAAGTAAGAACGGAAAAGAAACACTATAAGATGTGAACGTTTTAGTTTTAAGGGATCACTGTCGGTCTATTATTACCACCTCAGAATGACCTTTGAATACATATTCACAGTTGCTTTAAACTTATATTCCAACTTATTTTTAATACATTTGTGTCTTATTCAGATTTTAGAAAAATACCTAACTCGCTTTAAGAAATGTCTGCCACTGTGCGTAGTTAATATCGGTTTCCATACTCATGTAGTATGCCCCGTCCATCAGCAGATCTTTGTGTATGCTTAGTGATCTGATTTCTCTAAAGAAAGACAAGGTTTTACACACACACACACACACACACACACACACACACACACATATATATATATATATATATATATATATATATATATATATATATATATATATATATATATATATATATATATATATATATATATACATTTTCATCACTTATCAAATAAATTAATATTCCGCGCAAAGCCAAATACTCCCTGATCAGAAACAAATGGCATGGAAAAGATGTGAATGACGTCAAACAATATTGTTGTTGTTATCCGCGTGTACTCCTCCAAGTTAGGAACCTGTTGGTGCCTGTAAAATGTCAACATAAATAATACCGATATTGCTCTTGTTTTCCTTAGCTGTGCCTACTTCATACTGTGCTTATTGAGATGTTGTATATTCACTGTCAAGTGTACATTCACTGTCACCTGTACGTGCGATACACATTCAACACTTGGAAATTTCCTGAAATGTATTTACTTTTTTTCATCCTGTTCAAACAATCGATGGAGGGGAATGAAAGACACCAACAAGGAAACATTAACAAATTTAGTAAGTGAAATGAAACTATTTTTATTTATTTTTTTTTGCTGTTGTTCATATTGGAAAAAAGGTTCTTTTGGACTGTTTTGTTAATTGTCAAATACATGTACTTTGGTCCACAACAATGTACCTTAAATAGGTGTGTGTGTGTGTTTATGTGTTTAACAATAATTTCCAAGTCATGTCAATCTAATAATAAAATAGCGTTACGAAGTCTATCCTAGTCGGATGTCAGTGAAATTAGACACAGTTTTATCTAATTCTATTATTATTATTATTATTATTATTATTATTATTATTATTATTATTATTATTATTATTATTATTATTATTATTATTCGCAAGGAATCTCACTATCAAGTGAATCAAACAACTGCGTGAGTTGGGTTTGAAGTTCATGTTTCCCTTATTGTTTAGAAGCTTAAGACAGCAGTCATTGGTAACTGAAGAGTTTTTAAATGCGCGATACTACCAATACTGACTTTAATCACCTAATGACCATACACCATGAAAATCAAATTTTACACGTCCCTTTTAACTTGCGTCACATATGTATACTTCATCAGTAAACATTTACAAAATAAATATTAGTATTTTACGCCATGTACTATAAGACCTGTGTCAAATGTATAAACCTGGGTATTAATACCGCGTTTGATGTGCCAACAACGCCGCAGGCCAGTGTTTATCCTTTCTGCAAGTTGCCAGCCACCCCGGCTATACAATAGACGCTATTTAAGGCATTGCAGTATTCACACCCAGGCGTTCAACATTGGTTCAGAGATCAAAAGGAAGCCTGCAGTGTTCTCACCCGCCATGTAGACAGACATTCCCGCTAAGTTTGATTGGGACAGTCCACAGCGACATCCAATCGGAATTAAGATAGAGAGAGGGATGAAACCTTAGATCAGAATCAGATCTCAATCTCGCTGTAAAATTATCTGTAGACATCTAGGAAGATTCATAAGCGGTAGGTTTGTTACTCTGAAGGGACGTCGGTCGTAATTTGGCGGCAATCTTGGACCAGAATTGTTAGAAAAGGAAAAGTTTCAAAAAGGTCAGTAAGTTATTTGCTCGAATTTTGCAAAACATTACGGCGTCATAATTGTATTTATTTGTAGCATTTATTATTAATTACTGGGATCATTTTGGTATGTAGAATTTCCTTGTAGTGTTTCATTTATATGCGTATTTGAGACACGGATTTGAGTTTACGTAGTGAATTATGTAGACTGTTTGCTTGCCAGAATTAATATTGTAATTCACTGGTAGGCTACTTCGTAGAAACCAGTACATTTATTTCTGCGTTATGTTAGAGTTTACGCATGTGTGAATTGGAGTTTGGAGAAATGATTGAAGTATGTAAGATTAGTTACAATATATGTATGAATATATCAGAGCATGGATAGTTGTATTTTTATATTTTATGAGTTGTAAGAAATGCGTCGGGTTATTGTGATTTTGTCAGTGATGGGATTATGAGTATGTACTGATGTGAAGCAATTTATTGTTGTATTTATACGAGTAATTAATGCCGTACTTTTATTATGTAGTGTTATTATGTTGTGTTTTACAATCCTAGAATATATGCATATTTCGATGTGAATGAATGCGTGACCGGTGAAATTTAATAGCCGTATCTGATAATAGTCTGCGTGTAGTGTGAGATGTGAGCGATAAGGAAAATATTGTACCATCCTTGTGTTTTCACACTCAGGAAGATTTTCGGGAGACAGAACTTTCCGTGGCAGTTAGTCGTTCCGAGTCTCTAAGAGGTGGATGAAAGTGAGACTGACGGTGCAGTCGGACTCGTCGAAGTGTAGTTGACATAGAAAAGAGGAATAGAAGGTGGAGGAGGAGGAAATCAGTCTGGAAGAGGAAATAGAGGACGAGGAGGAGAAGGAGCTTAGAGGAAGTCAGGGAGGAATATAGAGAATTAGGAGATAGAGAAGAATACACAGATGAGTATTACACAAGGACAGGTGGAAATCTCTTACACTAAGAATCAAATGATGCGATAGGCTAGTAAAGGGTCGAGCGGAAGAAGGGTGTTTGGGAAATTCGAATTACTGACCATTTAATTGTTATTACATTGTTATTATTGAGCTTCACCCTTTTTGTATCTGTATGCATTGCTGACTTGGGGCTCGGAGCTGTACATCTAACTTTCACAAAATCAAATTCCAAACCAAAATTGACTTCTACAATAATTTAAATAAATATTTGAAGCACCCCACTCAATTCCCTAAAAACCAACACCTCACATTGGGGGCAACCTTTACAACCCAACACAAATACCTAACATAAAGAATTATTACAATCTCAAATTCCTAAACAAGTATACTTAAGAATGTTCCGAAATTCCTGATGTTAAAATGTCCATTTTATGAAACTAATTCATGCCACTACAAAGTCTCATGAATTATCTACCTTAAGACGTCTGCTGCGAGATGTCAAATAATTACTTAGTTTGTGAAATATCTCATCAATACCGACCCACATAATCAACAAATAATCACTAAAAGCTAACAAAGCTATAATCAGTGACATAAATACACATAGAACATACTCAAAGTTCATTGCATTATTATATAAAATAAACTTAAACTTGGTAAGAATAAGGCTTAATAATTCTATGAATTTATAAAGAGTCAAAACCAATCTGACTGATCTAAGCTGACAAGGTTTACACTTAAAGAGACAATCAGCACATACTTATTAAGATCCATATATAACCATGTCTTATTTCGTATACGTTAATCCCTTATTGCTCTTTTTCAGCTCCATCGATGTAGAAAATATAAGGTATATCTTTCCTAAGAGAGGTTCAGATTACTGGTTTGCCTGTTGGATTTGAACTTCCTTCTTTATGATTTTCTTATCATACTTGGTTTGTCACCCATTTAAGAAGGAGTTGGATACATTTAAAATGGCACATCACTTGTTTCAGTGTCATTGTACATGTCTTATGATCCTTGTATGAAGGACTGGAACACTTTTGAAGATGGTAAGTCATGTGTTTTAATAATATTGTTTGCTTTGATGGAATGGGACGATGGTGAGGCCCATATTTCAATATTATCATATTTGCCAGTTGTCTCCGAGAGAGAGAGAGAGAGAGAGAGAGAGAGAGAGAGAGAGAGAGAGAGAGAGAGAGAGAGAGAGAGAGAGAGAGAGAGAGAGAGAGAGAGAGAGAGAGAGAAAGAGAGACTGTACTACACATCGTCGCTTCGACAGAGGAGTGGGACTAATAAATTATATTGTCATGTTGCTTAAACAGTGGAATGGGTAATACATCGTATTGTATGTGCTGCTGTATGTGGATTTGATTTACAAGATTATTCACCATTAAGTCTAACATTTCACTTACTGAACTTATATATCATTTTGTTCCTCCATACAAAACCACTCTAGCGATTTTCCTATAGGTTGACCCACACCGTAGATAATTTTATTTATGTTTTTCGACTGCATCCTGAGTATTATGATAGGTTTTGAGTATGAACCAATACGCATATTGGAACAGAGACATTTATATCATTATCTAACGCTGCACCAAAAGGACACAAATCTAATATAACCGGACTGAAAGTTTATTTCGTAACTTAGTACGTGGTAATTTACACGTGTCATACGTACTGCAGTGAAAGAGAAGACTATATTTGTCTCTCAGCAAGGCGAAAATTTCTTAAATTAATATTATTATTTAAAACTTATAAAATTAGTTATATTTATGGACATATATTACAAGAGTTCTTAATGATTTCTGTGTTACACTTGAATTCAGTGGGCTGTAAATTTCATAACCCCGTACGTCTGAAAAATGAATGATTAGGAACGATACTACGGTTATTTGAAACAATTTATGCCTAACGTTTTTCTCAGACTTAATGAAGGACTTGTGTGAAGGACTGGAACATGAACTCAAGTCATGATGAGAAATTGTAATGATTCACAATATTTTCAAAATATAGAGATGGACTCTATTGCCAAAATTTTATTTTGTTAACTGATGTTTTCGTTCGAAGCTTTCGCTCACACTCTTGTCTAAATTTAGCCAACGAAAATGGTACTGTCAAGTTGAGATGAGGTCTAAATTATAGATATACTTACAAATTAATGGTGAATTTGTAAATTAAATAATGAAAGAAAAATTCTATAATCCTGATATCCAACTTGGTCTCGAGTGACGGTTCATAGCTAGAGAGAATAGATTATTCATCTCAAGAGTGTGTAGCAGTTCATCCCTATAGTGAATAGACAGTTCATCTCTAGAGTCAGTAGACGGTTCGTCTTTAGACTGAATAGACAATTCATCTGTATTGAGTGTGTAGACTGTTCATCCCTAGAGTGAATGGACGGTTCATCTCTAGAGTCTGTAGACAGTTCATCTCTAGAATAGACGATTCATTTATATAGAGTGTGTAGACGTTCCATCCCTTGAGTGAATAGATGGTTCATCTCTAGAGTCAGTAGACGGTCCATCTCTAGAGTTAATAGACGATTTATCTCTAGAGTGAATGGACAGTTCATCTCTATAGTTAATAGAGGTTCGTCTCTAGAGTGAACATATGGTTCAGCTTAAGAATGAGTAGGTGTAGTATCGTCATTGTAAGATAAGAAAAAGATGCCTGTCTTTGGATGGAAAAAATATTCTAAAACGAGTATAGGTTTGCCTCTTAAACTATTGGCGATCTTACTTTTATTGATGATATTATTGTGTTTATGACTAATTTCTACAACAGAGGGGAACTCAACATTGTTATGGAAGTAGCATTTTTAAAAAGACAATGTTTTTGCGTTAAAAGAACATATTTTGAAATAACACATTAATGATTTCTGCAATATTTGAGTGTGAATGCAAAGTTTTCCAGAGACAGTTTAAATTTCACTTTAATAGCAACTCTAATAATGATACAATTTACCTATTTGAACGCGAGTATAGTTACTGTAATTTGAAGTCAACAGGAATCCACGTGCCACAGCTCGCACATATTCTACTTTAATTGTAAGAGAACAAATAAATAGACATATATGTGCTTTCAATAGATGGACATTAGTTTTGTGAAAGAAAGGGAAACTATTGCTAAGATATTGAAAAATATATTTCTAAAACTTGAATAGGAAATGGAGTCACCCTTAATGGTAGTTGCCATCGATTTTGGGACTACATTCTCGAGCTGGGCATGCTCACTACGACATGAATATGAAGAAAACCCAACTAAAGTCCACGTCCGCCAGTGGGTGGGTGGGGATCACATCTCTGCTAAAGCGCCAACTACAGTTCTTATCAGACCTGACGGCAAGACTTTAGAAGCTTTTGGGTACGAGGCTGAGGATAGGTACGCTGATCTGGTTGAAAAAGGTGGACATAAGCTTTGGTACTATTTTCGAAGATTCAAGATGAAAATTTATAATGACGATGTAAGTATATTTTTTCTTCCTTGAGATGCAAAAAAATGTTTTAACTATTCTAGACCTTGTATCAAAAAAATTACTATCATGATTGAGAATATCAGCGAGTTGTTAAATATGAAAGGCCAGAAGACATCTAGATGAATATCATCATTGTGGCATCAAATATGGAACACAGTTTTAACGTAAATGAACATGCAATGTGTATTTTGCCTCCCGCCCAAAGTTTAAGTTCTTTTACGTGTGAAAACGTCCAGAATTCAATACTTGTGTTTAGAAAGGGCAATATTTCTAGTCACCTGTAATGTTTGTTCATTATGAAAATGGGTGAACATGCAATCGTGTGTTCCATGAAAGAGGGGAGACAAAAATGTCACAAAGGTTGTATGGTTGTAATTACAAATATATAAGATCTGAATCCATTTTTGGAGGTTGAATGCCATTTCAGTATGATACATTTTTAAGATGAATTATGAATAGTATAAATTCTAGAGTGAGAAATGATAGCTGAATAATGTAATCACCAATGTTCTCTATATTTAAGCTTTTGTTGAATGGATTGATTAGTAAAACATGAACAGTACAGAGTTTAATAATTTATAGTCACTATCTCGGACAACCGTCATAAAAGATGCGACAGGCAAACCGCTACCTGCCATGATGGTATTTTCCCGAACCATTCAATTTATGAAGGACGATTTTCTGAAACAATTTCAACGCACCATGGAAGGTCACGTGCAGGACCGTGACATAAGATGGGTACTGACAGTTCCCGCCATTTGGAATGAACGGGCCAAGCAATTCATGAGACAAGCAGCGGTCACGGTTTGTTTTGTATTTAATTTAATAAAGTGTTCAAGCACGTGCAATAAACACGTTATTTGTTTATTATATCTAACGAGCACTTGAGTAAATCACAGTCAACATTTATTTATTGTCAATTTATTAGCCCATTACTTAGAACTGTTTTTTTTTTAATTTGGTAATTTGTATTCCAGAAAAGGAAAACTTGAGTCATGAGATTGAGATCATCAATATATATATTTTTGGTAGCATATATATATATATATATATATATATATATATATATATATATATATATATATATATATATATATATATATATATATATATATATATATATATATACCACTGCATCAGAGCCTTCAAGTTTCTACTGAATTTTGGCAAGAACGCAACAGAGTTCGTTCTTTCATGAGGATTTAATTTTCCATGTAGTTTATTTCAGTGCCGTCGTAAGGCATGGGCACACTGGGCAGTTTTCCAGGGCCTCACGCTTCTAGGGGCACCATGCTGCCGATATTGTTAATGAATAGTAGGGCCGGTAGGGGGCCCCAGTGCATTGCTTTTCACACAGCCTACAGTGTTGTTATGACGGCACTAATTTATTTGTTTTAGTTAGCTTATTAAAAGACAATAGCTTAACAACCAACTGTTGCTTTTTGATTGTCTAGGCACGACATAGAAAAATGCTACTCTAGATGCAGTTTAATCGATGAGCTGGAACTAATATACTTAAAGGATTTTCCCAATGCATGGGAACAGAATAAACACCAATTTCTCTTTTTGAAAGCTTGCTAATATACAGTGTATACGGTTACATCCATGAAAATATACTATACTGAGTAAGCGGTGCATTCGGAGATAAGATCACCATGACTGTTTTGGAATTATGTATGTATCACAGATAAATAATTCTAAGGTAAAAATGGTGTTGTCTAAGCTGAATACTGCTATAAGGAGCCATGAATAAAAATGTGGAAGCCGTATTGTATAGTTCATGGAATATCTGACCAATATCTTCCTATTGAAAATACATAAGCAGTTTTATTTTTCTTTTGCCATGCTTAAGAACGTTTAAACAGCTATGTTATATTTTTAGGCTGGCATCAGAGATGAATATCTAAAACTAGCACTCGAACCCGAGGCAGCCTCACTCTTGTGCAATCATCTTCCTATGAAGAAGTTTGTGGCCAATGGTTCAGAAACTGCATCAATTTCCACCTTTGAAAAAGGATCCAAGTATTTGATTTTGGATGCTGGAGGTAGAATACATATCCAAGTTTATTAAACTTGCATTTCCTATGAAATAAAATAGTGGTAAAATTTTTTAATATGTTCAAGGGACTTATTTATTTTGTTTGATATCAAACTCACCCAGTCTCCAGAGGAGTTTAAGAAACCTCAGGTAGGAATTGATTAGGTGAAACATAAGACTGAGAAAATTATTTGAAACAGGATAATTTATTTACGCTTCCATTTGTAATCTCGATAAATATTTCTGATTACATGCATTTTTGGGAAATCTGTATTGAGCAAATATTTCTTAGATTAAAAAGCCAGTAAATGGAAATCGGCTTTCGTACTAAGTCATTTGCAATTGTATATTGAAAGGGAAACAGTCAAGGAGTCTCATAGTTTCATTGCAAACCAGGTTGCAAACAAGGCAAACACTGTCCCTATATATTTTTATCTTGTGGGAGGAGACATTAACTCGTACGATATAGGGAGGAATACATATGGGTGTTACCTCATATCTTAAATATCAAAATCAAGTTGCACCATCATTCATTCTAAAGGGCTCCAAACAGCATTACAAATCTTTAGATTTGGTTTGAAAATCAGAATCCAAAATTCCCAGGTATAAGTATTAACATAGAGAAAGAAAGAAAGAAGAGTAATATGGTTTGGAAGCAGAACAAATCCCCCATGAATACGAACCCGTATGAGATCTCCGTGTCTGTAACTAAAACATTTCTTACACTTTATTTAGGTGGCACAGTGGACATAACAATCCATGAAGTCATCACGAGTGGCAAAATAAAGGAGCTACATAAAGCAAGTGGCGGCCCTTGGGGAGGGACAAAAGTTGATGAAGCTTTTCAACAATTCATTATGAAACTTGTAGGAAGTCCCGTCTTCAGTAAATTTTCTAATGAAACCTTCGAAGATTTGCAAGAGATGTTTCGCTCATTTGAAGTAAAGAAGAGGGATATTTATTCGGATAAAAATTGCCAGGTCATACTTCGAGTTCCTATTTCTCTGATCCAATTGTTTGAAAGAGAAACTGGAAATACGCTTGAAGAGTCCGTCAAAAAATATTGTCCTACCGGTAAGATGAAACTCGTGAACGACAAACTAAAAGTAGAGAGTTCTGTGATGAAAGAGTTTTACACGGATACCATTAATTACATAACATCACACGTTATTTCAATATTCGAGGATAAGCATTTTGCAGATGTCAAGTCGATAATAATGGTTGGCGGCTTCTCCGAATGTTCTTTACTTCAGCAGGCAATTCAAGATTGTATTCCTCACAAAAACGTTATTATTGCAATGGAACCTGGTTTGGCAGTTTTGAAAGGCGCTGTAATTTTTGGTCACAACCCCGAGGCAGTTTTGGAAAGAATCTGCAGATACACGTATGGTGTTGCAGGATCGAAGCCGTTCGTTGACGGACATCACCGTAAAACATTTAAAAAGTCATATGGGGCGGGAGAGTTGTGTAACAATGTCTTTGTTAAAATTGTAGAATGTGGCCAAAAAATTAAACTTAATGAACGTCAGCCGGAGCAGATTCTTAAGATGGCTCAGGATAGAACTGAACAAGTGTTCTCCATATATGTGTCAGACAAACCGTCTCCAATGTATATTACCGATGAAGGATGTTCTTTAATAGGAACTTTAACTATTTCTGGACTTGACACATCTGTAGCCTTAAGTCACAGAAAAATTGCATTAACCTTGATGGTTGGAGGGACTGAAATGGAGGTAGAAGCTAGAGAGGTTCATACAGGAAATACGTCAAAGACTGTAATGGACTTCCTGGGATGAAAAAGAAACATTATACATATGACGTATTAAGAAAGAAAGCAACCATATTTATCGGCCATTTTCAAGTATCACATGCAGGAGGCCGGAGAAAGATAGTATGTACACTCTGTATCAATGAAAAACCACGAGGTGTATACATTTTTCATTAAAAGGAAACGAGGCTTGATGAGTTTCCTTTTAATGAATTTTTTACGAATAGTATATCATTGATACAGCGTACATACTGTACATATATTTTATTTACATAACATACAAATGCATATATTTGCCCTTTGAACGGAGTTCAGATTTACTACAGGCATCAATCTATTGACCTAATGAATGAACTTCTTGCATCCCCGAGTGTGTCCTCTACAAAATATAGTTCTATGCCTTTAGTGGCTAATTGCAGTCGGCTCTGCATATTGATAAGTCGATTATTTTCTTTTCTTGGTTTCTATTTTTCTTCACAGTGATTAAATCAATATAACATACACTTATGATTTATACACGATGGTTTTAATGATAAAAGTAGAGCACAAGCAACACTTGGGTAGCTACGTTTTTCACTGACCGGCGCATATGGAAATAATTGTGGAATATAAACTAAGCCAACTGACGAACCAACAAGAGGTAATAAAAATATTTTAATATATTTACAGCTGAACTAAGCCATTATTCTGCATTAGCAGCAGTACAATGGACCATAATCTCTCTCTCTCTCTCTCTCTCTCTCTCTCTCTCTCTCTCTCTCTCTCTCTCTCTCTCTCTCTCTCTCTCTCTCTCTCTCCTGGTAGATTTGACTTTAAAACTGTCTTAGTCTCTGTCTCTGTCTCTCTTATATTTAGTCGGTTTGACATAATTTTTACCATCATTCATAAGTCCAATGATATCGTGGGATGACGAATTTATACACTTCTGTAAGTTAACATTTTAACTACGCTTGCATAAAGAGTGGATTATATTTCTATGTTACATATATACCTCCACCCCTCCCCGCCACCCGCTATAGAATGAGCAATATCCTTAGTATTACTTATTATTGTTCTTGTCTTGGAGTTTTACGCCATTTTTTTTGATGATATTATTATAGAAGCCATAAAAAATCACAGTGAGGGTAAATTGTCCACATCAAGACAGCCTAGATAAACTTACCTCAATTTTCTATCGGAGTCGAGTTGAAAAATGGTCACCAAAATTTTCATTGAAAACAAAACATTTCATAAAGCGAGATTAAAAACGTTTTTCCACGATCGCAGCCAATCAGTAAAGAGAATACTGTGCAATAATTGCATGGGCTTATTTGGACCAATAAGAATCACATAATGGAATATGTTCACATGTTATAATATCAAAATATAGTCTATGTGATGTCATCATATTTACCTTTTATTATATCTTTCAAAGAGAGCCGCTATTGTCTTCCTTCGGCGAAAGCGTCAAGCAGAAAACTTGTTCAAATGAAAATTATTTTGCAGAATGCATCATGTGATGTTTGTTAAAATAAATATAGCCTTGCAAAAAGTTATTAATTTTCTTTAATTAAGATTTCTTTTTAAGGACCATTGCAAAAGATGTTGTGACAGATAATATAAATAAAAACGAATATTACTTATATAACTGGAATCAAGCCGAAAATCATGTTGGATTCATTGAATTAGCATAAGGATGAACTCAGTATTTATTGCTTGGGTATGAAGTTATTAAACGGATCACATGGGTTTATTTCAAAAGTGACAAAAACAAATCACCTCGTCGATTCTATAGAATGACTATACTTTTAATATGACCAGTATTTCAATACATCAGGAACAGGGACCAATGTTTCTTTTGGCAAAATGTTGCCGTTGTTTCCGTGGAGAAAGTATCCATGTTTCTAAAAAACGGATATTTATTTGATTTTAAAAAATATTGACAAACACTGTATTTTAAATTTAGTTAATATCGTAAATGATATATATTATTTTCTCATCAGATTTGCGTTAAATTGTGACGAAAAACTTTCTGTCATTTTTCAGCTTGTCATAAATATAAACTTTTAACAATTATCAGCCTTTTGCTGACTTGATTTAATGCAACCTGGAAAATCAAAGTGTGGTTTGTTTTCCAAAACTTCATTCATTGAGTTTATCAGTTGAATGGGCTTTATAAAAAAAACAAGGAACTTAATCCAAAAAACGTTTAGCCACAAAAGAGGTCATGAGTAGTTTGAAATACGTTAATCCTGGATCACCAATGTACTCTCCTCTTCCTGTCTCGTCTCTCCCCCACATTAACATTTTGTTATTAAAAAGGACTGGAATATTATCCCTTCTTTTAAAATTATTTATGGGCCTCACCCCGTAGAAAGTAAATAAAATATATTTGACACTAACAGCTTCCTCAGTTCCATTCTGGTTGACCTGGGTTGGTTTATTTAGCATTGGATCCTATGGAAAAGGTAATAATTATGACAGAACGCAAATTAAAGCATTATTACTATTATTATTATTATTATTATTATTATTATTATTATTATTATTATTATTATTATTATTATTATTATTATTATTATTATTAGCTAAATTTTTGCAACTGGTCGCTGACCTAAAATTATTAAAATATATTGAAACTTCCTTTAAATCACTATAGTAATGTAGCCGTAAATTGGAAATGGTAAAAAAACGGAGACAAACGTCAATGCAAATCAACAGTTTTTGACCCCATACAATTATGCAATATAAGAGAACCTACATTTATTTAGTAGATATAAGGACATATATCATACTAGTTAAATTGAAACGTTTTGTACTCACAGGCGTGAAATATTTTCTTTTATCTACTAAAACAACGTATATATTTCCTACATATTTCTTCTTGTAGTGTGAATCAATAACAAGCTCCTGCCAGGATTAAACATGCACAATGTTTTTGTTTCTTTAAATACCTATATTGATAGTGCTTTGCATTTATCTTACATAAAGTGTCTAAGTTATATGTATCTACCATATATTATTTTTTTGCAAGGTAATCTTAACATGCATTTATAAAACTTGTATGTTTAGGTTGTTGTACCTAAGATTGAAACCCTGCATGTTTAGGTATTTGTGCCCTTGATTGACATCCTGTATATGTAGGTATCTGTGAGTAAGAATGACATCTGTTGTCACGGAATTGTGTAAATATTTTTTCTTTTTTTCGCTTTTAGTGTACAATGATACCCGAGGGTGATCAATGTACTTTCTATATTTCGAAAATAGTGAGTTCGGTTCTTCTTTGCTCGGCACGTGCGAAGTGCTTCAGGCTGGAAAAACCGAATACATGAATTACACAGACGATGTAGAGCTACATTGTGTATATATAATTCAAACTGGAGCGAAATTAGGACATTACATTACGAACCGTTTTGTCGATCAGAGGTCTACTGTGAGACCTGCATATCTCCAGCTGTAGAGAGCTGTGTTGGTGTTGCAGTGCTGTGTTGGTGCAGTGGTTTGCTATTCTGTCTGTGTTTGTATAGAGCTGTGTTGGTGTTGCAGTGCCGTGTTGGTGTTGATGCGCTGTGTTGTTGCCGTGCTGTGTTATGCTGTAGAGTTTAGTGCTGAGCTGTGCTGTGTACATCTGTGAAAAGCTGCCTGTGCTGTTTAGAGCTGCGTATGCTGCGTGTGCAGTGCCGGGCTGTGCTGTGCGTATGTTTTCGAGTGCTTTGAATATTCCAACGTTGCCAGTCGGGTTGAGGGAAATCGGGCGTTGCAGACCAAAGTGTCGGGTGCTGATTGTCAAACCCAGGAATCAATAGTGGTCAGGTGACTACAAATCTTTGTCTAGTGGAACTGGTAGCAAAGAGTTTTAAAGGGATTATATACATTGCTCCAGATATAATATTTTGGCCGTTGGCTAATATAGGGATTTTGTAATACCCAGTGTTTGCTATTGTGTAGATATTGTGATTAAAATTATCAATCCGTTATTTTGAACGAACTATCATTTGTTTTGCTATCATGAGTAAAACTAGCAATTCGTTATTTTGAACGAAAATATAATTTGTATTTTCCTATTGTGAAGTCATATTTCTGTTCTTTATATACCGTGAATCATTCTTTCTTTGTCTTGGTACCGTATCTGTTGCATTAGTAAGATCGTGCTGATTATTTTAATTAGTTCCATATTGGAACCCATTCACGCACGTATCTATATCATACTTCATTTGATATTTTCATATAATATTAAATACATTGTATTGTATCCCCATCAATAGTGTTTTGTTATTAATCTGAAAATCCCAAACTCGGTTATCTTGTTACATCTGTACGTGTAGGTGCTTGTGCCCAAGACTGATATCCTGTACGTGTAGATACTTGTGCCTAGAAACTGACAGCCTCTACGTGTAGGTACTTGTGCCCAAGACTGACATCCTGTCCGTGTATGAACTTTTGCCGAAGACTGACATCTATACGTGTAGGTACTTGTGCCCAAGACTAACATCCTGTATGTGTAGGTACTTGTGCCTAAGACTAATATCCTGTACGTGTAGGTACTTGTGACCAAGACTGACATACTGTACGTGTAGGTAGTTGTGCCCAAGACTAACATCCTGTACGTGTAGGTACTTGTGCCCAAGACTGACATCCTGTCCGTTTAGGTGCTTGTGCCCAAGACTGACATCCTGTCCGTTTATGTACTTTTGCCGAAGACTGACATCTGTACGTTTAGATTCTTATGCCGAAGACTGCCATCCTGTATGTGTAGGTACTTGTGCCCAAGACTGACATTCTGTACGTGTAGGTACTGGTGCTCAAGACTGACATCCTGTACGTGTATGTATTTTTAGCCGAAGACTGACATCTGTACGTGTATGTACTTGTGCCGAAGACTGACATCCTGTATGGAAGGAAATTGCGTGAAATAATGCAACATTAAATAGAAAATGAAGTTGGAAAATGATCTAACTTGAGCAGGGTAATACTCTTGAGAAAAGCAAAGACCAATTAAGTTTTTTTAAATAGCAAAAAGGACATTTATTAATGTTTGCGATAAGATTTATATATTGAAACAAATTTTAGGATTGATAAAATTTAGTTATTCAATTAAAGTTATATTGTCTTTTAAGTAAGATTTAAATCTCTTTTATGCAGTTTCTAGAAACTATTACCTAGTCCGATACAGGTGAAACAACCAAAGCACTGAAAGACTGTATATCCAAGGTAATATATTAATCGTTGTCATGGACATACTGTCTTTACGTTAAAGGCTGCGAATACAAATTCAAATACATTTGCGAAGTCATTAGTTGCAATAACAAGGAAAAAATAAATGGATTTTGAGAAGTTGGTTGTTACAGCAAGGGCAAAATTAATGCATCTTGCGAATTGACTAGTTGGTATAGCAAGGACAAGATAAATGCATCTTGCGAAGTTACTACTTGTTATACATCTTGCGAAGTGACAACTTGGTATAGCAAAGACAAGATAAATGCATCTTGCGAGTGATTACTTGTTATACATCTTGCGAAGTGACTAGTTTGTATAGCATGGACAAGATAAATGCATCTTGCGAAGTTACTACTTGTTATACATCTTGCGAAGTGACTAGTTTGTATAGCAAGGACAAGATAAATGCATCTTGCGAAGTTACTACTTGTTATACATCTTGCGAAGTGACAACTTGGTATAGCAAAGACAAGATAAATGCATCTTGCGAGTGATTACTTGTTATACATCTTGCGAAGTGACTAGTTTGTATAGCATGGACAAGAGAAATGCATCTTGCGAAGAAACTATTTGTTATACATCTTGTGAAGTGACTAGTTGTTATTGCAGGGACAAGATAAATGCATCTTGCGAAGTGACTAGTAGGTAAAGCAGGGACAAGATAAACGCATCTTGCGAAGTGACTAGTAGGTAAAGCAGGGACAAGATAAATGCATCTTGCGAGGTGGCTAGTTGGTATAGGAAGGACAAGATGTATGCATCTTGCAAATGGACTACTTGGTATAGCAAGGACAAAGTAAATCCATCTTGCAAAGGAGTTAGTTGCTACAGCAATCACAAGATAAATGCTTCTTGCGAATTGAATAGTTGTTACAGCAGGGACAAGATAAATACTTCTTGCGAAGTGGCTAGTTAATATAACAAGAACGAACAAACTGAATCATCATATAAATTGTTTTGCAGACCATTTTATTGAATGTCTACAATTTTAAGCGGGCCAAATTACGAATAATGAATTGTAGCATATCCTTGTATATGGCTATAACGTCCCGCGTCATGTAAGTATAATTCGTTTGGTAGTTATCGTTCAGTAGATGAAAACATTTTTACAATACCACAGACAATTATTTAATATGTCGAACTCTTCCTCTGACAAGAAACGGGACACCAGTTATATCTTTAAAATGAGTATTACCATTAAACTTTCAGGAAATTTATTACAGCTAATAAGTAACATAAAAGTGGCCGGAATAATAAGCCACAGTGGCCAAATTTAAGTTGGTTGGTTAGTACTTCCCAGGTTGAAAGCATATTTAAAGTGCAATTACAGCATTAAATCACTGAAGCGAAGCACACTATTTTCCGTAGCTCTCTGTATTTGGTCGGGGAGTGTATTGCATGATTGGATAGGCAATATTGTATACAATAAGCAAGGAAACAAATAATCAATTTTGTGGGTACTATGTCTAAGAAAGTGTAAACAGTATTTAAAGAAAATTATATTTGTAGCAAAACGCATATGCACACCACTTGGTTACTATATAGTGAACTACTAACTAGAATATAAGGTATCCATGCATCACCTCGTTGAAATGACCTGAATGATGTTCGATAAAAATGACAATATTTTCAGACGGACATAGTGATAATCGTATCCCGCAATATCACATGATGGTAACTGACAACGGCACTCTCCAAGGCAAAGCATGGTTCACTGTATCTGTCTGGTGCTAATTACTACCGTTGTGGGTTGCGTGGAAACTTTATCAATGTTCTTACGGATGCAGCGACTGTTTCACCTATGGGAGAGAGTTCCATAAGCATTGGGAGCTATCGTTGCTCATCTCAGTCAAATAAAAAAATGTACCAGGAAACAATAGATAGCATTTTTGCATTCTGTTGTAATTTATTAGAGACATCCATCATTGAAAACGATATTTTCTTACAGGACTCACGGTACTAATTCAGTTCCCATAGAAAATCTATGCAAACACAATGATATCAAAAGTTTAATAACTTCAAATTCTGAGTACTCATAATGAAACCTATATTTGTCAGTATAGATGAAACAAACCTGGAAGTTAGTTTCTGTGCAGAGGAACGGATATGAATCAAGGCATTGTTTGGACCTATCTTTTTTGAACCGTGTGCTTTCAAATCCCCCACCAAAGAGTCAGGTGCTAATTTCAGTTATGAATGTTCCAAACTCAAGACAATTAGACGACTGAAATTCCATCAATAAAACAACGTCTTTTTTAGATGCAACTAAGATAATCTTTCAAAAAATTCTTTTTTTCTAAAAAGCAACTTACATTATTAATCTTTCTTAGCCAGCTAAATCTATATATATTCCATTTTATTTTCACTAATTTCCAGACTGGTTCCCATTTTTCCATGCATTTAGTACCGTATGTCCTATTTAGATACACGTTACTTGTTTTGTTTAGACATGCGCTTAGAGACTTGTACGGTCATTAAAAGATGCTATACTCAAAAGATGCGCTGCCACAATCGGCAGGAGTTACTAATTTAATTTTTTTTACAAAAGCGTCTGTTGCTACATTCAGCACAAAACAACTGTAAGGTTCCCCTCAGTCAGTCATAAATATATTTGCAAAGATCAATCGAAATATAGAATAATCTGTGCAACAATGTATTATAGAAATATACCGAGCACTTTGCTGAATAGATGATGTATTAAACAAGGAAATGCTACTAATGAAGAAGCAAATGAAAGGCTATTTGTCGGCAAACAAGACAAATAAGTAGTTTACCTAACATTATTAGAAACGTACAGGAAGCTTTTACCTTAATAGATGATTGTGCAGGTCATCTTTTCATATTGTGTCGCAGAATTTTTTTTATATCATATAATTCACTTCATTCATTTTACCTACAAGTGATGTAATTTAGAGACTTGTAAAATTGCTTTTGACCTTAATTTTGTGTACAGCATATTTTCCTTTTGAACTCTATTGGTATTGTTACGATTCCACGGTATTAAACCAAGTAACAGAAAAGAGAAAGAACCAGTACATTTTGTAAAATTCAACGTATAATTTATTTGCCAGGAATATACGGTGAAAATTAAAAGAGAACTTAGTGTATAGTGAATTAAATCCTAAATAGTCATGAATTTGTTATCACTAGTCCATATGTATGATATTCTAGTAGAAATCCAGTGGGAAATTTACTGATTGTGCCTGTAGTCTCGAACATGGTTATGTGCCAATGGCATGGAGTATGGCTATGTGCTAAAAGACACTTGGCGTATAACAATAATATAATCACAAATTTTCTGGTTTGAATTCAGTATAAGTCCAGACGAATGTTTTACTCCAAGACTATATTTGAGCACTTTGTAATTCCAGTGAATAATTATCTGAATATATAACTCCACTCAAATGAGAAATAGAAAACAATAAAACTG
The DNA here is from genome assembly GCA_016746295.1 of Potamilus streckersoni. NCBI lineage: Eukaryota > Metazoa > Mollusca > Bivalvia > Unionida > Unionidae > Potamilus > Potamilus streckersoni. Next base: position 1,041,484 of record JAEAOA010000519.1, on the reverse strand, counting down.
GACCTATTTCAGACGTTAAGGCAAGAATTGATAATTCTTAGTTAAACAAGATTATGTATACCTCTAGATAACCTAGGTCGAAATTACCACTTTCTGAAAATACTCTGTAAACTTATTGGAAACTTCCATTCTGGAAGTTTCTAAGATCAGAAGCAAGACTGTATCTTTACCTCAAATCGAAGTAAATATGTTTACTACTAATACTGATCTGAATATGTAATCCACAATTGCAGTAAAATATTTATCCATTTATTATACTATTTACAAAAAAAAAATGGTAATTGTCAGGTACACCAATTACTATCTTTTTAGACAAGGTTAACTACAAAATAAATATGTACCTAACATAAAATCATCAAGAAAAGCCAACAAACAATGCAAATTATATAAACATAACAGAATTCTTTCTGCTGGAGTTTGCGTGTGTGTGTGTGTGTAGGTGGGTGGGTGTCCACGTTTGTAAATAATTAAAACTGTATTGTCAGGGATACAGCACTAGTAGCATGGTGTTTTATTTCCTCTTTCCATGGTCTGTATAATAACTACTAGATACAAGACCAATATTCTTGAGAAATGTTGGGCTGGACTATTTTGCAGCATAGTAATTTGTGACATTTGTAGATTGCAAAGGCAAGTAGTGTCTTTCCCATAGTCACAAAATAGTAGCCGAGCTTGGCTAAGTTGAGGGTAATAATCGAACCCGCACATATGTCATCACGAACCCAACGCTTTAGAAATGAACCATTCTGCCTTCTCTATTCTTTTCAAAAGTCAGATCTATTAGTTAGATACAAAAAAGAAAATCGATAATTTGTAACGAAAGCATATAGGACGCCTGATTTCCAATCAAATGGTCGACTGCCTATGTCCAGCTGTGTAAATTTCTCAATGTGTGTTTAAATTTCTATAACTGTGTCCCTGTGGTAATTAACGTGAATTCATCAATTTGATTACTGCGAATAATTGCTAAACTTACATAAAAAACAAAACAAATTGATCTAAACCGCAGTATTCCATTTAAAGCCATTGTATTTGGGTCTTCCTCCAAAAAAAGATGTTAAGCTTAATTTATGACTAAGAAACACTACCATAATGTAGTCAGTCTAAATATGACTCGCATATCCGATTTGAGATACACGTTTTGTCAACAGCTCTACTTGCCGTGTAAATTTAGCTGTCTTTTGTGACAATGATTGTGTGGGCAATGTGCAGTTTACCAACTTGACTGGTGGAAGGTACTAGATTCATTCCAGCGCTTAACAGTTGTTTGACAGAGTACCAGTCGAACTAAAGCTTTGCATTTTATTAACGGGTATTACAGCTTTAAAACTTCCTTGATCAAACTTACCTGACACATCACCAATTCATTTCACCAGATGTACACACAAGTTTGCTACCAAGGAAAACATGGGTGTCTGTGTTATGTGAGTTACATATCGAGTAGCGGCACATTTTGCAATGGTAAGTATAACAGAAAGTCACACACACATACACAAAAAAAGTAAACAAATAATAGACTCAATGACAATGTACGAATAACGATAACTTTATACCTTGCTTATAACTGATACGCAAATGTACATGAACGGTCGCAGCTAAAGGTATGCGGCAATTCAACAGAAACATTTTGTAATCTTTTCGATATATGGTAAAGGCCCCACAGCTCCGGTGGCCTAAGTGGTTAGATCATTCCCCTTGCATGCGTTAGGTCGCGGGTTAGAGCCCCGACCGAATAATACCAAAGACTTAACAATGGTACTATAGCAGCAGCCTCGCTTGGCGCTCAGTATTAAGAGGTTAATGTTAGGACTGGACTGGGTGTGACATCATGCTACATAGCTGCGGCAAGATGTCCCAGTGCTATACATCACTATAAATTGCCACACTGCAGATTTTTAAAGTTACGTTTAACTTCCAACACACGCACGCACGCACACACACACACAGACAAGGCACTGAGTCACCGAGCGTTATAATGCGCTAGTCTTTAGCAATCAGTGCCATCTGACCTCTGTCCCCGTGGGTTCAAGTTTTGGACTATGCCAATATGGGTATGTGGAAAAGCCTGCCAGTAGCTTCCCGTAGGCCGGTTGCTCTTAGCGGCATTTTCCTACTTCTTCCTCCACCAGTTATACTGGTTGCCTTGTATACCCTATCTTGTGCTGTGAAATGGAATGATAGCCAAAACAACAAACCGATACATAGTATAAAATCAAAGTGCTGTTTTGGTAACTTTGTTATCCTTTATCTATTTGAATCAGTCTAACGTTGAAAAATATTTACATGCACTTAGCCTATTGGTATTGATGAAAAATGAAAGACGTAATGGTTATCAGTTCAGCATGAAGGGAGAGGGGAGGTCCTTCGTCTGTACTGGTATCTTGGAAAGTACATATGGCATATTTAGCACATGAAAAAGGTGGTTTCCTTACTTCTTGGTACGTGACCAGATACTTATCTATGTGGATCATTATATTATTAGGTACAGCATTAGGAATCTCTGACGTGTTTATTTTAATACGGTATCGGATAGTGTTGACGCTTTGGGACAACAATTAGAGATTTTGCACACAAACCATGACATGGATATATTTAGAAGACGAAGATATCGTTCAATGATTACCTACCTATATGACTTTTAAACAAGCATGGCATATAACTGTGCACCTCTTGTGAACTCTAGGATGCACATCCCAACCCGCCTCGCTCTTTTCCCTATCGTATCGGTTTTTCACCGGATACGACAATGATTCACCCACCCAGACCAGTGGTCGCGGGATCGGTTTCGTCCTTGCGCGATAATCACGGTGAATGTGATAAAAGTGCCCTTTGAAACTATCCAAAAATCTTCGCACTTCTGTGTCAAATTAAAGGAAACTCTGATACAAATACCTGCAGAGTACAAGATGGCAGAATATAGGAAAAAGGTCGGCATTCACTTCACTGTAGTGAATTGAAGATGCATTGATTCTAGCTTTAGAGTTCAAACATTTTGCGTCTTACCAAGATTAGGCATATATATATATATATATATATATATATATATATATATATATATATATATATATATATATATATAAGTATGGATGGTATACACGTGTGATGGAGTCTGGATGGTATACATATATGATGGAGTCTGGATGGTATACACGTGTGATGATATCTAGATGGTATACATATACGATGGAGTCTGGATGGTATACATATATGATGGAGTCTTGATGGTATACATATATGATGAAGTCTGGATGGTATACACGTGTGATGGAGTCTGGATGGTATACATATATGATGGAGTCTGGATGGTATACACGTGTCATGGAGTCTGGATGGTATACACGTGTCATGGAGTCTGGATGGTATACATATATGATGGAGTCTGGATGGGATATAAGTCTGATGGGCCTGGATGATAGACAAGTGTAATTGAGTCTGAATGTTATACAAATGTGTTGGAATCAGGATGGCATTACAAGAGTGATGGAGTCTGGATGGTATACAACTGCGATAGAATCAGGATGGCAAACATGGTTGGAGAGTGAAGACAGATATGAGCAGAGTAAATTCATTTCACAACAGTTGTCTGCATACATGCTGCAACGTCATTCGTTAACTAAACAAGATCTCTAATGTGAACATATATGAAAAGACGGGATGTAACAAAATGTGCAGGATCAAATGGATTGGACACGTAATGATGATACACCAAGAACGGATACCCAAGCTAGCCGTGATGTGGGCACCAGCTGGTAAGCGCAAATGTGGACAACCTGGCGAATAACAGTCATGATGGAGCTGGAAAAAATGAGACTTTCCTGGGCGAGGTACAAGCCATTGCTCAAGACGTAGATGGCGGAATGTAGTTGCAGCCTTATGTCCCAGATAGCACGAATAGGACAAACTAAACAAGAGCGATGGAGTCTGAATGGTATACAAGAGCGATGGAGTCTGGATGGTAATCAATTGTGATGGAGTCTGGATGGTATACAAGTGTGATCGTGTCTGGATGATATATAAGTGTGATATATTAGTGTGGTGGAGTCTGATTGGATACACATTTGATGGAGTCTGGATGGTGTACGAGCGTATTGGAGTCTGTATGGTACACAAGTATGATGGAGTCTTGATGGCATACAAGTGTGATGGAGTCTGGATGGCATACACGTTTGATAGAGTTTGGATGGCATACAGGTATGATGGGGTCTTGATGGCATACAAGTATGATATGGTCTTGATGGCATACAAGTGTGATGGAGTGTGGATATTATAAAAAGTTTGATGGAGTCTGCATGGTGTTCACGTATCGAGATGTCTGTATTTTATACTTTACTAGGTGTCCAAAGTCAGTCGTTTAACAAAATGACAGAGGAGAATAAAACTGCTGACTTGTAGATTTCAAACATCCAAAATATATCTTTTTGTTATGGCATTTTAAACATTTATTTCATTCACACATTATATCTGCTGTTCTTTTTCTCAAATATTCTTTCTGTTGTCGAAATACAGAGTTTTTCATGAATTGGAAGAAAGATAATTCACAATTAATTTGATGTATTTTATTTAGAACTTCGTATGAACTCTACGTAGAACCCAATGATGCTGCTCAGACAACAATGTTTCATTCTTTTAAGGAATTTAAATTTTTATACTATTATGCATATTTAGTTTGTATTTAAAGTTTGTTATTACATCTGTATTACACAGTGCTCAATAATATTGTTAGACTGGAACAATAATTTGAATTATAGTGAATTCAGACAAGAACATTTTGAATTAAATTATTGTGAAACATCGAAAGACTATTTGGACGTTATCACACTCCAGGCCATTGGCACATTAGAACGTTCTAGACTATAGGCACATTGATATAATTTATTTTGGAATATCACTGGAATTCAAATGGAACATCATACATTTGGACTTGTGATATAACTTTTTGGATTATATGGAATTTAAATCACAATACTGTAAGTTCTTTTTTAATTTTCACTTTGTATTTTAGGGAAAGAAATTTTTTGTTAAACTTTACGAAGCGCGTTGACTGTCGCTTTTTTCCGTTATTTAGTTTAAGACCACATAATCGTAACAATATTCAAAACTAACGTTTTTACTGCCTATATCCAACATCGGATGCATATTTGGGATATTGCTTCAAAGTCCGATATTTAACTAATATACAGACTCCAAACAACGAGAAACTAGATTTCTTTAAAGCTCAAAGATCACATTTCCTTCCTGGTAATCGGATTAACTTTCTGTATAATGATGTTATTATACAATGTAGTGAACAGCGTCAACTTGCATTACCCTTAGCCCTTATTTATAACAAGTCTGGACTCTAGTTACGTTCATATATAAAAGGTATATTCTTACAATATTCCCTATCTTATCTCATTATCACTCTGTGGAATGCAGCATATTCCTCTGTCAGATACTAAGCTTCTTTGCATTTATTTAAGCGTTTTCTAAATCAATATTGACGGACGATAAACACATATCTCGCTTGTACAAACATTTATTGTACAGATTGCTTTGCTTAGATCTCTTGTAGGCAATGTCCCTGATTTCATCGTCAGAGTATATGTAGTTTGTTATTATGTTTCTGTTTATTTATTATGTCGTGGTCATTTGTTTTTTTAGGTGCCATAATAGACGTGCGTGTCATGTCAAGGTGTTTGTTTTATTCTGTATGACCACATTGCATAATGAATCTGTTTGCTATGTATGCCATTTTAATGTTCATTAAATGTAATCCGTGTCAGTATGGCTGCTACTCTGTATAGGTAAATGAATTGGTGTACATTATAGACAAGCTTATTGATAAATGTAAAACTAACACAGTATATTGAGGGTTACGTTGTATACCGATTTCTAGTCCACTCTGATGAGCAAATTATTAAAGGAGATTCTGGACCCCTCTATTGATGGAAATTAAGTCATTAAGTCATTCCTATACGGTGAATGTATTCATGTATTAAAACAGTCGTATCCTAGGACATAAGATCATTAGAACTTGTTTGTGCATGTGAGATATCAGCCACTAGACATATATTAAGATAATAATAATAATAATAATAATAATAATAATAATAATAATAATAATAATAATAATAATAATAATAATAATAACAATTATATTATTATTGTTATCATTATTATTATTGTTTTTATTATTATTATTATTATTATTATTATTATTATTATTATTATTATTATTATTATTATTATTATTATTATTATTATTATTATTATTATTATTATTATTATTATTTACTTAAATTTCATATTTCGTATGTTATTTTTTGGTGTTCCCTGCAGGAGCGTAATCCGTATTTCTTAAATTCCTCAGGCGCAATCCAGTCTGGCAGTTAGTAGCAAGTGCATCTATCCGAATTCATATTTGGAAAAAAAACTCGGTTAACACATTATGACATTAGCGCTTTTAACGTATTGTTTGGAATTTAATAAATGTATTTAAAATTTTTCTATTGGAAAACAATAAAATTGTTTATTTCTGAACAAAACTCTGAACACAGCGAAGTGTGTGCTTTCTCTGATATACTTGTCGATATAGCTAAATAAACCAATTCAAATGATCTATAAGCTACAGAAAAAAGTGTTTATGCCACTCGGTCGGAATAAAATCCTTAAATAACTTAGTGGTTGTATATTACAAACAAAACCAAGGTAAATACGATTTATATCTGCAGGAAATCGAGAAACCACTTATGGTGGTTGCCATCGATTTTGGTACAACCTACTCCAGCTGGGCATGTTCAATGAGACACGAATATGAGGATAATCCCACCAAGATATACGTCCGCCAGTGGATTGGTGGAGAACATTTCTCACCGAAAGCTCCCACAACTGTTCTGATCAGACCCGATGGGAAGACTTTGGAGACGTTTGGTTATGAAGCACAAAATAGATACGCTGAACTTGTTGAAGAAGGGCAGCACAAAACATGGTATTTCTTCACAAGATTCAAAATGAAGATTTTTAGCACAAATGTACGTATCATCTTCGCAGTAATGGTGGATAGAATAAATTTTCATTTTGCTTGTCCCTCGCCGTGCCATAAAAATGAACTACCTATAGGTTTCCATGTTGATTGACAAACGTTTCAGATTTTGTAACTGAAACACATTTTTGGAAGCTAAAATTCAATCTTAGTTAATGTAACTAGGATTTTTTAAAATTCAAATTTCAAATATTAGGTTATTAATTAGATCGTTATAATTGTATTGTATTGTCGATGATTTATTTTGATTGATTTATTTTTATTAACTTTATATAATAACTTAAGTTTTAGAGTCAGAAAATTAACAAAATGTACAGTGCATAAAGGGTTTGAAAAAAGTTTTTATTAATGCACACGAGACAAAGTTCTGCGTGCAACGCAGACTACCTTGATGAGCTAATGATTAATTATTAGTATGAAAATAACTGGCATAATGTCACATCTTTTGTTCTTTAAATATTTATCTCTTCAGTCTGTTCTTCCAAACACTTTCGCCCATGTTCCTGGCGGTAAAATGGATGAGTTTGCTTTAAAATAGGGGAGAAGGAATACGACCCATAAATTTAGAGATATTGACATAGGAGTTTATCTTGAGAGTTCGCTAAATTTGAAAGTAGTTATTTTAATAGAGTAATGAAGGTAGAAGTACTCTATTTGTTTGATATTATTAAAAGATTTATTGTACTTTTCATTTTACGTAGGAATTATCCCGACAGACGATGATTGAGGATATAACAGGTAAGCTGCTACCAGCCATAACGGTATTTTCCAGGGCCATTCAATTTATGAAGGACGACTTTATGAATCAGTTCAAAAGCAAACTAGAAGGGAGGTTAGAGGAGTGTGACATCCGTTGGGTGTTGACTGTTCCTGCGATATGGAATGAATCTGCCAAGCAGTTCATGAGACAAGCGGCAGTCACGGTATTATGTTTTTGAAAATATTTCAGTGTTTCTTTTGTGCCTTTTAGCAACATTTATTTTAGGGAATGTCACCTTTAAAACCTCGAGTTGTAAAAACTTGAGATTATAGTTTATGTCCGCGCAAAAATCTTACAGAAACCGTAAGCAATACCATAAAAGCAACAAATGGAACAAGAGCAGCCCTTAAATTAAGTAGTTGCAGGAGATAAAATTTTCTAACACGTTTTCTTTTTACTCAGTGAAATTCATTTATAGCTTTTTTTCCGTCAGTAGCAAGAAAAACCACCGCTGATGCATAATTAACGTACATCTTAATGAATCTCTTCAAATGATGGCTACGCATGAGTATGCTTAACCAATATCCATAAAATGCTTAAATCTGATGTAAGATTCTAATCATTAAATATATTTTCAAATCCGTTTGATTACTGTGTTGTTCCTGAGATACATGAAAGAAACAGTAAGACTATTACACATATATTAGTTTCATGCATATTAAACAGGCAGGTATCCGAAACGAATATCTACGAATCGCACTGGAGCCAGAAGTGGCCTCCCTATTGTGTATTTATCTTCCAGTGAAGACGTTTGCGATCAGCGGATCACAGTCCACATTTCAAACGTTTAAGAAGGGTTCCAAGTACATGGTCTTGGATGCGGGAGGTAACATGGTCATCTATTCATCTTATATTTGTGTCTGTCTTCTATCGGTACCAATTGGTTTTACGGACATTTTGTTTCTGTCAGTGTCTCTCTTTTTAGTTATCTTTCCTTTTGTCTGTATCTATCATTCTGTTTGTCAGCCTAGACTTCACGCACAAAACAATGTTTAAATATCGTCAGTTATACTTGACGTATAACATCCTAGATAATGCTGCTATCATTATTAACATCTTCGCCACCATTACAACATTCCACATTACCTTGCGAAAGCTTTTCGTTTGAAAATAGATTGCACCATATCACTGACAGCCTTTTAATTTCATCAATAATTTCATTTGCAACATTGTGCATAAAGTTCATGATTTTCGAAACTTTAATCTCAAATAAAATTCATATCAGTTGATAACCGATGCAATTTATTGGTTGTACAATTCTAACATGATTGCAGGTGGAACAGTTGACATAACAGTCCATGAGGTACTGGGCCTAGGTAAGGTAAAAGAACTGCACAAGGCTAGTGGAGGGGCATGGGGAGGTACTGTCGTTGATGGCGCCTTCAGACAATTCCTCGTAAAGCTGGTTGGAGATTCTATTTTTCAAAAGTTCTCCTTGGAAAACACCGACGACATGCTGGACATGCTCAGAACGTTTGAGGTGAAAAAGAGAGAAATACAACCTAAGAAGGATTCCGCAATCGTCCTCCGGATTCCAATGTCCCTTATTAACATTTATCAAAACGAAACCGGAAAAGTGTTACAGGAGTCTATCAGTCAAAATGAGTTCGCAGGAAAAGTAAAGATCATTAACGACAAAATCAAATTGGAAGGAACTTTTTTCAGAGAATTTTTTGCTATGGCTGTACAAAGTATAACATCTTTTGTACGTACTTTACTTCAAAACAAGAATTTGGAAGGTGTAAAGTCCATTATAATGGTTGGTGGTTTTTCCGAGTGTCAAATCCTACAAGAATCCATCATGTCGAGCTTTCCAGAAATCAACACCATCATCCCACAGGATGCAGGCTTGGTTGTGCTAAAAGGAGCAGTCATATATGGCCACAACCATGATATGATAGTAGAGCGAGTATGCAGGTACACCTATGGAATTGCAGGGGCAAGACCGTTTATAAAGGGTGTGCATAAAGATGAGTATATGGAAGAAAGCGATGTCGGCCCATTGTGTAACAATATTTTTGTCAAAATTGTAGAGGCTGGCCAACACGTAAAATTGCATGAGCGGCAAACTGAGCGGCACTTTAACCTAAACATTGAAGATCAAGATGAGTATTCTTTCCCTGTTTATATATCTTCGTCTGCATCCCCTACTTATGTTACTGATGTCGGATGTACTAAACTAGGAAGTGTGACGATCTGTGGCATAGATACATCTGTGCCCTTAAAGGATAGAAAGGTCGCAGTTAGCATGATTTTTGGTGGAACCGAAATTGAAGTGGAGGCCAGAGACGTTCACACAAACGAAATAACTACGGTCATTTTAGACTTTCTACAGTGAATAGATGATGTTTTCCCACTTCAAACATAAGTACATTTGAGACCATTTTTGTAGCTTATGTGTGTCTAGTTCAGTTTGGGTCTATGTTTTCCAAGAAACCAGATGTAATAATAATAATAATAATGATGATAATAATAATAATAATAATAATAATAATAATAATAATAATAATAATAATAATAATAATAATAATAACAACAACAACAACAACAATAATAATAATAATAATAATAATAATAATAATAATAATAATAATAATAATAATAATAATAATAATAATAATAATAATAATGAATATGATGATGATTGTAATCATAATAATGACATGCATAACAAAAAGAACAAGCGGAAGAAAATTACGAAAGTCAGTAAATTAGGTAATATATATATATATATATATATATATATATATATATATATATATATATATATATATATATATATATATATATATATATATATATATATATAATTTTAAATAATTTTAAATATATACCAGACAGAACAGACTGTGCTATCCTTGAATTCTGTAGTAGAATCTTGATAATAGTGGGCAGAAATAATAGTTTACTACAAACAATACTATCATACAGGTTAGAGAAATTAAATTCGTACTCTAAGGAGTTTCGAAACCAGGTCTGCGAGTAAATGGCACTCATCGCCTTGCCTGCACGCACCAGCCCATATACCGTCACGAATAAGCACGCATCACCAAAAAATGATGGCACTGAATTGGTGTTATATAAGCTTTTGCGACTGGCAGACCTGGGTTCGAAACTCCGTAAAATAAGAATTTACTTTATCTAACCTGTATGATAGTATTGTTTGTATTAAACTATATATATATATATATATATATATATATATATATATATATATATATATATATATATATATATATATATATATATATATATATATATATATATATATAACTTAAAAATTGCTTTTTATAATTAATAAAGGTGAGATAGAACATGCTCTTCAATCCCGCATAGTGACTTTGCTTCAACACAGCGTTTATCACAACACTATCAATTTCTAATAATCTAGAGCAGACTTGTTTGTCTAAATGCCAAAAGACAACGTTATAATGCACTATATTATGGAGTAATTAATTCTGTTATTATATTCGTGTGTATATTAACAACAAAATTTATTAGATTGACTGTAACACATTCTGACATAGTAGGGTGATCTCAATCAAAAAATAATTTTAGTACTAGTGTACTTAAGGACTGTGGTAGGCGATAGCAACGCCGTTATAAAGAATTATATAACAATTTTAAGGCAACTTAATTTCAATAGCAATCATGTAATAATTCTACTTAAAATTTGTCATAACAATTTGAATTCAGTTTTGAGATTTTAAAGTGTCAAAATTGATTTCGGTTTTGTAATAAATTATAATTTATGGTTTTCGATTGGATTTGGAATATATGGCCGAATTTCTTTTCTACTTAGATGTTCATACTTTGCCGCTCTGACAGTTGTCTACCAGTGCACTTTCTTACCTCATATCTATAGACTGCTATTCACGTCACATGACTTTTGTTAGCCACTCAATGTTTGTCCTCAGGGCTAGCCATGGCGGTAAGCAAGTCAATTGTTCAAATTGAAAGGAAAAATACCTCTAAACACAATATTTTGATAGAATTAAGATGTCCTCCCAATGCTCATGGTGTGCGCGTTTACTTTTACCTTTATTTGTATATTCATACCTATACGTATAACAGAACGAAACGGAGAAGTGAATTTCGATGGGAATCGAGCGAGAGTACAACGTACTGATGAAGCAATGAATAGTAATACGGTTAGAAATAGTCCATATTAAGTGCATACTGTTTTGCACATTAAAGTAAAATAACTCGTTCTACATAACCAAGAACTTACAATAATTAACAGATAAATGTGATTCTTCAGCTGGGAACATTGATTCCACCATTATCCCGCATCTCCGCTGTTTAGGTAACAAAACTGTACCGGATGGTTGAAGTAACTAATTTATAGACTAACCTCATGTTTCTGACGTTGATATTCCAACATCATGGAGGTACGATAATTCATCTCCTAAACTATTAATCTGAAATTCCAGCACGACACACGCGTGATACAAAATGGAAATTAATAGGGCACAATAACTGCTACCATGCGAACTTTTTTCCACTTAATGTTGATGTCCAAGGGCTTATAGACTTTTGCATTAATGCGGCATATCTCATTTAGACCATTGGGAATGCATCTTTACAGCATGTTCCTTGTAGATATGCGCTTGGTAAACTAGTTAGACAAAATACTACATTAAGAACTACCAGTTAATAGATTCTTATGCATGAAACCAGACCAGAAATAGCCAACATAGTGTTTCCAGGAATTTTTCTCTGTAGATGGTATTTAGATCTATGTCAGAAACAAACTCAATACGGAATTATAATGGTTGGAGTTCTTACACAAAATTGACTCAAAAATCAACTTGTTACCATTTTTATGTATTATATTGTCTTGTACTTAACCTTTGTATGTAATTGAGAGATAGGTTTATTTTGTGTCGTGTACTAGACCTTCGTATGTAATTGAGGGTATAGGTTTGGCTTACGGGACTATTCTCATATTTTTGTCACGTTTTGTAAGTTATAATTAAGTTATTTGCTTATACGAGGTACTGATATTCCTTCGTACGATTGTCCATCAGAATTAGCAATATTTAAATAATGTTAACAAAATTAATAGCCTGCCCCCAAATTTGCAAATATGCGAATTCGATAAACGCAAAGCTTCTTTGACATCTATGTGTGTAACAGCAGAAACGTTAAAAAACAATAAACGTTATTATATCCTTTATGATTAAAATAATTCAAAATATAGAAACAAAGAATAAAGGAAGCAGAGTACAAATGAAGATCTCCGCAAAATCTGCACCAAATGTTTAACATGTTCGGTAAATGTTCGTATCGAATATTCAGCTCCATGAATCAAGAAAAATATCTGAAATTCCTACTACAGCTTTCCATCAGTCATTTAAGGAAAATCTAGAGTGATTCACTCAACACTGCATCATGTATAAGATAAAAACAGCTAATTCAGCCGGTGAATACAGAAATATATTAAAGAAGGGTACTCTGAATGGGTACTGAAAACAACGGGGCCCATGGTCGACTATGAATTATTTATATTTTTCATCCAGGCAACGAAACATTTAGTTACTATTAAATGTCCACACAAAATATTTAGCATTGTAAAGTGGATGCACGAATTTTGCATTGGCACATATGAACAAGCAAAGTCTAACATTTAAACGTTCGAGTCGTACAAACAAGCGGACATCATAGTGTTCGCCTTCTGGTGCACATGGAACCATGATATTTCTTTAATTCCCCTTTTTATAACCAATTTTGACTATCCGCAATTGCCTGATAAGGAGCCTTGCGTTACGCGTGCCTAAATAGCACCTCACTCTGCCGGAAACTCTAAGACACACCATAACACTATAGCAGACAATGACTATCGCACGTGAATTTTGATTAAAGCATATTTACATGTTTGGGATATCAGTAGATAACTCTGTTATAAACATTGGATAAATTTTGAGTTAATACATGAACGGAGATAAAATATCCTTTTGGCCATATTTCTGCTAATATTGTTCCTGACGTTTCTTCCAAAAAAACTGGCGTTGCTATCATAGACTATGGATGGAAAAATTTACTTCCACTTCTTCAGCGCTATTTATTCGATACTAGTCACGTTTTATAATCAATGACTATTGTCTGCAGCTACATAGTAACTAGGCAGCAGAACCTTGTTACTCTTGTTTAAACAGGCCTTAAGGCTTTCGTTAGTAAAAATAGCACCAATTAGTATGGTTTCTCCAGACACCCATCTTTTTGACTTTGACATAATGTCATCTTGAGACTTCTACTTGTCATTTTGTTTTGTTATTCAATATGGCAAATCAAACTCTCATATAAAAAAAGAAATCAAAACACTTATTCGCAATAGAATTTTGAAATTCTTATTAAATGTGACAGAGCACTTCTTTATGTTTTTTTTTTGGTCACTGTCGGACGGGTAAGTCATCTTATGCCTAATATGGCCCTGAATTATAGTAAAGTATCTAAAAATTCCTAAACCAACTCATTCTTTGTAAGGTTCTCTACATTTTATCCCCTTCTGGACTGAGATTGTGTCAGGCTTTTACTAGGTTATGCCCTTTGTTGAAGTTGTATCAGCAGAACCTTTGTTGTGCTACAGATATCAAACACATCCCTGACTGAGGTCAATAAGTGTATGGACTGAGGTCAATAAGTGTATGTCATTGCCACACAAAAGGACGGATTATGTTGTGATTGCAGGTTATGACTGGACTCCCTTCTCTGCTAAGCAAATACATTTCTTCGTAAAATTTACATATGTATCTATGTTTAAACCAATCAAAGAAAAACTTTTTTAAGTGTCACACTCATCATCCCCTTTAGGACAAAATCCTTTAATGATCTGCGTATGATAAAAATTAACACCAGTGTAAAGGCAAACACAGATAATATCTCTAATTTGGAATCTCAAAACATAGAGAATTTACAATAGGAAGGATACATGGACTGAAACAACTCTATGAACACTTAGTGTTATCCATTCATGGAGCAGGTTGTTAGTCCTTCAAGATCGAAGATGACCTTGACAGATGACCTTGACATAACCAGCTGGCTATTCAGAGTATCATAAACTATTGAATATTTTCATTTTTCTGCAAGACATCAAGAGAGCAAGAAACAATATTTAGTACTAAATAATATTCATGCCAAGATACAGATGTAATTACAGCGTAATGCACCCGTGTATGTGGCAATGACATATGCTTATTTATCTCAATCAGGGATGTGTTTGATAACTGTTATTAAGGTTCATTAGGTCCAACTTCAACAAAGCACATAACCTCGTCGATGAGGGAATAAAATTTAATGAACCTTAGACAGAATTAGTAGATTTATGACTTTAGATAATTTGATATAATTTAGATGTAATAATGACATGTTTATGAGTAATGGGATTCTTTACAAAGAGCGAAAGTTGTGTATAGGAGTTGGTGCATCTCGGTAAATCCCAGTAATTTTATGGACACTCTTTTTCTTTGTTTCCATATGTATTAGTTTGTTAATTTACCTCTAGAGTCATTTACGGTTTTCTATTCTAATTTACGAATGTAATTAAAGGAACACAAAGGGATACGTATATTTTCCAATCTATCATCTGGAGGCCCGGTGGCTCAATGGTTATCTTACTGGACTCGCGACTGAATGGGTGTGGGATCAAATCCTACCATCGGATCAGCCTTGATCGGCTTCGTGGTGTGTCCTTCTGCAAGGCACCTTGCTCCAATTGTCTCAGTATAGAATAACTGACTTATGTAACCGTGGCATAAAACACCAAGCCAAGCCAAAGCCAATTTAGCCTTACATAACTGACTTCTGTCGCTGTGGCGTAAAACACCAAACCAAGCCAAAGCCAGTTTAGCCTTACATAACTGACTTCTGTCGCCGTGGCGTAAAACACCAAACCTAGCTAAAGCCAATTTAGCCTAACATGATATAATAATTGAAATATATTTTTAGATTTTTTTCTCTAGATACAATGAAAAGTTCAGACGGGATTCACGAACAAACACCAATACCACAACTGCTTGTGATTTTTTTTATAGCCGTTAATAAGAAAATGATTTGTAGCTTCAGTCCACGTTGCAACAAAGCCTAGTATATGAAATTTATTAACACAATTAATAAAATCAGACCTAATTTTAACTTTATTCTAGATGTTATCCATTCTAAACAACTTAACTGAATTAGAAATGTTCTCGCCATGCACAGTTTTATACATCGACTAGAATTATATCCCTTTTCTAAACCGTTGATGGAAAATCCCCAACTATGCACATATTAAGCAGTCTGTAAGCTGCTTTTTAGCTGTATCATTATCCTCAGCCGTACCTCCAATGCTGAACCACCGATATATCTCTTCACGCTTAACAGTACACTACAACTCCGTGAGGTTTGACCCCCAGTCACCTCTGCACTGTTTTTATTGGTCAAAAAGTCAAAATGTATCAACCAAAACACAGCCGGAATGTGGATATTTTTTTTATTCACGCAGGGTGTCCGTAGTAGCCGCATATTGCATGTCTAAAAGTAAATAAATGAGGTAAGTCACTCTCGGACATTTATTTTTCCGACGACTATTCATGTTTTAATGTCAAAGTCACCGTTACTTTGTGGAAAGTAAAACAATCTAGAATTACAATTTCATTTTCTAATTTTAGAGAAGATTTTGGGATTTTAAATTACTTAGGCCACAACGACAATAAAAAATCACACTGATTTTCAAAGTTCAACGTTAGGCTTCCTATTGACAACTATATATATGGAAGTTATTGACTGGTCTCTGTACTCGTAACTTTGAAATTAAATAGCTGAGCAATTTTTCAAGTTCACAATTGACTCGACCTATACATTTAAAATGAAGTACAAACAATTCTACTCAAAAACTACCGAAACAATTGTGTGGCATATATTACTGAGAAAATTTGCCAAAATAACAACTGTATAAACCTTTGAAAGTTTGACTAAAAAAATTGATACACGTATTTTTCACTTTTCAAAATGTCGATATGTATTGAAAGTTTACTTGGAAGGAGGACACAATCTGTATTTACAAATTGAAATGTTAATTCAGGAACATATTTTGCATAACATATAATAAATAAGCCTTTGTTCCAACCCCCAAGAAGGTCATTTTTTAAATTTAGAAATGTATTTACATTTTTGCATGTGAATAATTCCCACAGATATGTTATCTCGCCATATAAAGTTAATCACCATATTCGCGCAAATATCCTTGCAAAAATCATCGATTAAATTTCAGTTTATTTGAATAAGGGAACAGATAGATTGCAATGTTACTTTGAACAAGCAGTGTGGAGTGAAATACAAGTACAATATATTTTTTTGAACAAATATAGACTAAGCAACATAGTCTATTGATCTAGATTATCGCGTTTGCAATACTTTATGCAAGAAGGTACGTAGGTTGCCAGGAATATTTTAATAGTCTTAATAGTCTTTAATAATGCAAATTATACTAGATACAATTGAAATAAATTGTCATTGCTCAATTATTACTATGTTTCATGTGACGTAACATTACCATTGACTGGAGAATATATCAAGATTTAAAGAAAGCTGCCGCTTTTTCTCATTGGACGGAGCTACAGACTCTAATATAACATTTAATGTTTGATACCCATCCAAGTCAGCCCGGTCCAAAATGGTACTTAACTCTCATTTACGGGACATGCTAGAGCCAATGAGGTGTTAAACGTGCCGCTAAAACCAACGAAGAAAGCTAAAATATATTTTTAAATATTATAACACAATTCAATTTGTAAGAACGTTATTCGCTGAGTATATTTGGCATTTTGGTCAAACAGCCTTGGGGTATTTCAGATACTGCATCAATATTCTGGTAGGGAAACAGAATGATTTGAAGATCAGTTCTTTAAATTTGCATAACTTTTCTGAATGTCATGATTTTTGTCATTTTGTTGTTCATTCAATTTGCATACATTAACATTTTGGAGACAATTCATACTTCTATATTATTTTCTTATTTCAGCATAATATTCACATTAGAGATATAGCGAAATGCATCACTTACATATCTTGAAGCACATCGCATAATTCACATATTCTTTCAGATATAACTAAGTTATATTTAGAAACCTATGATTCCTTGTACGGTACGGAAGTTTGTTAATGTTATTTTCAACTTTTGTGGCGTTCATTGTTAAAATAATATATTTTTTTTTAAAATATACGATAAGCTAGATTTCGGAGGGATAAAAATAACGCTAAAATGCCGAGATTATATACATTTCTTTGCCAGCCAATCAACAGAGGGGAATTGCTCACATGACGGTAAATTACACAGACCTAAATCAAGCACAATTTACAGCAGTACAGTGTACTCTAATATGGTCAAATATTTGCAGCTGTACTATTTGTGATGTGATGTGGTGTGATTATGATTTTTAACGTAGCTTTTAACAATTTTTCAGTCATATTGCTACGATATATGAAGGGTGACAGTTTATAGTGATGTCTAGCACTGACGCATGATGCTGCAGACATGTAGCATGATGTCCCACCCAGTCACATTATCCTGACACCAGGCCGACCAGTCCTAACACTAACCTCTTAATGCTGAGCGTTAAGCGAGGCAGCTGTAAATGCCATATTTGTAAGTCTTTGATATGACTCGACCGGAGATCGAACCCGCGACCTCCGGCATCTGAGACGAACGCTCTAACCACATGGTCACCGGAGCGGGTTTGTACTATTTGTATGAATTATTTGTTTAGCACAAAATACAAACTTTTTGGCCAAAATTCTGTTAGGAAACCTCCCGATCTCTCCATGCAACATACATAGTAATTTGGTATTTCGTAATTATAAAAATGTAACTTTTGAAAGAAATTAATGTGCGCATGCTCGATAACATAATTATCATTATAACCCCATAGCTCACATTATTTTACTAATAACGGTTCGGCAATATTCTAAAAATGTTTCAGTTGTAAACCGAATGATAAAAAAATCTTATTTGCTTATGTAAAACGAACAATGCTTCTGATGGCCGTTACAGTTTCTCTTTTCAAAAGAATAAAATAAACCTAGTACGTATTTAATAAACAACCCTAAATATTTAATCTAATCAACTATTTCCAAAATACAATAGAGAAAAGTTTACTAAATATAATGAACTTTTTCCAACACTGACAAATAAATTGACCAGCAATAAACACTTTTAAATGAATGGTAAGCGGAAGATAATACTATCAGCATTATAAATGTATTCTCTCTCTAATTTTGAATGCTGAACATTGTTAGCAAGCACAGACCTTCTATCCTCCCTGCGAATTCATCTGGCTACTATACTCATAGGTAATCTATTGGATGTGTCAATAACACAAAAGGGCCCCGAGTGGCCGAGTGGTCTAAAGCGCTGTCCGTTACGGATCACTGCCATCTCACCTCTGTCTGCGTGTGTTCTAGGATTCGGTGAATGTGGATATGTGAGAAAGCTTGCCAGTAGCTTCTCGTGGGTCGGTGGTTCTTTCCGGTGAGTTTCCGGTTTTTCCTCCACCAATAATACTGGCCGCCATGAATAGCCTATCGTGTGCTGAAAAATGGCGTTAAACCCAACAACAACAACAACAATAACACAATAGTTAAAAACATATCGCCCAGCTGGAGTTGACATAATTGCTTTGTTATAGAACTTGATGCGTATCTTTGTACGTGACTCACGACAAAGCGGCAATTCCCATAAAAACCTATGATGTTCAAGTGTGCTACAATCATACATTCCCCTGCACACACCCGCCATGGACGACACCACACACATTTCCATGTAGATTATGTATACCTGACTCTTTCCAAAAGCGTTTGCAAAAGAATGTTATATTTTCTTCAAATTTTGTTATGTTTCGCTAACGAAGATGTTTGATATCTTGCCTTGATAGTGACAGTGTAACTTCTGTGATACCAACAACGGAGGATATTGTTTATGAAATTAGTGATTTACCAGAAGCAACAGTTATTCCTGGCACCGGATGTGACGATGACGTCAATTATTCAGCACCAGCCGTTTACCCGACTTTATAAGCAGTTTCATGTCATCTAAAAACACAAATAAGGAAAAATCATGTTAATAAATTAACAAGTATGACTACTGATAATTTCTTTCCATCCGAATAAATAAAGGTCTTACTGATTAAATTTAATGAACAATGACGTTCTCACAACTACCACAACCACTTCTAGACTATTTTCAAGCTTTTTCAATGCAGTTCCCTTACTACCACTATTACTACTTTTAACAACAAAAACTAATAATAATAATAATAATAAAAATAATAATAATAATAATAATAATAATAATAATAATAATAATAATAATAAATATAATAATAATAATAATAATAATAATAATAATAATAATAATAATAATAATAATAATAATAATAATAATAATAATAATAATAATAATTGTGCAATTTATAATCATATAACTGATTACAACCAGTATGCATATAAAAATGTTAGCATCAAAGACTTATTCTCAAAGATTTTTCGATTTTGCTGTCATTGTTAAAACAGGTGAGAGAGAAAAACTGAGACACTCATTCCAAGGCTAAAGAAATACACATACAAACCTGCCTTCAAATATGCTAGTTAAACTAAGTCACCATGAGTAATTAAATGCAGAAACATTGACCTTGACAATTAAACCTGAGTAGACTTTGGAAAAACAAATAAATTATAAATCTTTGACAGTTAAGCCATTTTTGGTAGTATATTTGTCTGATGACGTTCAGACCATATGAATATGCAAGCAACATATCACCCTCAGATGAATCTCGTTATTGAAATTCATAAAATGAAAGAAATCAAATGAAAACGTTTAAAATTTTTGTCCTAAAGTTTTTTTTCTCACGCTGAATGGCAGGCACCGACGAGTGGTCGGACTGGCCGTATGACAGCCGGAAAATGTATTATTCCGTCCCTAATAAGTTATGCATGGTGCATAATAAAACATTGCAAGAAGATTTCGTTGTGGGGCCATGGTGAATAGACACCAAGAATATTTGGAATATAATATAATATTATATTATGATATACCGTTGCAACAAAAAATGTCTCGTGATGTGAGCTGTAAGAACTGAGGACTAAAATCGGTCCAATTAATATATAGCATGCATTCTGAGCAATATATTAACATTACTAAGAGAATGAATAAACATCGCTTTCATGTAAAAATTATAGAGATTATCAGTTTTTTTTTAATATTTCAATTCATTTTGAAACTATTATTTACCCGCTAGATTTGACTTTTCTTTCATGCTCATGCCAATAGATATTGTGCATGGATACATGAATATACTCATAAAATAACATTATTGGATTCGTAAGTTAGATACTTTGCATCCTAACGGCTTTAATACCAATGCGCTATCTAAAAAACTATAAAATATTTTTTAAATTGATAAAGTGTATATATTTTATAACAGCATAATTGTATGTTTGACTGTTTGTCTATATATTTTTTTCAAGATACTGAGTGGAAATTCTCAAGCCAGTTTAATCATTAATGTTTAAAAAATATTCCTTTTCAAAGTCGTTTCTTTTCTGGTTGATATTTAACTTTTGGATTTTCGTTTATACGCTCCTATGCCCTGTCACAACAAATGACATGACCTACATATTGGAAATTCGGATGAGGTATACAAAGTGGATTCCATGTTCGTGTCATGTGGTTTTATATTGGAAACGTTTGGAGAATTGCGAATCCCATCACGCTTGGTTATTTATAATAAATAGTTGTTATAGAATTGGCTTTGGTATGATACATTCTAATGGATGTGTTAAAGGATATAACATAAAAAACATCAGTTTTCCTTTATTATTTCAATTCATTTTGAAACTATTATTTACCCACTAGATTTGACTTTTCTTTCATGATCATGCCAATAGATAGTGTGCATGGATACATGAATATACTCATAAAATAACATTATTGGATTCGTAAGTTAGATACTTTGCATCCTAACGGCTTTAATACCAATGCGCTATTGGTACAACAATCCACACTTCATTAAGTTATTGTAGCAATTTCAAGCACAATGCAAGTGTTGGATTTTCGTAAGAAATACAACATATATGCCAGTTCTAATGAATGATTTTATTCATATTGTAACCATTGATTTATCTATTAGTATTAGCTTTCACTTCTTTTATATATATATATATATATATATATATATATATATATATATATATATATATATATATATATATCCAACAAACTGACGACGAATAGTGCAAAACTAGTAACTACCTAACCTGAGCATTTTCGACTCTTAATGAGTCTTTTTCAAAGGCATATACAAACATGGTCAAAACAAACATAAAAAACATTGTGTTTGTAAAACTCTACATGGCTGTCTCTACATGAATTAAACCTATAGATACATTATGCCTCAACCGGCCTATATAGAGTTGTTGCAAATACTGAAAGATATTTTTATTTCCCTAGAAATCTATGAACCGTTTATGCGAATTTATGTAACGCAGATTATATCACGGATATTTGATTCTATACCAGATATTTTATTCTTATAGTAGTAATTAAAGGAATAAGAAGAAGATTTAGAAAAGTTTGAAAAGAAACTGTTTCGGCTGCAAAGAATAATTCTACTAGTGCATAGCTTTCTTTTTCTAGTCTTCTTGGTTTAGACCGCTTGGTTTCAATGTTCAAAGGCGGCGTATCCAGCAAGATTCCTCTTCCTGGTTTCGGAACTCCAGCTGCAGTTGTTAGCTATTGCGAGGAGTGTTATATCACTGGAAGTGTGGCCAGGGGAGAAGTGTTCTGCGACCGGGCTTCTGTACAGTTTCTTTGTCATCCAATCAGATCTATGAAAGTTTATTTTTTGTGTAGCTTTTCATTTTCTCCGACATACTGAAGGCTACATATCTTACATGTGATGAGACAAATTACATTCCATATTTTGCACGTTTTGTTTAGACCATATATGTTTAGTTTACCTCTCGCCACAGGATCCAGATTGACTAGGGTGGTCTTGACTAGTGATTAACGTTAGCTTTGCCCTGACTAGGATGTCCTTGAGGTTTTTCGGTCTCCGTTAGGCTACTACGGGTTTGTTCGGAAGGATTGGCTTATGTACGTCCGACAATTCCACGATGGGCCAGTATTTTGCGATGATTATACCTACTTTGGTGTTGTCTGGATGGTATGTCAGGATAAATGGTATCCTATCAGCCTTTTCCTTCTTTCCATATTTGAGTAGGTCATCGTTTGCTTGTTTGGCCAATTGGATTGCTTCCGCAATCAGGTCTTTGTCGTAGCCTCGGTAAATTAAATGCTTAGCCAGCTCTTCAGACCTTTCTAGGAATCTTTCATCGTCGGAGCAAATTATGCGTATCCTCAGTGCCTGGCTATATGGAATGTTCCTAATACAGTGTTTTGGATGACAGTTGGTTGGGAGGAGATACTGGTGTTTGTCGGTTGGTTTCGAGTAGATGTCTGTATGCAATTTGTTTTCGACCAGTCTGGTTGTTATATCCAGGAAAATATGGTCTGAGTTGGAAATTTCTGCCGTGAATTTTATTGAAGGATTGAGGTTGTTTGCCTTTGATATGAAGTCATTCAGATCTTTTATTCCATGTTGCCACTTCGTTTCTATATCATCGATAAAGCTTACCCACTGGTATGGTGTAAGCTCAAACGGTGCTAAGAGCTGACCCTTTAGTTTGCCCATAAAAATAGGACGTTCTACCCAAAATCCACAAACAAGGAAACCATGGCAGACCTATAATCTCAGGTAACTGGCACCCGACATAAAGGATAGAATATTTAGATCATTTTATGAGACCACATGTCCACAAATTGCCATTATATCTTTAAGACACGACAGATTATCTCATAAAAAGCAAAGCTAATAAACCATTACTGCCAGATACATTACTTGTTTCTTTAGACGTCACATCTTTGTATACTATCATACCTCTCAATGAAGGGTTACAGGCGTGTAAAGAAGTGTGGGAAACAAGAACTGTAAACAATCCACCCACACACTTCATATTCCAACTCCTGGAGCTTGTCCTAAAATTCAAAAACTTTGAATTTAATGAAGACAACTACCTCCAAATCATTGGAACCGCTATACGTACTAAAATGACACCTTCGTATATATATATATATATATATATATATATATATATATATATATATATATATATATATGGAGTAAATCTTTCTGTCGATCTCTGTAGAACACATTTAGTTGGACACGTGTACACGTGTACGAATATTTTAGATTTATGGGGGCCTGCACGTGTTAAATCGCCATAATGCACTGATTGATAAGTCTCTGGCATGAGCTTAGCGAGTTTTGATTACGGCTACGTTTGTTTAAACTGAGCAGGATAAGGGTCAATTTCTGATCTGTATGAAAAATGTCATTTCTGAAAGATACCAGAAATCAGCTGGGTAATCAATTTTTGTCAGGCGAACTGCATTGTTTGAGCCTTGTTCAGGCGGGGAAAATATTTTTTTTTTCGCATTGGACACGCTGTGAAATTTGACGTGGTTTCACATGAAAACTCTCAGTTTAAACGTGCTAATAGCAAATTTGAAAATAAATATACGCCTTTCTACAAGAGAAAACGAACGTAAGAAGATTCCGAGTGATTTAAGAAGTAAATTTACTTGCAAAATCATCAATTGTATGCCTTAATGTATATAGGAAATTATAAATATAGAAATTTTATGCTTTATTTTATATAGGAAATTGTATATCTAGAATTTCATGTCTTATTTTAGCTGAGATTACAAGAATCCGTGTGAATTCTCCGACCATATATGAGGTCACGCGTGACAACGACTTTATTGTGTGTATTTGCTTTTATTACCGTAGTGTAAGGATTTTCATTCATTCATTTATATAATTGAGTTGGGACTGGAACTACATTCTCTGTGTGGTGTTGAAATAGCCATAAGCAGGACCATTAATTTTGTGAAACGAGGTTTGTTACGGTCTGTCATAGCCAATTAGATTAGATAGCCGTAGTATCTGTTTGAATTCCGATAGAACCATATCTGACATAACGAAGAGGGTATTGATCTATTCCCCCATTATAATGTGACGGAATATTTAGGTTGCTCATGTTTAAAACTTTGCAAGGTGGGATAATTTCACGAGTCATATTAACCTGACGGGACGGGATATCTCACGTATTTACAAATCAAAAGGGGCTACACAAAGTTGGAAGGGCCAAAAGTGGCGTGATACCTGAGAATTTGAAAAAGGAAGGGAAAAAAAGCGGAGAAGACCCAGACTTACAGGAAAACGAAAGTCAAAAGGAACATTCGCGGTGAAATTTAACTGAGTCAAGACAGCAGGTTTTGAATCGATAAAAGGCAATGTTTTTGATTTTTCACTCGATTCGATGAGGAATTAATTATTTTGTTGAACAGATCGGCTATTTTTTTAACTTTGAATTATTTTGGTACATCTTCGAATTTAAAATTGTTCCACTTGAAAATTTTTAAAATCAATCATATTATTTACAGCAATTTGCATTTTCTCCAATATTTCTTCTTTTAGTTCCAAGCTACTTTAAAATTAATGGTCCTGCTTATGGCTATTTCAACACCACACAGAGAATGTAGTTCCAGTCCCAACTCAATTATATAAATGAATGAATGAAAATCCTTACACTACGGTAATAAAAGCAAATACACACAATAAAGTCGTTGTCACGCGTGACCTCATATATGGTCGGAGAATTCACACGGATTCTTGTAATCTCAGCTAAAATAAGTGAAGAGATTTTAAAGCAGCTTGGAACTACGAAATCTCGACTGAAGAAGATTACTGCTTCCTCATTTACATATACCTTTTAGGACAATGGGATTTGTCTTGTGATTTGAACTTACGCCATATCAATGTTTTGTTGATATAGTATTAACAATGTTCCTCCGTTTCGGACCCCACATCACGTTACGTGACGTCTTGTCCTGTCTTGACAAGTCTCCCCAGTTAAAAATTCCGTTTTAGTTCAGTCACTAACATCTGAAGGATATGATGGATCTAAATCAAATTTTTCATACGGGTCTACCTGAAGAAAATCTAAATTCAAGTTTTACCTTCTTGGGAAAATTTTTACAGACTTATGCCCACTATTTGCCTGAAAAGCCATGCTTTTCAATTTTCACTCATGAATTTGTGCTCGTCTTCATATCTTGATATCAAATTAGATATCAGGTCTTATATTAAGAAAATCTAGGTCAAAACTTGATTTTTAGCGATTCCTAAAGGCATTTTTGTAGTTATGGCCCCTGTATGACGCAGTACTTCACGCTTTATTTGCATCAGTTTGGTCAAATAATCCGTGGTATATGAATACATTTATTGTTACAAATACTGTCATTTGAGTTTATGAACTATTTACCTTAACAACTCTCATCCATTCTGAACTATGTTCATCACAAATACTCTTACATTTGTATCAGTCGTCTCAGGTAAGATTCCACATTTTTACCCTTTATGTGGTGTCAGTGTAAAACACACCTGCAAAAAGCATTGCAAATTCCTATGACTCTATATAAAATGGTATATCTCTACACAGGAAATACTTCGATAAATGCGTAGGAAGAAATTACAAATTTACTTTAGCAGGCGAAAATCAATATCGATGTTTTCGTATCATTCTGCTTGTTAACAATTTAGTTCTATATATACCCACACGAATTTCGCAGGTACCTAGTAATAATGCTCACTTTTTGCAAGCACTTCATAATTCGTGGAAATGAAACCTAACTTTATACAACTGCGGATAAATATGAAACGCATTGGTTTTAAAATTATTTTGGAAGCAGCAAATAAACTGTTCTGTTGCGAATTGAGAGACCCC
The DNA here is from genome assembly GCA_016746295.1 of Potamilus streckersoni. NCBI lineage: Eukaryota > Metazoa > Mollusca > Bivalvia > Unionida > Unionidae > Potamilus > Potamilus streckersoni. The sequence goes on along the minus strand of JAEAOA010000519.1, from coordinate 1,014,821 downwards.
CAAAATTGTTTCAGGCCTTATTTTGATGCGAGCAGAAGCAAACACACGCTTTACATATTTTATCGACATATTAATTGTTTGTAGTTCTATATCTGCGTTTAGATGTGCTGAACTAACTTTATAATGTATCGATAGCAAGCTGGATACTCGTTTCATCTTCACTCATCCATGAAATCATCCTCAAGTTACATTTTATCCTTAACTCGTGCTTGGTTTATCTTTTTTTCTTTCGATAGAGAGGCCACGTTTTCAAACGATGATAATGCTACTGCAAGCATAATTTGTGGGTTCTGGCTTTGTGAACACTCGTAAAGTTTGTTTTGTATTTTAAAATGTCTTCTTTTCGTAGATACATGGAATTAATACTTGTCTAGTAGATTTATCATTTCTTGGTAGAAGTCACATTTATTGGTTTTGATACAAACGCTATACATTAATATTCAGTGTGTATGTATAAATCCCAATAATTTCAAACCAAATGAGCCATCGCAAATTAGCATATATTCTTTAAGAATAACATTGATTTTACTGCGGATGAACGCTAAATTAATTGATAAAATCTTGCCCAAAGTCAAAATGACACTTACAAGCCTTATTTTGCCTTGTTTGCTTTGTCCTCCGTCTTCCAGTGCTGCGTTAGACTTAAAACATCAGTGTTTTCATAAGCATCACAAAGGATTATTGCCAATAAAATAAAAGTATATGAATTGTACCGAATCGCCATCTCTACTTTCCATGTAAAATAAAACAATTGCGGTATTTGTCAAAAGGTCAATGTACATTATATCAGTTCAAAATTTACACGGCTGGACATATTCGTCTCATATTTGATTGATATTTCACTGCTTTGGTGGGTTACCTGTTTGACTATCTTTCAAGCACACTACATACTCTGCATTCTGCTGCGAATACAATCTTAAACTTCCTTGATTAAAACTCGCTGGTTCTCATTAGTTCATTATATCAGGTGTACGCTGAAGACATGATCTTCAGCTGTTGTAGCATATATGTATTGATGCTGAGTTAGCTATAGTACAAGGATCGACGCCTTTTCCAATGGTAAGTGAGAGATTTATTTTCTGCGATTTTATCGTCATTTTTCAGCACTTGTTCGGTTGTATATGGCGGCCAGTATCTTTGGTGCAAGAAGAACCCGGATAAACCCAAAACGGTGAACGCCTTAGAACACGAGAGAGAGAGAGAGAGAGAGAGAGAGAGAGAGAGAGAGAGAGAGAGAGAGAGAGAGAGAGAGAGAGAGAGAGAGAGAGTACATTAATTTTAAGGAAAATAATGTGGCAAATTACAACATATTAAAAGTCATAACCTTTCTGCATCAGAACTGTTTATTAGCTGTAAATATAAATGCAATGCTAGACGAAATTATGGCATTTTTAATCCGAAAACGTTCTACATGTTTCCATAATCAATGGATGCCGTTTTTTAGAAATCGTATTATCTATCTATCGATTTCGACAATCTACCATCGAAAGATATCGAGGTTTGTATGTAAAGTGGGTGCATATATTTCGCCGATCAGTGGAGATATAAAATACTAGGTACATGGCTGTTATCAATTTAAGATTAACACGCAATTTATATTACATATCTACTGACCAACCTAGGAATGTTTGTAAAATGTTTACATTTATTTAGCCTATCAGAATATATTGCTGTTATCAATTATATAACAGAATGTTACATTACACTTAGCATATATATATATATATATATATATATATGTGTGTGTGTGTGTGTGTGTGTATGTGCGTGTGTGTGTGTATGTGTGTGTGAAACAAGTAGATTAACAATAATGCATTTTGGCTATCTTGGATATTATATGTTGTTCAATTGGCAATGATTTAAAGTTATTTAATATTTTCTTCAAAAGATGTTTAACAAATTTGCCTTGTGACTAATAACAAATGTAGTGGTCTAAAGCGCTGTCCGTTACGGATCACTGCCATCTCACCTCTGTCTGCGTGGGTTCGAGTCTAGGATTCGGCGAATGTGGATATGTGAGAAAGCTTGCCAGTAGCTTCTCGTGGGTCGGTGGTTCTTTCCAGTGATTTCCCGGTTTCGTCCTCCACCATTAATACTGGCCGCCATGAATAGCCTATCGTGTGCTGAAAAATGGCGTTAAGCACAACAACACAACAACAAATGTAGTAGAATAAGGTAAATTATATGCCTTTTTACAGAAGAATGGAACTTGGGATCATAGGTTTGAGAAATGAATTTAACGGGAGGAAAATGTTATTTTGGTAATTTGTAAATGTTATGTACTTGAAATTACCGGTTTGGATTCTTCTTGATTTAATCCGATGTGTTTCATTGTTCGCAGTAACCCAATCCAACAGATTGCCTTTGATTTCTAAATTTCTGTGCCCAATTTTGAGTTATGGAAGAGCCCAACAAGATTAAATCCTTCAATAAAAAGGGAGGAGAGACAAGAAATGGTCTCTTCCTATTCTGTTTGCTTGCCAATCTGATTCTTGGAAATTCATTATAGTTTTTAAATTATTTTGTTCTTAAACATATTCGATGATGCATACCTTGTAAGGAATTATTCAAATATCATTTTCTGTGTTGCGTGTAATTTTTTAAAGATAACTAGCGTGGCCAGAATTTCATTTAGAAATGTAATTATCCACAACAAATTGCTCATTGTTGAGCCGCATTGTAACGTTATTAGCTAGATTCCTATGTTCTTATTGATTCTGTAACTATATCCAGCCAAACATAATGTGGATCCTGTAAGGTAACTACATAATTCTGTATTTAGTTTGTGTGTGTTTTGTAACCTTGTGCCCTTGAAAAAATCCTCCAATTCGGAAAGTTGTTGAACTGGTTTGACACATTCAATCACTTTTGTTCGTCAGTTTTCTTTGTTATCTATCCAAATTTTCTTTATGATAAATTACAAAGTGGAAACACTATTGGTTGTATATATATATATATATATATATATATATATATATATATATATATATATATATATATATATATATATATATATATATATATATATATATGACAAAGTTTTCGACAAACGGGTAGAATTAGTAACTGGAAGTTATTAATAGCGTTCTCGTATATTTATGTTTGAGAAAAAGCTTTGTGAATGATATGCATTTTTCCTTTAACAAGCACATGTGAATATGTACGAATAAAACTACAAACGTAAATGCAGTTTTAACATCCTCATTGATAAATCTGAATACACCGAATTAAACTTTATTCAATTCACATAAAAATTGCGTTGTGTAATACTAAGCATTTGTATTTGTTTGAGCCCGAGATTTATATGGTATGGGAAGTTTGATATGAAATCTTTGTCATATTCATGCGCCATATCAAACTAATGTATGTCCCTCTTTTTTAGAAGAATGATCCAGATGTAGCTTAATTAATGTATTACTCTCTCTCTCTCTCTCTCTCTCTCTCTCTCTCTCTCTCTCTCTCTCTCTCTCTCTCTCTCTCTCTCTCTCTCTCTCTCTCTCGGAAGAAGGATCCAGATGTAGCTTAATTAATGTATTACTCTCTCTCTCTCTCTCTCTCTCTCTCTCTCTCTCTCTCTCTCTCTCTCTCTCTCAACCGCTCCGGTGACCTAGTGGTTAGAGCGTCCGCCTCATATGCGGGAGCTCGTGGGTTCGATCCCCGGTCGCATGGTACTAACAGCTGCCTCGGTTGGCGCTTAGCATTAAGAGGTCAGTGTTGGGACTGGTCGGCTCGGTGTTAGGATAATGTGACTGGGTGGGACATCATGCTACATGTCTGTGGCATGATGCCCCAGTGCTAGACATCACTATAAACTGCCACACTGCAGACATTGTAGCGATATGACTGAAAAATTGTTAAAGCTATGTTAAAAATCATAATCACATCACTCTCTCTCTCTCTCACACACACACACACACACACACACTCACAGACAGATTTAAAAAGATATTTTATGTCTGCAGGAGTTAAACGAACCACTTATAGTGGTTGCCATCGACTTTGGAACCACCTACACGAGCTGGGCATGTTCAATGCGTCACGAATATCAGGAGAATCCCACCAAGATACATGTCCGCCAATGGATTGGTGGGGAGCATTTTTCACCGAAAGCTCCCACAACTGTTTTGATCAGGCCAGATGGGAAGACCTTGGAGGCGTTTGGTTATGAAGCACAGGATAGATACGCTGAACTTGCCGACAAAGGAGAACACAAGCTGTGGTATTGCTTCGCACGATTCAAAATGAGGATTTTTGAGAACAAGGTATGTATTATCCTTGTTTAAAGATTGATTAGAGCAAATATGTTTTTGTCTCGATTCCAAAACAAGCAATGAATAGGAATTAAACATACATTTAGTCTGATGTACAGTAGGAGAATCGATTGCCACACGTTGTAGGATTATGAAATATAAACTTTTTTTTTATCAGGTTAAGAAAAGTATGCGCCAAGTCCTGAGATGTTGCTGTAATGATGGATTTTGGTAGTAAAACCAATCTTTGGATCTAGGTAATTTACAAACATTCCATTGCGTAAAGATTGTTTTTTTTCTCAGCAATAATCATGAAAATGAAAAAGTAAGTCATGTCTCATAGATACATTTTTTCTTGGCATAAAATGTATAGTACCCGTTAGTAGTATCATAACAAATTGTTAACAAGATGATGCCATTTGACGATGAAAATCCAATACGATAAACTCTCCCAACCGTTTCGCCGATACTTTAAGTGGTTAGAACGAAACGATTCCTTTCAACAAAAAGAGATGGAATAAAGACGACAAATACTGCTAAGAATACCGATTTCAGCTTTACTCTTTAGGTTCTCTAACTTTTAATAGACTTGTTCTGATAGGATAATAAGATACAAGCGGTGTACTTAAATTATTAGGAAAATTATATTCTCATTTGACGTAGGAATTGTCCCGCCAGACAGTGATTGAGGATATAACTGGTAAGCCGCTACCAGCCATAACGGTATTTTCCAGAGCCATTCAGTTTATGAAGGAGGATTTTCAGAATCAGTTCAAAAGCAAAATAGACGGGAGGATACAGGAGAATGATATCCGTTGGGTGTTGACAGTCCCTGCGATATGGAATGATGCCGCTAAGCAATTCATGAGACAAGCGGCTGTTACGGTAATATATATATATATATATATATATATATATATATATATATATATATATATATATATATATATATATATATATATATATATATATATATATATATAAGCAAAGAAAGGAACTACAAGAAATACATTAAAATTAAGTAATAGCAAAATATGAATATTTCTAGGATGATTTTTAATAGAACCTGTACAATTTTCGTTTTTTCTTGCAATAAAAATAAAATACCATAATTATAGTTACCTAGGTTATACCAGCCAAGGAACTTTAAGGTTATGATACGCAATACTGGTACAATTTAGTATAAGGAATGTTGTTTATTTTATTGAATGATCTATTCGACTCTTGTTCACGTCTTGCAACAAACACAAAGTACATGTATAATACAAGTATTAATTTCGACACCAAAGTAGCTAAATGTACATACATCTCCATGGGTCAAAGATGCACCATTACATATAAAAATAATGTTCCATTTGTAATTTAAATACATATATGAACTAAGTGCATTACATTAAAAATTTCAAGTCGCAGGTAAAATGAGGAGCAGCATCCTCGGCGTACTCAAGATATGTAGCAGTGTATTCCATATTCAATGCCATTCGAATACTTGGCACAGTGTATTCGGTATTCAATGCCATTCGAATACTTGGCACAGTGTATTCGGTATCCAATGCTATTCGAATACATCACACATTTTGTTCGATTTCCAATGCTTTCGAATACTTGAAACAGTGTATTTGATATTCAGTGTCATTCAAATACTTGATACAGTGTATTCCATATCCAGTGCCATTTGAATTCTTGACACAGTGTATTCGATTTCCAATGTCATTCGAACTCTTGACACAGTGTATTCGATATCCAATGTCATTCGATTAATCGGCACGATGCATTCAATATCCATTGCCATTCGAATACTTGACACAGTGTATTCGATATCTAATGTCATTCGAATACTTGAAAAAGTGTATTCGATAGCCATTGCCATTATAATACTTGATACCAATGTAGAAATTACCATAGGTGGCGCTCACCAGTTATTATGTACTTTTGAGAGAGTGATGTATGTAAGGTGAAGTTGTTTGCATTTTAAACATGCATAGTGGAGAGAATGATGGCATACCTATATACTACTTTTATGTAATGTGGCTGAAATTTCTTTGGATATTGTACTTTTGGAAATTTTAAATGATCTTAGGACACTGCTAACTAAAATGACTGCTCCCTTGTGCTCCAAAAATCAACTTAAATTTGTCTAAAGTACACTATTCTTGGCAGCTATTAAAATATGGAAAATTAATTTTGCCCAACTAGACAATACCAGCTTCTAAAAGTGCAATGAATGGATTACCAAATACATAAAATGTAAAAAAAAGGTATCGGCTCTATTTTTTACAATTTATCTCTGAAGTTCGAGATGTGAAAATGAGCAAGTAGAGCTAGCACTTTTTTGAAAGGTGCACATCTGGAGTAAGGCCAAGCTGTATACTCTCTAACCCATATTACACCCATCAATCATACATAAAAATAAAGGGAAATAAAGGTTCTTTTAAGAATACCTAAGATATACAACGTCTCTTTTAAATAACCAGTATAACTAGTGAGGAAACCCGGGGAAACTCTTTTTCTTTAAAATTCTAACCCTATGCTAAATACGAAACTGTAGAGCGCCACCTTAAAAACAAATATAAACATTTGTGCAATTATTTTTCTTATTTTCATATTATTATGTATGATGTTCTGAGTAAAATGGCACATCAACATTGATTTTATTCATGAAAATAAGCTAATTATGCTTATTTTTGCTCTAGCATACATAATTTGCCATGAGGCATATTTGGGTGAGTAGTGACCTTCATTATGGGGAAATTAGAAGTCTTAGAATATAGGAATAAAGTCAACATAAATTAAAACTGTTGCATTAAGTAAAAGAAATACTTAGTGAAAATGTTTCTTTTCATTTATTTGCAATGAAACTAAAAAATAAATGATAACAAAGCAAATTTGCTTTCTTCCATATCAAAGAATTAGTTAATATTTTACACTTTGACCTTTGACTTTTCTGAACCTCACCTGTTATATCCCTTTTCTAACTGTAAAATTTATTGTTGACATCTTAGGAATAAATATAGCTAGTTTCATGCTCCTGTCTATCAGCATAACACTGGTTGCTATGTTGACAAAATGCAATGCGCATTTTTAAAATAGTTCATTTTTTATCATAAGGAGGGGGGCTGTACCTGTTTAAGACTCTGACTCTAATAAATGCTGTTCTGAGGGGTGAAATATAGGACAATTATTACAAAGGACTGTTTTGATGCTTGCGACTTAAATATTTCAGCCATACAATCAAAATTAAATCATACAATAATAATACCTATATACTCTTTATGGTGGCGCTCATCACTTATTATGTACTTTTGAGAGAGTGATGTATGTAAGGTGAAGTTGTTTGCATTTTAAACATGCATAGTGGAGAGAATTTTGGCATACCTATATACTACTTTCATGTAATATGGCTGAAATTTCTTTGGATATTGTACTTTTGGAAATTTTAAATGATCTTAGGACACTGCTAACTAAAATGACTGCTCCCTTGTGCTCCAAAAGTCAACCTAAATTTATCTAAAGTACACTATTCTTGGCAGCTATTAAAATATGGAAAATTAATTTTGCCCAACTAGACAATACCAGCTTCTAAAAGTGCAATGAATGGATTACCAAATAGATAAAATGTATAAAAAGTTATCGGCTCCTTTTTTTTACAATTTACCTCTGAAGTTCGTGATGTGAAAATGAGCAAGTAGAGCTAGCACTTTTTTGAAAGGTGCACATCTGGAGTAAGGCCAAGCTGTATACTCTCTAACCCATATTACACCCATCAATCATACATCAAAATAAAGGGAAATAAAGGTTCTTTGAACAATACCTAAGATATACAAAGTCTCTTTGAAATAGCCAGTATAACTAGTGAGGAAACCCGGGGAAACTCGTTTTCTTTAAAATTCTAACCCTATGCTAAATACGAAACTATAGAGCGCTACCATAAGACGTGTCTCATGTGCAGTTTGAAATAAATAATTAACAGCGTTTTCTTTGCTAAATCTAGTCACCTATTATTATTTAATGGACGGCTAGTAAAGACAAGGTTTTGACTTTAGTCCCCCACCCCTATGTAATTACATTATCAGGTTTAATGTATCCAGTTAAGAGCTAAGCGACCATAATTCGTTTCAAATCAGCGCGATAGTACAAGAACATACTTATAAGATACACTTTTGACAAGAGTTTGTAGTTTACTAGACTGTTTAACGAAATAACTAAAAAGTAATGCTTTGCTATCATTTTATGAATTCAAATCCAATTTAACGGCTTTCATTGTTTAATATTGTAATAGTTGCGATAACGTTTTCATTCACTATAATAATCATCATGGAATTTCTGATTTTGTTTTATGTCCTCTTGCCTTTAACAATATGCAAATATGCTGACATCAAATGACATATGTAAACAACATGTGATAACAGCTGCAGTTAAATTTCCTTGTGATGACAGAAGCAAACAAGCTTAGTTTTGATGACAGATGCAGCCAAGTTTACTTGTGATGACAGATGCAAAGAAGCGTTCCTGTCAGGCCCGAACCTTATTATGAATTAAACTTTTAACTTATTTTGCTTATATATATATATATATATATATATATATATATATATATATATATATATATATATATATATATATATATATATATATATATATATATATATATATATATATATATAAACAAACTGACAACGAACAGTGCAAAACTAGTATCTAACTAGCCTGAGCGCTTTCGACTCTTAATATGTATTTTTCAAAAGAATATATAAAATAGACAGGAAAAACAAATAAAACAGAAAAACCGTAGTTTACAAAACTTTACATGGCTGTTTATACAGGAATTGAACCTTTAAACTTATTATCTTTCAATTAGTATCCGCAATAAGTTGAAATAAGCTAGTTGAAACATAAATTTCAAGTTTTAATTTCTTTGGAAACAGCCATGTAAAGTTTTTTAAACACTACGGTTTTTCTGTTTTATTTGTCTTATCTATGTTTTGTATGTGCCTTTCGAAATGACTCCGTAAGAGTGGAATGCGCTCAGTTAGATACTAGTTTTGACTATTCGTTGTCAGTTTATTGTGTGAATCTTACTCAATCTTTGACACATGTGATTACTTGCTGGATCCAGTGTACTTGAAATTACTGATATTTGCCATATTATATATATATATATATATATATATATATATATATATATATATATATATATATATATATATATATATATATATATATATATATGTATGTATATATATATATATATATATATATATATATATATATATATATATATATATATATATACAGAGAGAGAGAGAGAGAGTATTATTTTTGCAATATCACACAATGGTTGCAACGTGAATATATACTGTTTGTCATTTAAATTCAACAGGCCGGTATCAGAGATGAATACCTACGAATAGCACTTGAACCAGAAGCGGCGTCCCTCCTGTGTAGCTATATTCCACTAAAGAAATTCACAAAAAGCGGATCACAGTCCACCCTTCGAACCTTTCAAAAGGGATACAAATATATGATCTTGGATGCTGGAGGTTGTTCTGTCTTAAGCCTATCTGATATGTTTGTTTGTGTCTACCTTTTGTAAAAAATATATTAGATTTTGTCTTGCCTACGATGTCTTCTCTCTCTCTCTCTCTCTCTCTCTCTCTCTCTCTCTCTCTCTCTCTCTCTCTCTCTCTCTCTCTCTCTCTCTCTCTCTCTCTCTAAATATAAATATAAATATATATATATATATATATATGTATGTATGTATGTATGTATGTATGTATGTATGTATGTATGTATGTATGTATGTATGTATGTATGTATGTATGTATGTATGTATGTATGTATGTATGTATGTATGTATGTATGTATGTATATATGTATGTATATATATATATATATATATATATATAAATATATATATATATATATATATATATATATATATATATATATTAACGTCACGCTGAAGCAAAACTTAAATCATGGTACCTGTGCTTGGTGTGTATAAGATTCATACCCATATAATTATTGTTACCATCGTCACCATTGTCTCTGTTTTTATTATGGTTTACACATGATTGATATCATTTGAATTGCCCAAACTTTTAGATTCCAGCAATATTCTTAGATTTCTTCATCATTAAAAATAATGCCATTAAATCGTATATTTCATATTTTAAATCCACTTGATAACTGAAACAATATATTGAAATAAAACATCACATGGTTGCAGGTGGAACGGTTGATGTCACTGTTCATGAGGTATTGGACACCGGAAAGATGAAAGAACTTCACAAGGCAAGTGGAGGAGCATGGGGAGGCATTATTGTCGATAGTGCCTTCAGGAAGTTTCTCGTAAAACTGGTTGGAAATACTGTTTTCCAAAAGTTCTCAAGGGTGAAAACTGAAGATATGCTTGACTTATTCAGAACGTTTGAGGTTAAAAAGAGAGAAATGCAGCCTAAGAAGGATTCCACAATCACCCTAAGGATCCCCATGTCCCTTATTAACATTTTTCAAGATGAAACTGGAAAAGTGTTACAGGAAACCATCACACAAACAGAATTTGCAGAAAGAGTTAAAATTATTAGCGACAAAATCAAATTGGATGGAACCTTTTTCAGAGAATTCTTTTCAAAGGCTATACAGAATATAACATCTTTTATCCGTGGTTTACTACAAAACAAGAATCTGGAAGGAGTTAAGTCCATTATAATGGTTGGTGGATTTTCTGAGTGCCAATTGCTTCAAGATTCCATCATGTCGAGCTTTCCAGAAATCAGCACTATCATCCCACAAGATGCAAGCTTAGCTGTGCTAAAAGGAGCCGTCCTATACGGCCATAATCAGGATATGATCGTGGAGCGAGTGTGTAGGTACACCTATGGAATCGCAGGGGCAAAACCATTCATAAAAGGTGTGCATAAGGATGAATATATGGAGGAATGCGATGTTGGTCAACTATGTAATAACATTTTCATTAAAATTGTTGAGGGAGGCCAACACGTAAAATTGCATGAGCGTCAAACGGAACGATTTCTTAATCTAAACACCGATGACCAAGATACGTACGTTTTCCCTGTGTATGTATCTTGTTCAACAACCCCTATTTATGTTACAGATGTAGGATGCAGAAATTTAGGAAGTGTGACAATCACTGGCATAGATACATCTGTGCCTTTGAAGGATAGAAAGGTCGCAGTTAGCATGATTTTTGGTGGAACTGAAGTTGAAGTTGAAGCCAAAGACGTTCACACAGGCCGAAAATCAACTGTCATTTTAGACTTTCTTCAGTGATTTTTAAGACATTGAACATTATTTACATGTTTCATATGTGTGGTTCACTTAAAATGCCTGTGAGACACAATGGTACTGTTTAAATGTCAAGTCAATCATCATTTTCGAACAAAATATTCACATAAGTTGGACACAAATAATTACCAAAGTGTAACATGATAACCGGGTGGGATATCGGATTAAACACTGAACATTTGTGATGGTGATACAAATACAATGTTTATTGACTAATGACATGACTGAAAAGAATCATGATTAATACGTGCGTGTATAAAATCCAAATATTGCACAAATTAACGCAATCCGGTAGTACAATAGTTATAAATTGTACACAAGAAATTAATAAAAAAAAACCCACATACCTCTACAGCTTAAAATGTGCATGTCTTTTTGTATACTGTTCACTGACAAGACGTGCCATAATATAAAGATTTAGTTTTACGGTGAACATTTATACGCAGACAATGCAACAATTACTTCGTCTGTGCACTGGAAGTGTTCTATTTTTCCTATTGAAAGCACTTCGCACGTGCAGCATAGAATACACCGAACTCACTGTTTCTAAATATTGTACAATATACACAAATCACCCTCGTTGTACACAAGAAAAACGAAACCCAAGTACATGTATTTACTAAATAAAGGGATTTATAGAATTTCGTGACACTAAGTTGAAAAAATGAAATGAGGAATTTGCAAAAGGGCGCCTGCTGTACTGTTAGACAGGCAGGATAACACACACACACACACACACACATATATATATATATATATATATATATATATATATATATATATATATATATATATATATATATATATATATATATATATATCTTAACTTAAAGAGGTGTCTCTAATTTGTTATTATTTAGTACTATATAATTATGTTTATAATTTAGGTATTTCGGACTAGTGTTGTTTTTGAAACTGATGAGAGGCATGTGGATTTCCGATAGTTACATCACAGTATGTAGACAGTAAATTACCAATTGAGGATCAAGACCAGTAAATTATTTCATGAAGGGTCATTATGGCAACTAATTTGAACTGCATCAAGTTGTTTAATACACGATGCCGTTCAAAAGTTTCACAGTGGAGTGGGAGAGAGATTGCTTTCATTTGCACTGAAAGCATCACTCTACGTCGTTAATTACCTTTCTGACGTGAAAAATGAACGATTGCTGGGTGCAAAATTTATTTTCAATTTGTCATGTATGGTGAATGTAATTCTTATGTTTTGTTTCGTTATAGCTGTCCAAAAATATGGACATTTATGACATCATTGATGTAAATTATGTGGGGTTTTTTTTAAATGAACTTTAATAGTAGATAGGTTGCTGCAGCTTAGAATACGGTGCATGACAACTATCCCGTTGTCATGTAGCTAAATAAAACATCTTAGTTGTTTCTTTATAAATATTAACATCTTAATCTTTTTAATGATAACATTTTTTTTCTATTCGTTAAGATTTTTTTCCTTCGGTACATTTCTAGCTTCTGATAATAGTCATTCTATTTTCGCGATGAATGTAGAAATGAAACATTTGCAAGACTAATTTCAATAGTTTAATCTAATCGCCATAAAACAGTCTCATTAGTTTCTGATTTTTAAAAAGCATTCTCATTATATGATATGTTTTGTTTTTTATTCCATATGATCAATAGTCAAATACTGTATTAGAAAATTCTGCAAAACTTTAAAATATTACTTTGTTAACGATGATATAATCTGCTATTTTCTTTATCCTATAATACATTTTTCAAAGTTTATAAACGATTTGCCAGTAAATGAAGTTTGTGCTTATCGTTTCTTTAACAAGTGTTAGATGAATCTAAGGCAAATCTAAAATGTCACTACATTATATCGATAAATAAAGTTTTTAATCATTAAGGTTCCGTGAAGGTTCTTCAAAAAAAACCATTGAAGGATTTGAAAAGATACGCAATAAAACTTATTACATCAACCAATTTGTTGATTTATGAATTAACTGAATGATTTTTCCTGTCATACACTTTTATCGCTTTTATGGTTGTAATATATTTTTCTCTGATGGAAGTGATGTAGGTGGTTGAAAGCAGTCACGGATGCTTTCTGGTAGATTTTCAGAACAGATGCTACAGCTATCCCCATGCATTGAAATCGTGTGAAAATTCATAAAACTTGGTTGTGTTTTCCCCTTGTTTATTGGTAAGCCACCGCTTCCTCCACATTGGGCAGAGAAAAGGGGAGAGGTGTGGAATGTTGAGAGGGACTTCGACAGTTCAGCATATCAAAACTTCAATAATTTTTTTATTTGTGTGACATGTACTATTATAATTTACGGTTTTGCGGTATGTTCTATTTCTATTTCAGCGGCGGTTTTAGGACTGGGAGAGGCTGGTACGAAATAAGTACAATGGGCCCCCAAATCTAATTTCTATAATTTACTAAAGAAATTCCGTGAAATGTTCATAGAAAAATACAAGTTTATTTTCAAAATCAAATTTATGGTTTAATAATCTGCTTTAATTATAATTTGTTTCAAAATCCTCGAAACTTTTTGCCGCCAACACCACCACTGCCTCAGAGCTCATCACCTCTCCATATGGCTTGATATTGTCTTCCTGCCAGACAGGCATGGAAGAGATAGTAAGGGTGACACTGCACAAGGTTTTTTTTTAAAACATGAATCCAAATCGCGCACAATTAATCACATTAAGCTACTCCCATCATCAGGTAACTTCAGGTCCTGAGACGATGAGCGAACGGCAAAACAACACGTGTAGATAAATTAGAAGCTGTATCTGCAGATCTGTGCACAGGCAGTTCAAGGCACCGGGTTATTTTAACTGGACTTAAGCAGCAAATGAACTCGGCTGTCCAAAGCGTGACTTGGCAGATACTGTTTAGGATCGCACTGCTTACCTCCAAAAAGGTGATCAAATATTTTCTGCTTCACTTTAACTCTGTTTCACATTAACTCTGCTTTAACTCGGCTTTGTGACAAATCTGGGGCTAGAAAGAAAAAAAAATGCAATCACGGTGACGACAAAACCGAGACCACCAATAACCAGGACAAGAACAACACATGGGATGACCATACTATTGAAAACTGATCATAACAATAAACAACACAAAACGTTTTGATGATCATGCTTACAAAACTGTGGCCACCAATACACAAGATAAGAGCAACGTATGAATGGCCATGCTGACATGATATGTATTATTTTGTTTACCAAATAAATGCCACATGTTACATAGACCATTAACTTGATTTTGGATGCAGTTATAAATTATAGATATGCGTAATATTTAATCACTGATAAAAGCCAACAAGCAATACGGTTTAAACATACATAACATTATTGTTATATTATATTAACCCTGTAACATGCAAATTTCTTTTCATAAGTTGCCATATATATGTGTGCCCAGATTTACTGAAAAGGACAACGCCATCCGAAACATTTCATTAAATTACATTCTATGAAAAGGCACCAAAAACCTTTAATATTAGCTTAACTTCTCATATGGCCATATAACGAATAACAGCCACTGGTTCCCTAATTTAGGTAACAGTTCTATATTTAGTACATTTATTTGTAAACACTTATTTCACCCAATGTAAAATTCTGAATGTTGACAAATTGTGCTATCTCTTTACAATCAGATGACACTAAAAGGTAGGCTATTACTCGCTGTTATTTCATAATAATGCGTCTTTTATTGATTTCAATCAATGCAAACAGAAACGTTTAAGCTGCCAATAAACTAAATTTTGTACCATCAATTTTTTAATGTCTACTTTGACTTTAATGTTTGTTTAAATAGTTTTTCTCTGTCTCCTACCCTCAAAAAATCTTATGTCTTTTTAATTAATCTTGCTATCGGGCAATAAAAAGCATATGTCTTGTTTGGGACTGGTACCCATCAACCATCCATTACATTCACAGTCATTTGAAAACGCTTGACTGGAGAAAAGGGATGAGTCAAAAATAACTTTAAAAAAACAACTAGTCGAGGGGACGAGTTAACTTGTTCGCTTATGGTTAAATAAAATGCTATGCTACTTGTTTACACAAATTGATAAAGTGTGGAGCGACGTATATGACGAAGAAACAGGTTAAATGTTATCTCATATCAACAATGTAGGATAACAATTTACTATCCATCATTCTAGTTTTAAACCTCATCATATTCACACGTCCGATAGTTCTTTTTATGTGGAAGAAGCCGGGAGCAACAGTTTCCAGTTCTGAGTATGAAACTATCTTTTTTAAGGAGACCTACTGCCAAAAGACCATCGTCTCCAGTACTGGTAGGTATTATATAAGATAGGTTAACCGTGTGATGAACCATACTATGTTTAAGAAAGCAACATAACCACTACAGTCACCAAACAACAAAATAAATTAAATTAATATGTATAAGTCAATGTAACGATCTTTTTGGGGTTAAGCTTAAGAGTGGCTGCCTTTATTGATCGTGAATCTCAATGTCAAAGTCTGATCACATGACGTAATACACGCCATTATTAACCCAACAAAATTTTTATTCATGGGTAGTAAGTGTTATTTCGTATTTACATATGCCTAAAAAGTATATAAAATGGCTATTTTCTCCCACAAACTTTGCTTTTGTGACCAGGACAGTGATATTTTGAAATTTACCTATTTCCAATGTGATCACGCAAGAATTTGTGACTTTTCGTGAACGTAAAGTGAGAAAAAAATCAAAATTAACATGTATTTATAGAAAAGCAATACACAAATGACCATAAATGATCTAGAATTATAGTATACTGTAAATCACTTTCAAGAATCAGCCCACAAATGAAGTATAACTTCATGTTCTTGTTATACTGTTCTTGTTATACTGTTCAAAGTCCAGAATACCCTAGTGGAAGCGCTGAGATTGCTCATCCGAGTACGCTTCCATTTTCTCCTTGAATTTATCAAGATGAGCATTAAGGAAATGGAGTGTGAGGGACTTCCTGCAGCCCATTGTGCCGTAGTTCTTAAGAGAGTTTCAACCAGCTCCACATAGTTTTCGGCTTTGTGATTGCCCCTAAAGCCCCGAACCACTGCGACAAAGCTGTTCCAAGCCGCTTTCTCCTTACTAGACATGTCAGGAAAGAAGTCTTGAAGGTACTTGAATTCTGTCGACTCCTTATCTAGAGCTCTGACAAATTGTTTCTTAAGGCCCAATTTGATGTGCAGTGGTGGCATCAGCGCGTTCCGGGGGTCCACCAGTGGCTCCCACTTGACGTTGTTCCTCCCTACAGAGAAATCGGTCCGCTGTGGCCAATCCCGCTTGTGGTAGTGTGCCTAAGTGCTTCTTCTGTCACATAGGCAAAAATATCAGGGAAACTTAGTAAAACCGCCTTGGAGATCCATCAGGAATGCCAACATTTTGAAGTCTCCGATGACCTATTAGCAGTACTCATCATAATTCAAGGCGTCCAGCAAGGTCTTGATACTGTTGTAATCCTCTTGGAGGTGCACAGAGTGAGCCAGGAGAAGATTCGGGTGTTTGTTCCCATTGTGTAGCAGCACGGCTCTGAGGTCCCCAGATGAGCTGTCAATGAAGAGTCGCCACTCATTTTGACAAGAGGTGATTAGGATAGCCTATAATAGACTGGTCACATTTTTGCAGAAGCAGAGCCCATCTTGACGGGCGAAGAAGCTGTAAAAAACGTGGTGAAGCTTCCACTAATCTGCGACTTGCACACTTCCATCCAGCAAGTTCCACTTCTTGAGGCTAAAGGTCAAAAGCTTGGCATTGGACTTGGTGAGACGAAGATCTCTAATCAAGCCGTTGAAGCTTTTTTGGTTGGGATAGTATGGATTTATTTACTCAGCTCCACCTCTGAAATTGTCATCTCGCTGTACAACGTCTACATCGCTCTCTGACTTGCTGCTCTCTTCTAAAGACGGATGCTCTCTCTCTCTCTCTCTCTCTCTCTCTCTCTCTCTCTCTCTCTCTCTCTCCGGAGGAGGAGGAGGAGGAGTGAGTTTGGGGAACTCAGGTCAGCGTGACATGAACGAAGGCTGGATATGTAATAGCAGTTTCATTCTTGCCAGTCCGACGTTTGGAAGCGTCCATCATGCACAAGTAGCAATTGCCTGAGTGTTCAGTAGTTTCTCTAATTCTTGGGATATCCAACTTCATGTCTATATTTTCCCCTCTGTACCATCCTGCAAAAGTATATTTTTTTTCACTCATCACTAATGTGTAAGAGATTCTAGCAACATATTTATATATGATATATTTTTCAATAACAATGGCATTTATAAAACATTTTAAAATTAAAAACTTTTATACAATTTAAAATTTTTTAATAAATTTAATAACATAAAATTTCTACCAACAATTGTCCATCTTACCTTCCACATGTTTTTTTCTTGCAGTGCTAGCAGGTAAAATGAGGTGCCCGGGGTTTGTCTTGATCCCCGACAGGCATGCCGAAACATGCCTTGTAGACCTCACCCATTTTAGCAGATGCTTCTATGAATATTTTCTCGTTCTTGTCTTGATAAATTTTCCGCAGACATAGCAAAATACGTCTGCTGGTGCTTGCAACCTCTTGATGCCATCTCTGAAAAATGAAGATATATTTCCACTTAGGCAGCTGGATCTAAACTGTTGGGCTAAAGTCCTTGTATTTATAGTACTATTTATATTACTGGACAATTCTAGAAAGTTCTAGAAGTTGCTCCAAGTTTACTCAGCATTGAATCTATCTGGAATGTTCTGGGAAATAGGTACATTTCAAAATATCACTGTCCTGGTTACAAAAGCAACGTTTGTGGGAATAATAGCCATTCTGTATACCTTTGAGGCGTAAGCAATTACGAAATAACACTTTCTACCAAGGTAAAAAAGAATTGTTACACGGTGGTATTAACCGTTTAGGAAACAGACTTTAGCATATGATCAAACTCTTGCTGAGTGTAAGCTGGTAACTTTTCGATTGGCTCAGTTGAAATAAAGGTTATGGACAATCCGAATATATAGCACTACTGCAAATACCAAAGTGGGTTCATGGGGGAGGGGCAAAATAAGCATTTGCTGACAACATATCAACGTAAATCTGACAGATATATTTTTTACTGTTCTACAAGGGTTAGTATCATACTTATAAATTCAAATAAAAGTAATGCATATTTGTAAGTAAGTATGTATGTATGTATGTATGTATGTATGTATGTATGTATGTATGTATGTATGTATGTATGTATGTATGTATGTATGTATGTATGTATGTATGTATGTATGTATGTATGTATGTATGTATGTATGTATGTATGTATGTATGTATGTATGTATGTATCATAATTCTTTGTGTACCTGGATATAATTTAATTTTAATCTCTCTATAATGTCATATATGAGCGAACATATAGTTGTGTGTTAGCGAGGACTGAATTTATTCCTAACGGAATAGAATGCTTCACTATAAAAATAATTCCAACAATTCTAATAATAATAATAATAAAAATTTATAATAATAATAATAATAATAATAATAATAATAATAATAATAATAATAATAATAATAATAATAATAATAATAATAATAATAACGTTTTTCACAGGAGGAAACACTCATCTGCTAAAACTAATCTTCGATATGGTATTTAAAAAATAACAAACTGTAGCAAAGACATTATTTACCTTACGTATCGATGAAATGTCATCAATGACCATGCAATATAAAATATGGTTTAATATGTTTCTCTCAAGCCTTAATGAATTGGTAGTTACAGAAGATGGTATGTATAAATATAATGCGCAATTAGCTATAGATGGTACTTATATGTTATATGCAAACCATCCTATTTTTGTTGAGTAATGTTTGGTGGACTACAGTGATTTGTTTTATGACAAAACACATTTTTCCTAGACCCCGAGTTACTATATCTAACAACGGTTATTGCAGTTTTTGCAACCGGTGTTTTTTCACTACGCGGATAATATGTGACGTAATATGTAGTCATGTGATATACAAAATCTGTTAATGTTTCCTTTTCCCTTATAGTGTTGTTTGGTAGAATATTAGTACCACCGCAGTGTGATCCGATACTGTATTCCACGAGACAACACTATACGAGAACAGCTTTATACGGAGTAAGCAATAAAAGAATATTATAGAAGCAACAAGTCCGCAAGTTTTGATTTAAAGTCAGACACTGTATTTAGAGGAAAAAGTAACTAGTATCTTTAAACTTAAGAATATAAAAATAATAGGTAAATAAATACATAAATTAATAAATAAATAAATAAATAAATATATAAATAAATAAATAAATAAAAGAATGGAGATATAAATATATAAACAAATCAATAAATGATCTGAGTAAAGAGTAAGAAGGTTACCAACTGAAATACTGACATACATTTATACAGTCCGCCAATGTTTCCCTGCATCCCCAGAAAAATGACAAGCAATTTATGGTGGTTGCCATCGACTTCGGTACAACCTACTCTAGCTGGGCATGTTCTATGCGACATGAATACGAAGAGAATCCTACAAAGATATACGTCCGCCAATGGATTGGCGGGGAACATTTCTCACCGAAAGTACCCACAACCGTTTTAATAAGACCTGATGGGAAGACTCTGGAGGCTTTCGGGTACGAAGCGGAGGATCGGTACGCTGACCTCGTGGAGGAAGGAAAACACAAATGTTGGTACTACTTCGAAAAGTTTAAAATGAAGATTTTCAATAACAAGGTACGTATAATCCCTATGTAGGAATAATCCCTATGTACGGATAATTCCTATATACGGATAATCCCTATGTTAATACTTACTCATTGCATGATTTATGTATTTGCTTCCTCTTATTTCTTGCGATGTCGAAAAAACTTTTTAGTAGACATGTACATGCGCATTTGTAAACTGAGAAGAATTAAGTAGAAATATTGATAATAAATAAGTATGTTGTATTGAGAAGAAATAAGTAAAGATTCCATTAGGAACTATGCTTTATATAATCTACCACGAGACAGCAGCATTCAAACATGTTTTATGTACGTACTTAATAAATTTGTGATAAAAGCTATATTTTTATTTTGCAAATATTTTGATTTGTGTGCTTAAATTTTTATGAATTTAAACGAAACATTATAAATATGTTTTCAAGTTTCTTACAAGCAGTAGCGGTACGGAGATGTGTCCCACTACGTTGTACTCCACCACATCGGAGTACACAAAAACTCAAATTCAGTCCTTGGTTCATTTCTATAGGAAATTAAATTTTTTTGACAAAATCCAGATTAACAGACACGGGTGGTGTTCTGGTTGGATGATTCTTGATCATTTCGGCAAGGTCTCCACCCAAAATGTAATATAATTGAAGACAAAATGTAATGGCCAATACTTTGTCCTCCTTAAATGTGACCAGGGGGCGACGAGCTATTTTGTGGTACTTGATTATGACACTTCCTTTAGCTTTCTCCAAGGCTTTAGCAAACATTAAATTGAATCTTTCACCAAATGTGATCATCAAATGTTAACCTCCAAAATAATAGCTTTCAGGAACTTTCAACCCATAAAAGCTTGATTATTGTTAGTTTTTTTTTGTTTTGGGAAAGTCAGCTACACCACTGCGATCATCAATGTTTTTTATGAACTTATGGGTCCTAAACTTCTGTATATACAGTTTTAAGTTTCGACGATGTTTTTGATTTGTGTAGGGTGAATCATTTCCATTAAAGCCTTTCTCAATAGGTTTCGTGATTCAATTGGATGGCCTGAGGTAATTTGGCCGTGTAATAGCACAAATTGTTCTTGGGAAACACCTCCATGAAATTGTCACTGAGTAACGTTAGGTAAAATTGGTTGTTCATAATTCCACAGTTCTTGTGTCTGAGGAGTCACTGGAAGTTAGAGGAGTGTCTAATAGATGATCGCTAGGGTGATTGTTGAAAATAACGTTGGACACAAGACTCCCGTTGTTGTTATTTCCGTTAGGGGAATATTTCAAAGATGGATTTTGAAGAAGGTAACCACTGCAACTGCTGAGTAAAATGGTCCACAATTGTTTGTTTTCTTGTTGCAAACTCAAATTGGTAATAGCAGCACCGATGATGACACAATACTCCCCAAAGATTTGACAGGAAAAGACGATTTGCGTTTTAGACACACGTTCTCCTTACCACACCGTCAAGGGTTGCTTTTGTAGATCTTGCAGAGAAAAACTGGGGAAAGGAGTGGTCACTGTAGTAGCTGAGGTTGTGTTGAAACGCATGATGGTCACTTCATTTTATAGTCGATGATTTGAGAAGCGTCAATACAAGAGTCAAAACTTGACAGATATCCTTTATAATGTACTTTGACTTCTTTGACACGACGTTTTCCAAATTTTGTGTTTTTCGATTGAGAATGCTTTCTATCTCGTACAGGGCGTCTTCTTTTTGGTCACATGTTTGAACTCGGGTAAGTAAAACGTTCCTTTTAACACTTCCTCGCTTATGTCTTCCAATTTATAGACTGAAGGATAACGTCCACGCACTCGTTCAGTGACACGAAACAATTGATGGTCCAATTGGGTAAGTAACCTTTATCGAAAGTACGTTTGTTTTTGCCAATGCGTACCCAATCTCATGCAACCAACTCTCCACCTTTCTTGGGGGCACTGCGTTCGAAGACGGTCACTTCGTTGTCACTAGTTACGTCTTGTGGGCATGTCCAATGCTCTGATGGTAAGATTGGTTGTACGATTCGATGTACTTGAGAGTCATTTGATGCATACAGTATTTACACGTGCGTTCTTTGAAGGTGCGTTGTAAACGTTCCACAATGCTGTTATTTGTTTCGAGATTCTCGGTGGTGAAAAAATTAATGTCATGTTTCTTCAATTCTTTTTGAAAGGCTTATTTCAGAAATTCGGTACCTTTGTCGGTTTGCCGTCCAGGAGGACGACGACCACCTTGTTTCAACACCATTTTTATGGCTCGCACTAACTCACTGCTCGATTTGGAAGTCAATGACACGACCAAGGTAACTTCGAAAAAGATGTCGATGGCACAAAACAAATATTGTACGTGGCCAAATGAGAGATATTGCCTAAATCAGCTTGCCATTGTTGATCGATGCCTTCTTCTTAGTTGCGACTTCTAAAGAATTTTCGTGTAATGCGTTTGTGTAAGGTGTACGTGACTTGTTATTGTAACCATCGTTGCACTTGAGGTAAACAGACACTCTACAGTCTTGTTTTGGCAGCACGGTACAATTTATGAACACTTCCGTAACTGACAGGAGAGGATGGATAGTAGTAAATGCTGGCTAACACCTTCTCCATTTTTTAAATAAGTGAACCACTCTTCGCTGATACTACTCTTGTCTTCCTGTGGTTTTTAATTCTTTGCGTGTCTGACGAGCAATAGGTGTAATCGGTTTTTGTTTCACTTCTAGTTTCTCTTCTTTTCTTTCACTTCTGCCGAAGAAAGGGTAGCTATCATCTTTTCAATCAATTTTGGATGTTGGTGGTGTTGTTAAATTTTCTGGTGGAGTTTGAAACTCTTCTTTTTCTGTCTTGACCACTGGGGGCGCAGAGGTGGTGATGAATTTTTCATCAAAGCCTTAAAATATTTCAGAGTTGGTAGAACTGTTTCGTCTAAGGTTTATGCTGAAAGAGTTGCAGTCGTTGCAACAGTTGACCGTACCGTTGAGATTTTTCCATTTCGGACATATCGTTGCGATCCATCAATGATTGCAGCCCGTGTTTTAACTGGGACATCTCGGTCAAATGAGGATTGGGATGTAATGTGGGGTCTATCCATCGTTTGCAAAGGACTAAAATCAGTCTTCGTCCTTCCATGGGATTTTAAGGATCATATCCCAATATTTGGCTAAACGAGGTGGCAGTCCTTTCCTTTTCTTTCATTTGGGTAGAAAAGGAATATCTTTTTGGGGGTGACATCTAACGTCAATGACTTGGGTGCACGATCTTTTATACTTTTTGGGGACTGTCGCTTCGTCATAAAGATAACAATCTGTTTTCCAAAATTACCAATCAATCCTCCTCTTTGGTGACTCTTCTTTTTCTTTGGGTGAGTGTGTCTTTTCTGGAGGTGACATCGTTATTGGGCTAACTCTTTTTAGGATGACGTGATTATTGTTTTCTTTATCCACTTACTTTTTTGGACAAAAGAACGTCTTTGGTAATGGTGTAAACGTCTTGGTGGGAACATCTTGGGGTGTTCAAGAGCACAGAAAACTTTGATCCTAAAAGTTACCCCAGATCTCTTTTTCATACTGGAATGCGTCGCCACTGATTGTCTTTTCGTCGTATCAACTTGATAACAGGCAACAAATGTCATGGATGAGTTCGAACGGGACTCAATTAGACCCGTTCTGGCTTGCACAGATCCAGTAAACTCTGTAACACGCCCGATCTCTCTTGGACTTTGATTTTGTGGGAAGGTACTCTGTGAAAATCGGCCACTGCTGCTAAAGAGGAAGAGGGTATCACTGTTGGAGGAGAAGTTTTTGGAGACGCTCTCTTGTGAGTAGAAACCATTTTGTTGTGGGCTTTTCTTTTACATTTTTGAGGCTGTGATTTGGTCTTGGCATCGTTGCTCTTTTTCGTTTTCTTTTTCGGAGGCTGTGACTTAGTCTTAGCACCGTTGCTCTTTTTCTCTATCTTCTGAGTTCGGAACTAGAGAGTCCCTTCAATGATGATGAGTCTGAGAAGGACCACTCCAATAAGCGATGGCATAGCACTGGCTACCAAAGTGAACACTTTGCTACTTCCCGAAGAGACCGATTTCAAATGAGATTTAGTATATTTTCTCTCTTCGCAAGAATTTGTTTCAGTACCACTACATTCGCCACATTCTCCTTCTTTACCATACGTCGTCGATTTTAAACAAAGACAGAAAGAAGAATTGGAGAAATTTTGTACAGCAGCAGAAAGAGGCAGAATAAGCATTTCTCCTTGAACAGTAACAGCGAAAAGAAGAGGCAAGATGGAGACGACAGGAAGAAGAAGCAGTAGAGAAGAAACAAAGGTTAGAAGAGAACAGTGAAAGTCTAACGGTCACTGTACTCTTGGACATTTTTGGCAGAGTTAAGAAGTCTGAAACAAATGTATCAGACTTCTTTATTACGACCCAATAGAAAAAGACCTTATTGAGCCAAACGGACTAACCCTGTGAATACATCAGATATACCATCTCTAGTAATTCTACGACCTCATTGAACGAAACAAGTCCATAAGCAGTCCTTGGCCGTGACAAAGGCCTAAGGCAGCTAAAGCGAATTGCTTCTCATTACTGCGATTGTTCTCCGGAAAAACAAACACTCAATGGTTTTTTTCAGAGACATCCATTTCTTCGGAAAAGAATAAATGCTCATTTTGCCAAAATCAATGAAAACTCAGAATCCCTTGTTTAACCCTATGATGTGTTTCTGTGTGTGTATGTGTGTATGTGTGTGAGTGTAGGCTCTTAACTAAAAATCAAAACAAGGAAAGACTTAAGTTATTTTTGTCTGATCTATTGTGATAAAAATATTTACAATCCAATTTACAACACAACGCAACACTTTGTTTAAAAAGTTCATAGACTTCTTCTGTGTCTGTATTTTATTCACTCTTTGTTTTTGAATTTCTTCACTTTTACATGCTTTTTCTAATCTTCTTCCTCCCTTTTTTTCTCTTCTTTTTTCTCTTTCAGAGCTTTTGGGATTCTTCATTTTTCTCTTCTTCCTTCCTCCTCCTCCTCCTGCTCCTGTTGTATCTTAGGGCACTCTGAAGACCAAAGTCCTCTCTCTTGACAATGATAACAGGTATCTCAACCTTTGCCTCTTTTGACACTGGTTTTTTACGGTCTGGATATTCTGTAGCCAAATGCCCTTTATTCTTACAGATATAGCAAGTATCTTGACTTTTATCTCGAAAGGAGGACAAGTAGTCTGTCTGATTGTCTGAAGAAAACTTTCGTATGATACCTCTCAGAGCTCTAATCAGAATTTCCATCTGTGTGGGTTCTTCCATTGTGCTGATCGATTTGACAGTGGTCTGACATGGATATAAAGACTACTACGTCGTTTCAGATGTAGTCATTTGACCTTTTGCAGTCAAGATGAAACAATCGCATTATTTCGGAAAGAAATGAGAAGAAAGTAAGAAACAGAAACGTGATTCATCTCCTCGCACAGTAGCTTAAGTCTTGGCTCAAATTCATGCCTATGATTTTGTAGATGAAATGAGTGAACCAGAATCTAAGCCCAGAATCTAAGCAACCACATTCCAGAAATGACTCACTCAAGGATTGACAAACAATAGAGTGCGGATATTCTTTAATGAACTTTGATGCTTTTATAGTTTATGAAGTTTGCATCAGAACACACTTCAGGCGTTTATCTGTTATCATATTAATTACACTGAATTGCAGTCTGTTGAGCTCTGATAATTTTCTTGTGTTTTAAAGACACGTTCTATAAAATTATTTATATTTTCATGTATGTTTATCTTTGATGACACAAACATTAAACTATGCCAAATTAATTGTACCAAAGTATAAACGCCAATTAAAGGATTCACATGATATCATTTAGTACTTTACAGGTATTATTATTCCAAAAGCAACGTGCAAAATTGAAACGTACACACCTGTATTGTTGTGAAGAAAGCTCGCGTAGCTGAAAAATATATATTTTAATTTATTGGTTCAAATGAATTTGCCAACATATCAACGTTTAAGAGATGTGTTTATTGATTTACAAGAAACGGCATACGCACATAGCAAATAGCCGTTAGAGAATCAACAGCTTTCATCACAACCAATTAAAATCAACGAGAATATCCAGATGTCAATACTAGACAGTATGGAACCGTTTGATCAATAGATACCGAAACGTGAGACTATAATTGATGAATATTACAGAAATATTCGAAGTGGACAGCTTGTAAATGCATACAAGATTATTAACTACCTTAGATGAAATTAGAATTAACTGGTAATGTAAATGATGTAGGCCTTATCAGTTTTGAAATGCAATAGATGATAGCTGATATTGAAATGGATGAAAAACAGATTGAGTAATTACAAAGACATAAGCAGAAACAGATCCAAACAAAAAAGCTTTATTGCGAAAACAGTTGGAAAGTGTTGAAAGTAAAATAGCTAAGTTTGATGAATATCAGGCTTTTTTGGAGGAACTTTTTCAGAAAAAAATAGGAAGAAGGAATACCTTTTAAAAATAATTCTAAAGTGAGTGAAAATTAGATAGAAGACTAGTTACTTTCCTTTAGTAAAATTAACTTGCCCCATCAAAATGTATCTCTTCATCCTTTCGCTTTTAAAATACTTCTTTGCAAGCATAGTGTGGTTTTAAGAGTAAGCTATTGGTGACAACAAACAGATGGAAAGTCTTCAAAGCAAAACGCGCCCTTCTCTCCCATAAAATGAACAGCATCTATCACTGTTAAAATGTACTTGTATCAATTGGTACGCATGTCGTAAATGTCTGCTTGCCACTTGTCATCCACATAACTGACATAACACTTATTAATGACATATTTTCTCTTGCGAATGTAATGTGTACATAGATTTGTTGGTTCGCAAGCCTTTCAACTTATTTTTATATTTGTTTCCTTCTCTATTTCTTCAAAAAACGATTGATATTTGTGTCAGCGAGTTGACTTAGAATCGCAGTAAAATGTTATAAATTCTTCTTTTCATCAATTCACAGTATACTTTCATTCTCTGTTATGCTATTTTGTAATATAGCTAAATTTTATCACATGTTTCTACCATGCAAACATTTTTTAAAATTTATACTAATGATATATTTATATCGACATTGTCGCTTCCAAGTTAAACTTAAAAATAGTTCTACTAACTTTTCAGAAAGAGGGCGGAATTTAATGCAATAAAGCTTTGTTTCATTATTTATGCTTTGAAATAAATCTCAGATGAGTGTTGTACTTTTATGTACCCTTCGCTACTTGTCATCAGTTTGTGTAGTAGTTTTATTTATTGTTAAAATACTCGTAAGTAGTGTAAGTCAATAGATTTTCACGTTTAATTATTATTTTTCTTCGTATCTCAATAGGAAATTTAACACCAATATACAATAATAGTATATAAAGTACATCACATCGGTGACAACTTTCTCCATTGCAATTATACGAAACAATTTTCAGGAGTTATCTCGCAAGACGATGGTAGAAGATATTACCGGTAAACCACTACCAGCCATTACGGTATTTTCCCGAGCTATACAATTTATGAAGGAGGACTTTTTGCTTCAGTTTAAAAGCAAGATAGACGGGCAAATGGAGGACCGCGATATTTGTTGGGTGTTGACAGTTCCTGCAATTTGGAATGAGTCCGCCAAGCAGTTCATGAGGCATGCGGCTGTAACAGTAAGAGATGTAGAAAAAGAAATGAATTTGTAATCCATATGTTAGAGAAGTTTTTCTTGTTGACACGTGGTGGCAGGTCTACGTCAGACTGTAATAAAATAAATAAGCTATTGTATACATTCATGAACAGCACCCACCCAACTACGAACAGGAGAGATCTATGTCTGCCATCGCATGTTGAGTAGATCGATCAGGGTCTATGCTATTAGCATGAAATAATATATGTAAGACCCATTTTTCTGTTGTTGTAGGGTTTAACGCCATTTTTCAGCACAAGATAGGCTATACATGGCGGCCAGTATTAATGGTGGAGGAAGAACCCTGGAAAACCCAGGGAAGAACCACCGACACATGAGAAGCTACTGGCAGGCTTTCTCACTTACCCACGTCAGCCGAGTCTGGACTCGAACTCCCGCAGACAGAGGTGAGATGGCAATGATCCGTAACGGTCAGCGTTTTAGACCACTCGGCCACTCGGGGCCCCTTTTTCTGTTGTATTTTGCGGATAGGTGTAAAGTATAAGCAATTGAATACGGCAAAGAGAGACTTAAATAAAACTATGCAGATGGTGAAATATGTAAAATATTTTTAAGTGCATACCTTTGCTTCCACTTGTAATTTAATGGGAAATTTGTTATTATTATTATTATTATTATTATTATTATTATTATTATTATTATTATTATTATTATTATTATTATTATTATTATGTATGAAACGAAATAAATATATTTGAAAAATATTTAAAATACGATGGTTTTATCTTTATGTTTCTCTAAAACATTTTATTGTAAAACAGCTTCCGTTTTTTTCTATGAAGAACTCTTCAAACGAGGTTGCTCCAAAAGTGATAGCAGTTTGAGACAAGCGATAACGTGACAGTTGCAATATTTGTAATTTATTCAGCAATAGATACATATCATATCGATAATCTTAATTGGAGTCACAGCTAACATAATTCGCTTACGTAGCTTGATTTCCTTGAAGGAAACCAAGGTTTACAGACCCCAGTCAGATCAATCTCCATGGAGACTCTTCCTCGTAAGAAATGTTTGCTAGCATTTGTTTGTTTCGTTGATACCACACAGATTTACTCTTTGCCCTTTTATCCCTGGTATCAAATTGTATTGGAATCTGAATATTTATAATAAATATACATACTTTCTGCACCTAAACTGTATCACTGTAATTGATAGTTATCACCAGTGACGTTAGCAAGTTTCCTCAAATGGAGTTTGACATTCTGATATGGAAAATCTGAGAAAATCTTCAACATCATCGTGTAAGTTTATAACATACAAAATATTTGCAAACTTCATTGTTCCAAACGTTCTTCACAAACAGCTTTAGTTCATAATTGGGTGGGTATTTTTTTTTCTCTTTCACTTATATTCTTTCAAAATTTGCAAAGACAACTTCATTTACATTACAACAAATAATTTGTAAGATGCATATAAAATGAGAATAATTTTATGATCTCAACAGGCCGGCGTTAAAAACCAACACCTCCGTATAGCACTGGAACCGGAGGCGGCTTCCTTGCTGTGCAACTATCTTCCAGTGAAAAAGTTCACCACCAGTAGATCACAATCAATGTTGCAAACGTTTCAGAAGGGGTCCAAATACATGGTCTTGGATGCAGGAGGTATAACTGTTGCTTACTTGTTTTATGTTTCTGTTGCAAGTATCGATTTTACTTCCGTTCGTCCCTCTTTCTCTTTGTCATTATTTCTTTAAAAAAAAACAGTACGTACACGTGTATAACATTATTTAAGGTTCGTGTTAGAGCAAAGATTCCTTAAATTAGAGCAAGCAGTTTCATGCAAAGTTTTCAACTTTGTTTCAACTCATTGTTTGCGTGTTTCTTTGCAATGGCATAATATTTTTATTCAGTATGTCTGTTAGACTGCGTATATGCATTCTTGTTTTGTATGCCGCTAAATGATAATTTAAATAAACAAATAGTATTGTTGCAGGTGGAACTGTAGACATCACAGTGCATGAGACAATGGGTGGAGGCAAATTAAAAGAACTCTACAAGGCTAGTGGCGGACCATGGGGAGGAACTACTGTTGATGAAGCCTTCAAACAGTTCATTATTCAATTGGTTGGATTCAGCGTATTCCAAAAGTTTTCTACAGAATGTACGGACGATCTGCTGGACATGTTTAGAGGGTTTGAAGTGAAAAAGAGAGAAATACAGTCAAAAAAAGAATCTATGATCACCTTTCGAATTCCAGTGTCTCTGCTGACGCTATTTGAAGATGAGATTGGGGAAACACTTCAACAATTCGTCAGTGAATCAAGTGTGTTCTCTCACCAGGTCAAAATAGTTCATGGCAAGATCAAAGTGGATGCTGAAATTTTTAAAGATTTCTTTCGTAAACCTGTACACAATATAACCTCCTTCGTACGCACATTGCTTCAACAACATCAACTGAAAGGTGTAAAATCCATTATAATGGTTGGAGGCTTTTCTGAATGCCAAATGCTTCAAGAATCTATTATGTCAAATTTCCCAGAAATCAGTATCATCATTCCACAAGAGCCTGGCTCGGTTGTACTTAAAGGAGCCGTTATATATGGTCACAACCAGGGTGCAATTGTAGAGCGTGTATGTAGGTACACGTATGGTATTGCAGGAGCCAAACCTTTCAAAAAAGGACTACATAGAGAGGAGTTCCTAGAAGAAAGCGATGTGGGACCACTGTGTAGCGGTGTCTTAATTAAGGTTGCTGAGGCAGGTCAAAGCGTCAAATTAAATGAGCGCCAAGAGGCAGGTATATTTAAGTTAAATATGGAAGATCAAGACACGTATTCTTTCCCTATATATGTTTCAAATCAGGCATCCCCAATGTATATAACAGATGTAGGATGTGAACAAGTCGGATGTGTATCACTCTCTGGCTTAGACATATCTATACCTTTAGAGGACCGAAAAGTTGCAGTTTCCGTCATATTTGGAGGAACTGAAATTGAAGTGGAAGCTAGAGAAATTCACACTGGCCTAAAATCTAATGCTATTTTAGACTTCCTCCAGTGACTATTTAGATCCACAGTACCTCATACTATTTATGTTTGACTATAATATGAGTGTTTCATACTATTTATGGTTGAGTATAATATGTTGAGTGTTTCATGCTATTTATGGTTGACTATAAAATGATGAGTGTTTCATACTATTTATGGTTGAGTATAATATAATGAGTGTTTCCTACCATTTATATTCGACTATAATCACTATTCAAGTTAAGAAATAATGCATAAAACTAGTATGAAAGAGAGTTTCATCTGGAATATACACTATAGATTGATTCCGTTGAATTCTAAGTTGACATATTTTTCATGCAATCTGATCATTCAAAATTGTTATGAATAAATTATGATCATAAATATAAATATGACAGGAAAAAGGTACGATTTTTATAGAATATAACCATATATAAAGGAGAAAAGAAAACACAACGTAAGCCTAACCCTAACATTATGGTTCTAGTAGTGAAATTTTCAAATGCTTTTGGAAAGATCTTGGCCATTATTTTGTAATGAAACTCAGACTGTATACTTCAAGAGTATACACCATAACAAGTTTTAAAACATTAGTATCTTACGTCTGTCCTAAATGTGGGACATAAATTCTGATTTCTAAAGTTCAAGCAGTGTGTTTACAATATATAAATAATACTATCACATAGGTAAGAGAATGTTTAATTCTTCGTAATCTACGGAGATTGGAATCTATTAATTCTGCATACTAATATTAAGCATTCTTCTATAAAATCCATGGATAGCAATTTCCGTTCTGTCTGGTGCATATTTATAATTCTATATAATTGATCCTATATACCTTGATTTCTTTAA
Source organism: Potamilus streckersoni (assembly GCA_016746295.1). Classification (NCBI taxonomy): domain Eukaryota; kingdom Metazoa; phylum Mollusca; class Bivalvia; order Unionida; family Unionidae; genus Potamilus; species Potamilus streckersoni. Next base: position 983,050 of record JAEAOA010000519.1, on the reverse strand, counting down.
TAGGAATCCAGAATAACTGTGTAGATAGATGAGAATAAATTATTAGGTCGTCATGCGAGTGTGTCTGCTACACAGGAGTGTATTAAACACCGATTTAATAGCATTAGTTTTGGTGATGAATGCTTAGTCGTGATGGATATGAGCTGGTGAGTACAGGCAAGGCGATGGGTGCCGTTTACTCGCTGACAGAATTTAATTTTGGCTAAAAGTTTAAAAGAATTGTTCCAAACGAAACATGGTTTCATATTTGGAGTGGTTTATATACCTCCCGAGCGTTCCGCATATTTGTCAATAGATTCTTTTAATGAATTTGAGTTACAGATCAGACTCCATGAAACTCGACATGTGTTATTGCTAGGCGATTTAAACTGCCGGACTTCAGATAAAGATGATTTTATTACCTTATCAACCAATACTAACAGCAATGATAATCTTGATCAAATCAATTCTGATTAACTTAACAGTATACTAAGTCTCAGCAACAAAGGTATTCCAATGAAAAAGACATACCTGTGATATAAAGACGCCAAATAACTATGATAATCGCATGTTGGAACTTTGTAGAAATTGCAATGTGGATATAGCTGTCACAAGAATCGGATATGATAGAGGAAAAGACAAATATACAAACCAATGTGTAAGAGTAACAGATTATTTATTTACCACTGTAAAAGTTTTTTTTGTGTCAGTATGGTCCGTCTCAGTCTACATCATATAGAGGAACCCCTAGTGCTGATAGATATGAAAAGGTTTTTTTTTTACGTTTTTATGGTTTTGAAGGACTTTTGTTTCCATCAAAACCTTTTTGTTTTCATGATTTTTGTTCAATGATCTCTGACATTCATGATGTAGTAACTTTCGCGGTACCGTACTTATCTGAGTCAAAATGTGTCAAAGTTTTATTGTAGGGATCTGATCAATGAATAGTTGAAATGAACAGAAGTTTGTCTTCCAATTTTTATCAGTTTCTTAACATGATTTTTAATTCAGGTGTTCTTCCGGAAACATGGATTAAACTTGGATTATACAGATATATAAAAATAAGGCAGATCCTACCAATCACAGGCAAATGACTCTATTAAGTTGTCTTGGAAAAGTATTTACCGCGGTAGAATTTCGCTTTTTCAAGAATAAAACAAATTACTATGAGTTCCGGACAGGTTTTTGTAAAATATACTCTATAATTGATAACAGTTTTGTCTTGTAATCCTTAATAGATCTTTTAAACAGAAGACATAAACCGTGGTTTTGTTGTTTGTTTTTTTTTTTTGGTGGGGGTGGGGAATTCTTTGCAGGCTTTTGATAAGGTATCGGGAAACTAATACTGGTATATATGGGAGAATACTCATGGTGATAATGTTTCTTAATCAGAAAATAGTATTATATCTCAACTTGACTGGTGACTGACAGCTTACATTGTTTGAGATAATAACAGTTCCAATTCACACATACGTAGCTGAGATCTTGGGTTATGCAAAATTATATATCATGGCACGGATCCATTTAGAATTTCTAAAATATGAGCTAAAAAGTTTAAAACAAATACACCGCCTTCATATTTGCTTTACGACAATCTTGGTAGAACCCTTCAAAACTTGCAAATGAAAAGAAGAATGGTTGGCTATTGGGTAAATCTCATTAATGCTAAACAAGCGAAACATCTTATGTCATGTATACGATAATAATTTGAGTTTAGACAGAAGCAGATTGGTTAAGAGTATTCAAAACATCCTATCGGAAAGAGGGTTCCAATATATTTTGAGTAATTAAAATATTCCCAACAAATGCTAGCTAGATACAAAATTTAAGGAAAGTCTTATTGATCAGTATACACAAAAGTGGATATCATCCATTACTAACTCGACTAAAGTTGATAAATGTAAAAATTTTAAATGGATTTAAAAGTAAAATATTATTGGTTAAAAAGACATATAAAATAGAAAGCAAATATAATAAAATGTCAAACATGTAAAAACTGTTTACCTATAGTATAGGAAAGATGGAGAAAATTTACCTAGATATTAAAGATTGTGTACGCTTTGCATACAAAACTGTGGGTGATGAGTTTCATTACGTACGCTTTGCATGCAAAACTGTGGGTGATGAGTTTCATTACGTACGCTTTGCATGCAAAACTGTGGGTGATGAGTTCAATTATGTACGCTTTGCATACAAAACTGTCTGGGTGATGAGTTTCATTACGTACGCTTTGCATGCAAAACTGTGGGTGATGAGTTCAATTATGTACGCTTTGCATACAAAACTGTGTGGGTGATGAGTTTCATTACGTACGCTTTGCATGCAAAACTGTGGGTGATGAGTTCAATTATGTACGCTTTGCATACAAAACTGTGGGTGATGAGTTTCATTACGTATACTTTGCATGCAAAACTGTGGGTGATGAGTTCAATTATGTACGCTTTGCATACAAAACTGTCTGGGTGATGAGTTTCATTACGTACGCTTTGCATGCAAAACTGTGGGTGATGAGTTCAATTATGTACGCTTTGCATACAAAACTGTGGGTGAGTTTCATTACGTATACTTTGCGTACAAAACTGTGGGCGATGAGTTCAATTATGTACGCTTTGCATACAAAACTGTGGGTGATGAGTTTCATTACGTATACTTTGCATGCAAAACTGTGGGTGATGAGTTTAATTATGTACGCTTTGCATACAAAACTGTGTGGTTGATGAGTTCAATTACGTACACTTTGCGTACAAAACTGTGGGTGATGAGTTTCCTAATCCCCTTGAATGTAACTATTTCAGACAACAAAGAAAGCAACTAATACACAAGCACTTCTAAAAGAGACCAAATGTACCAAAGTTGAGAAAATTTTTGTGTTCTAAGAAATTTAGCGTTTTAAGAAATCTATCTTAATTTATCGAAATTCCTTTAATTTCAAACCATCTTTACTCGATGTGTTCATTGTTCTTTTCTTATAAAAGGAAAAGAAAAGTACTATATGTCCATCATTGTAAAGTAACGAGTTTAATACAAATCAATGTGTGTTCCATGTATAGTAATATATATATATATATATATATATATATATATATATATATATATATATATATATATATATATATATATATATATGCAATAAACTGACGACGAACAGTACGAAACAAGTAACTAACTAGCCTAAGCGCTTTCGACTCTTAATGAGTCTTTTTCAAAGGCAAATACAACACATAGTTACGACAAACAAATAAACACAAAAACGTTGTGTTTGTAAACCTCTACATTTCTGTCTTCACATGTGCTAAAACTATAAATACAACCAGCTTGTATAGACTAGTTACGGAAACTGAAAACGTTGTATAATTCCCTAAAAGTCTACAAGCCAAAGCGACATCTATTTTTACTTTGTGTACATATGTAAAGCAGATTATATCCCGGATATTTGATTCTATACCGGTTATTCTTATAGTAAAAATTGAAGGATAATAAGAAGATTTAGAAAATGTTAAATTCTACTAGTGCATAGTTTTCATTTTCTAGTCTTCTTGGTTTAGACCGCTTGGTTTCAATGTTCTAAGGCGGCGTATCCAGTATGATTCCTTTTCCTTCCTGGTTTCGGAACTCCAGCTGTGGTTGTTAGCAATAGCGATAAGTATTATATCACTGAAAGTGTGGCCAGGGGAGGAGAAGTGTTCTGCGACCGGGCTTCTGTACAGCTTTTTTGTCATCCAATCAGATCTATGAAGGTTTATCCTTTTGTGTAGCTTTTCAGTTTCTCCCACGTACTGAAGGCCACAGATCTTACATGTGATGAGATAAATCACATTCTCTGTTTTGCACGTTTTGTTTGGACCATGTATGTTTAGTTTTTCTTTAGTCACTGTGCTAGTGAATGTCTTGGTCTCTATCATATGTTGACAGGTTTTGCATCTTTTATCGCCACAGGGTCCAGATTGACTAGATTGGTTTTGACTAGCGATTGGCGATAGCTTCGCCCTGACTAGGATGTCTTTTAGGTTTTTTTGGTCTCCGGTAAGCTACTACAGGTTTGTTCGGAAGTATTAGGTTTAGTATGTCTGACGATTGCACGGTTGGCCAGTGGTTTGCGATGATTTTACCTACTTTGGGATTGTCTGGGTGATAGGTCAGAATAAATGGTATCCTATCAACCTTTTCTTTCTGTCCATATCTGAGAAGGTCATCACGGTTTGTTTGTTTGGCCCTTTGGATTGCCTCCGCAATCAGGTCTTTGTCGTAGCCTCGGTAAATTAAATGTTTAGCCAGCTCTTCAGACCTTTCTAGGAATCTTTCATCGTCGGAGCAAATTCTGCGTATCCTCAGTGCCTGGCTATATGGAATGTTCTTAATGCAGTGTTTTGGATGACAGCTGGTTGGGAGAAGATACTGGTGTTTGTCGGTTGGTTTTGAGTAGATGTCTGTGTGTAATTTGTTTTCCACCAGTCTGGTTGTTGTGTCCAGGAAAACATGGTTTGAGTTGGAAATTTCTGCCGTGAATTTTATTGAAGGATGGAAGTTGTTTGCCTTTGATATGAAGTCATCCAGACTTTCTCTTCCATACTGCCACTTCATTTCTATATCATCGATAAAGCGTACCCACTGGTATGGTGTACGCTCAACCGATGCTAAGAGCTTTCCCTCAAGTTTTCCCCATGAAAATGTTAGCATACGAAGGGGCCATTTTAGTACCCATTGCAGTTCCATTGATTTGTAGGTAGTTTTCTTCATTAAATTCAAAGTTGTTGAGATTTAGGACAAGCTCCAGGAGTTGGATTAAGAAGTGTGTGGGTGGATTCTTTACAGTTCTTGTTTCCCATGCTTCGCTACATGCCTGTAACCCTTCGTTGTGCGGTATGTTGGTGTACAAAGATGTGACGTCTAAGGAAGCAAGTAATGTATCTGGCAGTAATGGTTCACTAGCTTTGCTTTTTATGAGATAATCTGTCGTGTCTTGAAGATATGATGGTAATTTGTGGACATGTGGTCTCATAAAATGATCTAAATATTCTGATATCCTTTCTGTGGGGTGCCCGTTACCTGAGATTATAGGTCTGCCAGGGTTTCCTTGTTTGTGGATTTTGGGTAGAAGATAAAATCTACCTGCTCTTGGGTTTTCTGGGCTTAAGTAGTTTTTGGTTTGCTGGTCTATGTGTCCGCTTTGGTACGCCTCGTCAATAACATTAGTGATGATTTTTGCATATTCCAGCGTTGGATCATGGTCCAGTTTTTGGTAGAATAGGCACGATGTCTCAACAAATACAGAAAACATTCAAACTTTACGCAATGAAACTGATTCTTTAATTCGCCTAAAGCATCATTGCACTTTCGTGCATCATTTCCTCGAAACAAATACTGTCACTAAAGATCTTCAAATTCATGTGAAACCGCAAATTATTGGCAAGAGTTCAAACAGATTCAACAAAAGATGGAATAAAATAACTCACTACGCTTCCATGAAACTCACAGCCCTACTTAGTAAAAACGTAAATCATCAATATCTAGCCAAATCAGCAACCATTGAAGAACTAAAACATCAGCTCAATTCCGTCTCAACAGAAGAACAATTGAAAACGTTTAACTCCAAATTAAATAAAGATGAAAAAAGACTCTCTTCGAAACTATACAAAGTCAGAGATAGAAAACTTAGAAGTCATGATCTACAACCAAAGGACTGTTGTGAAGAAACTTCAATTTATGAAATTTCTTCCAAAAACAACCGTAAGAAGAAAAATCGCCGCAAAAGGAAGAATCGCAAGCACTCTGTAACAAACACTAAAGCAACTGTTACTAACACAGTAGTCAACATCTCCAATTTAGAACTTACTGATGCAGAAAAAAAACTTTTATCGAAAGGTTTGAGTTTCTGTCCCCGTCCAAAAACATACGACAGAGGGAAGCTTAAGAATGACACCCAAGAGTTCATCCGCCGACTAAGGCTCAAAGCCCATTTTGCCTTGCAACCACCAAACAAATTAAAGGAAAATATAAGCTGCAACAAACCCACATTTAGAAAGAAAAGTAACTGGACCCCACCAAAAAGTTCAATTCCGAATCTGGAAGCCTTTATCAACTCGGTTGAAAACGATACTTCCAGACATATCAACCATACTAACAAATATTCTAATTTGACAAAAGAAGAAACAGATGCCCTGCACACACTGAAAAGCAGAACAGACATAATAATTAAGCCTGCAGATAAGGGTTCCGCTGTTGTCGTTATGAATAGGGAAGACTACATTAGTGAAGCAAGTAGACAACTAAGTGACGCTAGGTTCTACCAAAAACTGGACCATGATCCAACGCTGGAATATGCAAAAATCATCACTAATATTATTAACGAGGCGTACCAAAGCGGACACATAGACCAGCAAACCAAAAACTACTTAAGCCCAGAAAACCCAAGAGCAGGTAGATTTTATCTTCTACCCAAAATCCACAAACAAGGAAACCCTGGCAGACCTATAATCTCAGGTAACGGGCACCCCACAGAAAGGATATCAGAATATTTAGATCATTTTATGAGACCACATGTCCACAAATTACCATCATATCTTCAAGACACGACAGATTATCTCATAAAAAGCAAAGCTAATGAACCATTACTGCCAGATACATTACTTGCTTCCTTAGACGTCACATCTTTGTACACCAACATACCGCACAAGGAAGGGTTACAGGCATGTAGCGAAGCATGGGAAACAAGAACTGTAAACAATCCACCCACACACTTCTTAATCCAACTCCTGGAGCTTGTCCTAAAACTCAACAACTTTGAATTTAATGAAGAAAACTACCTACAAATCAATGGAACTGCAATGGGTACTAAAATGGCCCCTTCGTATGCTAACATTTTCATGGGGAAAACTTGAGGGAAAGCTCTTAGCATCGGTTGAGCGTACACCATACCAGTGGGTACGCTTTATCGATGATATAGAAATGAAGTGGCAGTATGGAAGAGAAAGTCTGGATGACTTCATATCAAAGGCAAACAACTTCCATCCTTCAATAAAATTCACGGCAGAAATTTCCAACTCAAACCATGTTTTCCTGGACACAACAACCAGACTGGTGGAAAACAAATTACACACAGATATCTACTCAAAACCAACCGACAAACACCAGTATCTTCTCCCAACCAGCTGTCATCCAAAACACTGCATTAAGAACATTCCATATAGCCAGGCACTGAGGATACGCAGAATTTGCTCCGACGATGAAAGATTCCTAGAAAGGTCTGAAGAGCTGGCTAAACATTTATTTAACGAGGCTACGACAAAGACCTGATTGCGGAGGCAATCCAAAGGGCCAAACAAACAAACCGTGATGACCTTCTCAGATATGGACAGAAAGAAAAGGTTGATAGGATACCATTTATTCTGACCTATCACCCAGACAATCCCAAAGTAGGTAAAATCATCGCAAACCACTGGCCAACCGTGCAATCGTCAGACATACTAAACCTAATACTTCCGAACAAACCTGTAGTAGCTTACCGGAGACCAAAAAACCTAAAGGACATCCTAGTCAGGGCCAAGCTATCGCCAATCGCTAGTCAAAACCAATCTAGTCAATCTGGACCCTGTGGCGATAAAAGATGCAAAACCTGTCAACATATGATAGAGACCAAGACATTCACTAGCACAGTGACTAAAGAAAAACTAAACATACATGGTCCAAACAAAACGTGCAAAACAGAGAATGTGATTTATCTCATCACATGTAAGATCTGTGGCCTTCAGTACGTCGGAGAAACTGAAAAGCTACACAAAAGGATAAACCTTCATAGATCTGATTGGATGACAAAAAAGCTGTACAGAAGCCCGGTCGCAGAACACTTCTCCTCCCCTGGCCACACTTTCAGTGATATAATACTTATCGCTATTGCTAACAACCACAGCTGGAGTTCCGAAACCAGGAAGGAAAAGGAATCATACTGGATACGCCGCCTTAGAACATTGAAACCAAGCGGTCTAAACCAAGAAGACAAGAAAATGAAAACTATGCACTAGTAGAATTTAACATTTTCTAAACCTTCTTATTATCCTTCAATTTTTACTATAAGAATAACCGGTATAGAATCAAATATCCGGGATATAATCTGCGTTACATATGTACACAAAGTAAAAATAGATGTCGCTTTGGCTTGTAGACTTTTAGGGAATTATACAACGTTTTCAGTTTCCGCAACTAGTCTATGCAAGCTGGTTGTATTTATAGTTTTAGCACATGTGAAGACAGAAATGTAGAGGTTTACAAACACAACGTTTTTGTGTTTATTTGTTTGTCGTAACTATGTGTTGTATTTGCCTTTGAAAAAGACTCATTAAGAGTCGAAAGCGCTTAGGCTAGTTAGTTACTAGTTTCGTACTGTTCGTCGTCAGTTTATTGCATATATTTTAATTAATCCCTGACACACGTGATCCTTTGGTGGATCCAGTACGCTTGAGAGGGTTGTTATTCGCCATATGATTTGTATTCTTTATATATATATATATATATATATATATATATATATATATATATATATATATATATATATATATATATATATATATATATATATATATATATATATATATGTCCTGTCTTTCCAGATATATAAATATCTATGTATATAAGTTTCAACATGATCTTATTCAGTTGAAATAATGAGTGTAGCTGTGTAATAGTGTAATAATGTTGTCAATCTGAGTGAAATTGCAATTCAATATTGAGTTAAATTTAAAAAAGAAATAAAATTACACCGTACACGGCTGATGTACCCGCGTGCAAAATAAGATACTAAAACGCTTTTTTAAGTGTTACATTTTGTTGCCTGACAATAATAACTTATTTGTCGTTGTCATTGGATGTGGTTACAATATTCGGATTATTATTAATCTTCAAAATGTTTTCTTTGATTGAGTTAACAATACAGTTTTGATTCCAACCTTACAATCTTTTAAAAAGGAAACATTTCCCTTTACGTTGACCAAGTAATTAAAAAAAAGTGGTAATTGCAACCTAGGTCAAGTAGAGGAGTATAAAATCTAGTTTACCTAAGATGTATTGTTAATTATAGAGAGCTAACAATTATTTCAAAGTGATGAGCTCATGTCTACCCAACCTTACCAATGCTATCTGAGTCAATTAAAAGCAAATAGACAAACATAAAAACTGACTTTTAACTTTCATTGTTTGGAAGTTGGAGTGCAAATACACTCCACCTCCTTCTCTATTATTTTTCGATTCAGTACGTCTGTTTTGAACTCGGCAATGTCAGCGACACTAAGAGCAGATAAAAGGGATGAAAGAGGCAATGTGAACACTATAATGGACACATAAGATATTTATCAATAACGAAAAGTCTAATCATAATCCTTACATCACCCATGTAAAAACTAATTCCAGTGAATATACACTGACCTGACATTTACTTGATATTAAAACCGTTTCTAGCCTATTTGACAATCACGACGTGCAAGTTCAAAAGAAGTGAATTAATAGAAGGCAATATCATAAAATATGACAAAACTTGGTATCTTTTCACATTTGAGCATTATTAGTTTTAAATCATAACAGTTTCTTTGAAAATGGCCTTCTGTGAATTCGTAAAGACTGATAAAAAATAATCTTTATACGCAGTCAGATCTCATAAATAGAATACGTGACATTGCATTCAGCTTCGGATACAAATTTATATAATATTCAGATACAAATAGTTAAGCTTCTGATCTTGCATGCACAAAAAGAAGCAAAATATCGGTAAATATCATATTTAAATAATATTCCGCTAAATTAATCTGCAAAAAAATCAACAGCGCAGTTATTTAAAAGAAACATCAAAGGTAAATCAACAGATTCAAGAACAATCACTGTCCTGTGTATTCAATTATTTCATGGTGAGGACAGCCAGTAGTGTGGAACATTGTATTATCTTGGTACTTAATGTCGTTATCGGTATACAATAAAACCGTTTTGTTTCTGCTGAATGGTTACAAACTGTTGAGTTTCAATGGCTTGCCCCTATCTACTCTCACTCTCTATATATAACAATCGATGCCCGTAAATTTAATCAGACAGAGGATATTTTCTGTTGCTACATTAAAACCGTATAGTGGTAACAAAAGCACCATAGTTTAACGAGTGGCAAAGCCTGAAGCCACGAGTTAAAATACATAGTTTTGTGGTACCACAAGCTGGAATATAATAACGGAAAAGAAACTTCTTTTTATTATGCACCAGAATTACGCCCGAATCTACGTTTAGAAGATTAAATTTATTCACTGGCACAACACTCTCATCCCAACCCATTTTCGTAAATTCACCTTATTTTCATAGCCTTATCATATAAATATATGTGATTTAACAATGAAGTAGGAATCGACTGACCTAATATGCCATAATAAATTGCACTTTGCCATTTAGTATGCTATTTGACCTATTTGAAAATAATGCAAGTGCTATTGAGCAATGCATCTCAGCTTTTGTCGTTGTGGTCATGGAAGTAATGGAAATATAAGGCAATTTCTACTAATTTGTTCTAGCCAACAAATTATTCAATTTATTTTCTTGTTGTTGCAGGTACAATTGTTGCAGGCACACATATAATCAAGCGTCACAAGGCATGATAGGAAATTTTATATCTTCATATGTGAAAATATAAGAAGATATAAATATATAAATTATTTCGCCGATAAGTGTCTATATTCCACACATATGAATATACTAAAACTGCATATAGTGAATGACTCAGATTACGTACCATGGAGGAACAACTCTATATTATCGCTGTATTTGCCAAACTTATGCATGGTAGTACGCATGTATTATAACATATATTTCAACTTACCAACCAGAAAGAACCACCACAATTAAATTTGCTGAAGATTATAACAAAACAAAACGATTCAATTGTTAATGCAACACTCTAATGTCAGTTAATGTAAAATATGTGAATAAAAAACTGTACACTTTTCTAAAAATATTATTTAACTTTTCCTGATATTTAAATGCAAGGTAAGCAAAAAAAATGAACTACGTCGACTTACGATTGATATTTCGAAAGAAATTGAATTGAGTAAGCCAGTGTTGTCAAATGTCACAATGTGCATATTTATCAATTACTTGATTAACACAACCCTAAGTGCCTGTGGATGATGCTTCACATACAAAGTAGTTTGAAGATTCAACCTCAGATAAAGGTAACAACGCTCTACAGCCAAAATGCTTCCGAAATAAATGTAGTCAAACTTTACTAATTTTGGGTCAATGAGAACGAAAATGGTGCTTAAGATTGTTGATTGGCTTTAGTTTTAAAGATATAATACTGAGTCAGTATATATGACCCCTGACCCCTTGACTTGGGAATGGCGGATGAGAAGTGATGGAGGGAATTTCAATTTAAACCAGAAATGACTAAAATACATCTTTGAATGAATCTTTTGAACAAATATATGACTGGGTTTGGACAGTACATGCTTTTTAGGCAAAACAATGATGCAATCTGAACTCGTTATTGTGTCATGCATGAGATGAATAGCGTCATGTTATTCCTAGAAATTAAGGATGATGCAATCATAACTAAGCTTGCATCACTGTGTTGAATAAATATATCAGCTCTAGAAATCGTAGTGTCCAGCTATCTTATTTGTCAGCGTTTGATTTTGCAAAGGGACAATTCTGTTTAGCCTAAGTGAGAATAGACGCCTCGTACTGTTGTGAACGATGAAGATAACGTTTGCTTTGTTTGTAGAGAAGGGACGTTTGCATCACAAAAGCGCAGTAAAACCACTATGGCTACAAAAGCCTATCATCTTTATTTTGGCCGCAGAATTGGAGATCAGAACAAAAGTGTGCCTCACACATATTCTGCAACACTTGTGCGATACATCGTGAACAGTGGTTCAACAGGATAATGAAATTCCTTTAATGATTAAAACTCTACTCTATACACAATAGACACAGACGTAAAATCTAACAACTTAAATATCAGTAGCCAATCAGTTGTTTTAATTGTCATATCTGAATTCAGCACATCAAAATCCATAATCAATAATGGCACATTTTATAACTGAAGCAGACGACTTCTAATAAACAGTCGACCAGCTTATAAGCTGTCTTGACTGCCCTCAAAATCATTCTCATCAGAATCGTTCTCATAATATGCAGAGGAAACGGGCTGAGTTGAGGAACGGAATCTGATCACAATTTTATAAGATTTTGCTTCATTGCTTCATCAGACCCATATATATATATATATATATATATATATATATATATATATATATATATATATATATATATATATATATATATATCACAACAGACCCTGGGTTGTGCAATTGTGGTTATTTCCCTTAACTGTATACGCAGTAAATGGGCACGAGGGAAGACATAACTTATACATCCAAGAATATCCTGGAGTATGTCTCCGAAGTAGGGGACCCTTATCTCATAAATTTGAAACTGTCAAGCTCCCACCGTGCATAAGACTTTGGATTACAGTTACTTTGATAAGCAGTCATAAAATCTGAAATCCGTTCAGGTGTCACTGCCGAGATTCTGCTTGAAGAAAATGTGGAAATTTTATGCGTTGACACTTATGTAACTTTCATCAGAATATTCCAAAATTATTTTGTTTGCAAGTGTTACTGAAACTAACCTATTAGATGGATTATGTTTGATAAGTTTATATATCAGAACTAAAGAGATTGTCGATTTTTTATTGAATAATACTGTCATACGTTGAAGTTAGTGAATTATTTACAACTATTTTTTTTGTTAGACGCATGGTATGAAAACTGGTAAAATATTATACGCATAAAACTGGTAAAATATTATAAGCATAATCGACAAGGGTATACAATTTTCCACTTTCATGGCTCTCGTTTGAAGGTCAAAGGTGGATGGAAAATAATGTTTTAACTAGAGGTTTAGTTGTTAATAATTGCTCTAAATATATAAATATGATTAGAATAACAATAGATTGAAGGCTTTGCTGATACAATAAAGTTAGCAGTAATCATATCTATCTTTGTGTTCAAAGATAGATTTAAATAGGTTTTTTAAATTATTTTTTAAATTAAAAGCAGTTTCTTAAAAGCTGTAGTTTGTCAGCCTAACGATTTTAAAAGATTTTATTTAGTTTTTAATATATTAATAATTATAATTTATAACCTATTAACAATAATGATCTACACTCATAAAGCTTAAAAAGGTTTGAAAACAATAGGAATGATTTGTCTTCGCGCAATTTTTAATACGATGGGTATTGTGTTTCCTGTTAGACTGTTTCTCTGTTCTTACTCTAACAATGTAGTATAACTTCCACAACAGTACAGACACATATTTGAAACTTTGGGAGATGATTGTACGCCGTTGCTATTAACTTTCTAACGCGATCTTGTGATTCGAACAGTTTCCAGTTGATGACACAGGAGCGAATTTACTTCCTCAAGAGCTATACTAAAAGTAAAGTTTGTTCATGTCAGTCAACTAATTTAAAGAAAGAAAGTAGAGAGTTTAACTGTTTTCAAGCTATGATCAAGCAAATTCACAACTTAAGGGGCATTACCCCTTCGCCAGTATAGGATGTACCAGTATGCCCTGGCTTTGTCCCTCAACTGCTATATGGTTATTAAATGGGGATCTCAACAGTTTTAAAATTTTTGTTCCAGGGGCCGTATACCTCCAGAGACCATCCCTGCATCAAGGCAAAAGAGTGTAACACAAAAGCCCCTTACACATAATTGTGGCCTTAAGGCTGACACAAGCTTCCCTATAATTTCCACCGACAAATATTTAAAATACTTAAATTGTTTTGAGGGGAAAAAACGAACTAACCTCAAGAGTAATATGAAAAAGAAAAAAAATAACAACCGCCCCAATATTTCATGTCTGTAAGATGGTGTAGGAGATATACCTCATTACTAATGGAAGAACAGAGAGACCGAGAGGCAGGAAAATGTACTCCCCATCGTGTTAAAAGATGTGTGAAAATACAAGTCATTATTATTTTTTTAAACCTGTTAAAGCTGTATAGCTGTTAATGATAGTTATTATAAGATTTCATACTATACAAAATCTGATTAGTATTGTAAGAAATAGCTTATCTACATTTATATGTTAACGTATTGATATATTTGATAACCACACTAGGTCATTAAGGCCTTAAATTTTAATTTTAAATACTAATTATATTTTATAGCAAACTTAAACAACAGAAACTCGAGCCAAAACATTATTTTTATCTACCTTATTAATACAGTGTTCCAATTGTCTTCGTAATTTTCATAAAATATAAATTTTGCATTCAACCGACATGACTGTAGAACGATTTCTTGTGAAGTATCTTCATCAAGTGCTTGGGAAAATGGAAATCATCATTTAAAACCTATGCACAATGCTGTTGGATATACATTATTTGTAATACCTCAAGTATTACAATTGGAAAACCTTCTAACGTTTGCATTTTCTGTCTCATTAGATGATTTCATAGTATTTATATCAGCTATTTTCCTAAAATTAGTAAGTATTCAAAGTCTACTCAATGTCAATTTCTTCCCATGATATGATATTTTAAAATAACAAACCAAAATGACCATCTATATTATGGCACCAGACACCAACACTGGTTTACATGGAAATATCCATACTAATTATAATTGTTTTCTTTCCAAGAATACAAATTTATAAGCATGTATTTTGTAAACAGATACTTAAACCGTTCTATAGATACACTGTCGGTAAAATATAGATCTGATCAAGGCGAAATAACTATAGACTTTTTCAACATAACAGTTATTATTTTGGAAGTGTATGCTGAGTTTATGAAGACTCTAAACAAATAAATGGGTTCTCTTGGATTCTAATACATAAGGGTCACCGCAGCTCCATTCCTAATCTGTCTTGAATAATTCTGTTAGAAATTGTCTTGAAGGTCATTTAGGTGATGTGATGCATGCAAAAATGAATAAGGAATATAAACCACAACAATATCATGAGGTATGAGTAACTACTGAATGCATCTGTATTCCAACAATGGAAAACAAAGAACTCTTCAGTAAAGAAATTGAATTGCTATGTAACAGTAATCCAAATAAATTAATATTCATGACGTTAGGAACTGTGTTGCGTTTTTTTTTTAATCCAATGCAGTCATGCACTAAATTTGCAATCCATACAACATTATGTTTAGTGTTTTAAGACCTCTATCGAGATTAAAACAAACACCCCCGATTCTGAAAAAAGTCGTGTCCCAACACCTTATTTTGTTTTCCATAGCCAAGCAGGATTATTATCTTTATCTCTTTATCTGTCTAAAATGCTTAAAACACTTTTGTAAGGAAAAGACACAGACTGTGTGAATAAAATATCGCTAACCCGCTTTTACTCTAGTACTATTACTTAATCCTTGTTTTTTTAAATATATGGCTGTGATAAATAATGACTTAACGCTAACGTGTTTATTCTATCAGCACAATAACGTTTGTCATCAAAATCAGTTAATCCTTGTTTTTGAACTTTATCAGTTTTTATAAGATCGTATTGTAGTCATTTCAGCACTATGTTTTTATTATCAAATAACACATTAATATAATCATCGTTAGAAATATTATTTTTACAAAAGATTTTTTTACACCTTTTAATTTTTTCGTTTCTTTACTCGGAACTGTTCTCAGCAAATACATCTTACTTCAAAGTCCAATTAACTCCCGAACAATACTAAAACCAAATTCATCTTTCATCAATCCCATTACTTTTTTATTCGTAGGATCATGAAAAGGATTTTCTCGAAGAAGATCAAATAAATCAAATACTTCCTTATGATCAGAAATATCTTTATAAATATCATCGGTAAATGTTTCATAAAAGAGTGAATCATTATCAGTAAATTACAGATTTGATTGCGGCCAAACTTTCTTAACAAAGTCCTACTTGAAATCATACATCAACTATTACGATATCTCAAGCACTGATGCCCCAACAAATATTGGTTCATCAAGCACTAAATTTGTTTTATGTTTTTTAACCATAGCAAGATGTTCATTGTATAAATCATTCCAGCAAACGTTTCTGACGCAACTAACTTACGGCAACGCTTTTGACTTTTTACAGTTCCATATAAACCTTGATACGGATGTTTTCCAATGTCTTACCAAACACAGATTTGTTCATAAGTTTAAAGAAATCTTTTACAAAATCATTATTGGCTAAAGCACTAATGTCATTATTAAAGTTTATATAATCTGCCATCCAAGGTGATTGTTTTACTCTCAACACTCGATGGATCTTCTTACGAACTAATCCATGATCAAGTTCTTTTTTGAGATTTATGTGATGAGAAACATAATTATATTTATCAAGCAAATTTGCCACAAGCTTTTTTTCAGCCGAATGTGATAATTGTACTGGTGATAATGGCGAATCAGATATAATCATTTCTTTTTCTGGCAGATAAGGATTATCATTCTGTAAGACATGAAGTTGTTGTGGATAATTAACATCAACCTCGACAAAATACGTATGATCAGCATCAGATAAATCCTTTGATAAATCAACTGTATCAACAAGGAATTCTTTTACAGTTAACCTACGATCACAATAGTACCGCATACTATCAGACATAGTCCGATTATGTAATGCATTCTTGTCCAGATAGATTTTATATGAGGAGGGATCACTGGGATTAAAATCCGATATGTACGTGTTGTTGGGGTGCGCATATTTCTTTGAAATGCCAGTAATAGAGGGATCAAGAAAACTTCTGAATCAATCCATTAATATCCATTTTTACAATAATTTGAACAATTTGGAAAACGCTAAAACAAAATTTTGGAAACAAATTGATGCTGTGGAATGCAAGCAAATTCAACAAAGTTTGCTAGATAGACCCATTTTTGCGCAATTCTTTCTATAATAATATTAAAGCAACAAATCCGAAAGCAGTAACAAGAAGAAAAAGTAGATTAAAAAATCATATATTCTTTAGCATGGGCGTCAAGAAATGACATTATACGGGGAAAAGAATCGATACTTCCTTTGAAACTTTCCCAACGTTCGTCGATAGCAAGGAAGGTAATGCAGTTGACTTTTTGGACAATGGCACCTTATATGTACTCTTGTGCTTAATATGAACAACTCCTAAAATAACTCCGATCAAAAGGAACGGATACTTCTGTTATACATATTGTTCCACAAAGTAAATAGTAAAGAATGAGAACCGGTCTGAAATGATTTACACTAGTGAACGCGACGGTCGAGTTTAAAACTTCCTCGTTCCTACTGGTACACATAATGTATACAACATAGTACAGTTTTAACAGGCTAACATATCGATAACTGCTTCTCGGGGGAGTAATCGTCAAACATGGTAAGTACTAGACAGTGATCGATAAAAGTATACGGAACACAATAGCAGAGAGAAACGTGTGTGTGTGTGTTTGTGTGTGTGCGTGTATGTGCGCATGCGTGTGTTTGAGGGAGAGAGAGAATTATCAAAATAAATGAAATGTTGCTTTTATTACGTGTAAGTTTATTATGTCTGTATCTCAACTATCAATATCATTTAGCAGCATTGAGTGTGTGTGGGGGGGGAATAATTGGGCCTGGGGTAAGTGTGTCCAAGGGCATAAATTGTCGAAAGCTCCTTCATTTTACGCGATTTTTACCATCTACCTGTAAAGAAAACGTACTCAAGGAAATGTTCCACTTGTTCCAAGCTCATGTTTTAAATGGTCGAGGGGTTTTTGGGTAGAGGGGTGTTATGCCGTCTCATCCCCTGCAAGCAGGGTTTTTATAAAAGGGGGTTGGGTTTCTTAATGTTATCATAGATTAAGATTCATGGAAAGAGTTAAGAATTTACTGTCGTTAGTCGCAATATAGTTATTTGGGTCATAATTTGTATTCTATACATTAGTTAGCGTAGTTTGGATAGACAGGAGCCGAATAATGCAGTATCGTGTATGCTCTAATCTACAAAGTAATGATAACATGTTTCAGTCAAGTGATTGATAAACAGGTACGACAACCGTACACTTTTATCTGAAAAGAAATGTAATAATGGTCCTAATCGGGTATATTCACAATACGTGCGCAGATATTTATAACAGACTCGAATAATAATTGAATTTGAATTTATAATTTAGGACAGCTGTATTTATTCTAGTACTGGATGTCAACAAATAACTAAACGAACAAAGACTAAACAAGCAGATTAACCAGTCAGCGAGTGTGGAAAAAACAATGTATTTATGTGTCTATAGATTGAAGGAAAGACGGAAAATGAAAGACGGATGGAAGCATCAATGGAATTATGCAAATATAAGTTAGATAAGTAGGTAGGAATGCTCAAGTCCCTGATGAACATAAACACCCAAGGTTTTAAGTAGCTGATAGACCTAGATGTTTAAGTAGATAAATAGCTCTACAGTGACACAGACAGACAAATGTGTTTTTTGATCGACAGCAATATATATATATATATATATATATATATATATATATATATATATATATATATATATATATATATATATATATATATATATATATATATATATATATATATATATGGTAGATTCATATGTAGACGCAGTTGATAAATAGTAAAACACAAATATAACTTTTTATTTATGCCAATACATCTTGTGTGTCCACAGGAAACGGATAAACCACTTATGGTGGTAGCCATCGACTTTGGTACAACCTACTCTAGTTGGGCATGTTCAATGACACACGAGTATGCAGAGAATCCAACTAAGATGTATGTTCGCCAGTGGATTGGCGGAGAACATTTGTCACCGAAAGCTCCCACAACCGTTCTGATCAGACCAGATGGAACAACTCTTGAGGCATTCGGGTATGCAGCCGAGGATCGGTATGCTGAACTTGTCGAGGAAGGGCAGCACAAACTTTGGTACTACTTCAAAAGATTCAAAATGAAAATTTTCGACAACTTGGTACGTCTGTGTTATCCACTTTATATATTCTGTTTCTGAAAGTAATACGTTATGTCGTCTGAAATGACATGTCTTTATGCAAAGTCCTGTTTTATACGTGCCTTTACTGGGGAAAATATAGACTGATATGGAAAACCTTTCTCTCTGAAGGACACTCATGTTCCCTTGATAATTTCTTCATTAAAATCACCTGTTAAGTTTTTATTCACAAATCACAAATATTTGTGGCTTAAAAGTTGGTTTGCCATGTGCTATCACTGCGAATAAATGAAAATCTAATTGTTGTTCATTTCACATAGGAATTATCCCGTTACACGATGATAGAGGATATAACTGGAAAGACACTTCCTGCCATGACAGTATTTTCTCGAGCCATAGAATCTATGAGAAATGATTTTCTGAGCCAGTTCAAAAGTAAGCTCGAAGGACGAA
Source organism: Potamilus streckersoni (assembly GCA_016746295.1). Taxonomy (NCBI): domain Eukaryota; kingdom Metazoa; phylum Mollusca; class Bivalvia; order Unionida; family Unionidae; genus Potamilus; species Potamilus streckersoni. The sequence goes on along the minus strand of JAEAOA010000519.1, from coordinate 963,689 downwards.
TCGAAGATCGCGACATATGTTGGGTGTTGACAGTTCCCGCGATTTGGAGCGAGTCCGCCAAGCAGTTCATGAGGCAAGCGGCTATAATGGTAAGAGATCAAATGCAATATTTACATATGAAACATTATCTGGTGGTAGTGGTAGTTTGTGGTTTTAGCGACATGTATAGCACATGATATGATATACAAGCCAGGCAGTATATCTGTTGGATAAAGAACCTCTGAAAATCACGGGGACAACCATCGACCCACGGGATGCTACTGGCAATCTTTCACACACGCACACTGGCTCAAACCGAAACCCTAACCCACGGGGAGAGGGGAGATGGCATTGATCAGTAAAGGCAAGCGCTTACGCCACCAAGGGTTACTGAACCATAATTTGATCCACGCCATAATTTACAACTAATTAATATTTAATCCGATCGCCTTCGAGTCCTTTAAAACTATTTCACAGTCACTAAATTTTTGCTCTGTATTTCTGAATATATAGTTGTATCACATAGTAATGAAAACATTGGCCAAAGAAAACAATAGTTCCTTTAGGAAGATCTACAACGTTATAAAATCTTTTTTAAGTAGTCCGAGTTTATTTTATATATGGTGAGTTTGCAATTATTCGCTTTTGGTACATCATGTAATGTCTACATAATGACGTAGACTTAAGGTTTTGAAACGTCAACACTTTCAATGCTTTGACGGGTAAATCTGCCGTCGTGTGGTAAGACAAATAGTGCCACTTAATTTATTAGGTAAGATAATTTTAACATGCGTAATAAAATAAACAAATTGTTATGATTACTTATGGGTTTATTTAAGAGTCACGTGGTAAAAATATTGTTCTATAATTAAGATGTAGTTAAAGATTGTTCTTTAAATGGATTTATAATGAGGTCTTCAACATTTTAGAAACATTATTTGACTAGAAATCTTTCTTGACTGTCTATCAAGATGATGGTCTATTTTTAAAGAGAAAATTGACGCAAGTTCCGACACTTATATATATATATATATATATATATATATATATATATATATATATATATATATATATATATATATATATATATATATATATATTACTACAAATTGAAGCTATCGACTCAAATAACTATAAAATGATTTCAATCAATATTCATCAATGTGTAAATACCAGATTGAAGGTCCTACAACCAGCATCATATGAACCATTGACCTTCTGTTAATACCTGTGATGTATGCATTAGTTTAAATTTGACCACTGCACTGGTTTATTTCACTTTACATCTTCGTATCTACAGGCTGGTATTAATAACGAATACCTACGTATAGCACTAGAACCTGAAGCTGCAGCCTTACTATGTAACTATCTTCCATTGAAAATGTTTACCATCAGTGGATCGCAATCCACGTTCCAAACGTTTCAGAAGGGGTCTAAATATATGGTTTTGGATGCGGGAGGTAAGACGGCTTTTCAATCATGTATGTAGAGTTTGGTCTCGTTTTCATCTTTCATATCTGTCGACGCAATCTAAAATTCCCTTTCTATCTGTAATTCGTTCCTATAATTGCAAGTATCTGTATGAGTTTTTTGCTTGGTAAGTAACTTGCTTTTTCTGAATTTAATGCTACCGATCAAGCGTACACAAGCAATTAAATTTTTATTTTCGAAATAATAAATATCAGAGACGACATCGATCATTACAAAATAATACCTTCTTTATTCCTTGCTTCTTTTCTTCCATTTCCTCATCTATGTCGTTTTTCATCATTGGTATCACTGTTGACTTCATTATCGTCGTCTTCGGAATAAATTAAACGGATACACTATTTGATTTCCAAGACATGAAACACTTTTCTTCAACAAAAACACTAATTTATACAAATTTTCTTCAAATTATATTAATATCACTTTGTGCATACTCCATTATTCATATCTAAAATAACTTCTGTATCACTACAGGTGGAACAGTGGACATAACTGTACACGAAGTAGTAGGTGGTGGCAAACTTAAAGAACTCCACAAAGCAACTGGAGGAGCGTGGGGAGGTATAGCTGTAGATGAAGCCTTCCGTCAGTTCATTATAAAACTGGTAGGAAATCCAGTTTTCCAAAAATTTACAATAGAGAACACCGACGATATGCTAGACATGTTCAGAGCGTTTGAGGTGAAAAAACGAGAAATGCAGCTAATGAAAGAATCCACAGTAACACTCAGGATTCCCGTTTCGCTAATTAGAATATTTGAGAAGGACACCGGGGAGGTGCTGAAGGAAACAATGTCTCAAACAGAATTTTCGGATAAGATAAAGTTACTTAATGACAAACTCAAAGTAGATGGTACAATCATCAGAGGCTTTTTTTCAAAATCTGTTCAGAGCATTACACAATATGTCAAATCTTTACTAAAATCCAAGCAACTGGAAGGTGCGAAGTCCATCATAATGGTTGGAGGATTCTCTGAGTGCCAAATGCTTCAAGAGTCCATCGTGTCCAGCTTTCCAGAAATCAGCATCATCGTCCCACAAGATGCAAGCTTGGCTGTTCTGAAAGGAGCTGTCATATATGGCCACAACCAAGATGCAATCGTCCAACGTGTTTGTAGGTACACCTACGGAATTGCAGGAGCAAAGCCATTTATACAAGGGGTACATAAAGAAGAGCATCGAGAAGAAACAGACGTGGGACTACTATGTGACAACATGTTCATTAAATTTGTTGAGGTCGGTGAAAGCATAAAATTGCATGAGCGTCGAGGGGAACATTACTTTAAACTCAACATGGAAAATCAAGACACGTATTCATTCCCAATATACATTTCGAGTGAAACTTCGCCAACCTATGTCACAGATGAAGGGTGTAGAATACTGGGATGCGGGACAATCGTCAATCTTGATAAAGCTGTTCCTTTGAAGGATAGAAAGGTAGAAGTGAGTATTATTTTTGGAGGAACTGAAATGGAAGTAGAAGCCAAGGAAGTTCATACAGGCCGAAAATCTAATGTTGTCGTTGACTTTCTTCTGTAAGTGTTGGGTCCAGTTTAGGTTATAACGCTATTCGACATGTGATTCTCTTATGATGAAGGAAACTAAATTCCCTATTAATTTTCAATGTGTGAACTATTTTTCAGCATAGAATATTATTCAGAGCTCTGTGCATCGCATCAAGGTAAGAGAACGAAATTTAAAAAAAATGAAATATGTTACCTAGTGCTGTACGAAAAAGGACTTGAAATGAATTTGTTAAACTTTATTTAGTTATTTCAATTCCTATAGAAAAATACAAGTCATCGAAAATTAACGCTTGATCATGCTTTCATTTAGAGTTTGTTAAACATTTTCGGAATGCAAAAGGACCAGATCTCGCTTCATCATATATATATATATATATATATATATATATATATATATATATATATATATATATATATATATATATATATAAGACTTAGTATTTCCCATTGGACTATTTTTCCCATTCTCAGTAGCTTCTCGTGGGTCGGTGATCTTATCAAGCTTTTCATGTGTACTTCCTCATCTTGTTATATCTGCCGCCATGCATAGCCTATTATGTGCCGATAAATGACATAAAACCCAAACAAGAACAGTGACAACACAATTCCCTGCCTCAGTCATGGCTACATCCTCATCTTTGATATTGTATTAAACAAAATTATTTTGCATATCCTGTGTGTACGCTAACTTTTACCAAATTCCTTTCATCTCCAGCAAACGTTTTTCTTGTTGAATGATTAAATGGAGGAGATAAGATCTTGTTTTAGTGGTATATATGTCACTCTTTTCAATGCATGTATATATATATATATATATATATATATATATATATATATATATATATATATATATATATATATATATATATATAGATGCAATAAACTGACGACGAACAGTACGAAACTAGTAACTAACTAGCCTAAGCGCTTTCGACTCTTAATGAGTCTTTTTCAAAGGCAAATACAAAACATAGTTACGACAAACAAATAAACACAAAAACGTTGCGTTTGTAAACCTCTACATTTCTATCTTCACATGTGCTAAAACTATAAATACAACCAGCTTGTATAGACTAGTTGCGGAAACTGAAAACGTTGTATAATTCCCTAAAAGTCTACAAGCCAAAGCGACATCTATTTTTACTTTGTGTACATATGTAACGCAGATTATATCCCGGATATTTGGTTCTATACCGGTTATTCTTATAGTAAAAATTGAAGGATAAGAAGATTTAGAAAATGTTAAATTCTACTAGTGCATAGTTTTCATTTTCTAGTCTTCTTGGTTTAGACCGCTTGGTTTCAATGTTCTAAGGCGGCGTATCCAGTATGATTCCTTTTCCTTCCTGGTTTCGGAACTCCAGCTGTGGTTGTTGGCAATAGCGATAAGTATTATATCACTGAAAGTGTGGCCAGGGGAGGAGAAGTGTTCTGCGACCGGGCTTCTGTACAGCTTTTTTGTCATCCAATCAGATCTATGAAGGTTTATCCTTATGTGTAGCTTTTCAGTTTCTCCCACGTACTGAAGGCCACAGATCTTACATGTGATGAGATAAATCACATTCTCTGTTTTGCACGTTTTGTTTGGACCATGTATGTTTAGTTTTTCTTTAGTCACTGTGCTAGTGAATGTCTTGGTCTCTATCATATGTTGACAGGTTTTGCATCTTTTATCGCCACAGGGTCCAGATTGACTAGGTTGGTTTTGACTAGCGATTGTTGTTAGCTTGGCCCTGACTAGGATGTCCTTTAGGTTTTTTGGTCTCCGGTAAGCTACTACAGGTTTGTTCGGAAGTATTAGGTTTAGTATGTCTGACGATTGCACGGTTGGCCAGTGGTTTGCGATGATTTTACCTACTTTGGGATTGTCTGGGTGATAGGTCAGAATAAATGGTATCCTATCAACCTTTTCTTTCTGTCCATATCTGAGTAGGTCATCACGGTTTGTTTGTTTGGCCCTTTGGATTGCCTCCGCAATCAGGTCTTTGTCGTAGCCTCGGTAAATTAAATGTTTAGCCAGCTCTTCAGACCTTTCTAGGAATCTTTCATCGTCGGAGCAAATTCTGCGTATCCTCAGTGCCTGGCTATATGGAATGTTCTTAATGCAGTGTTTTGGATGACAGCTCCTGGAGCTTGTCCTAAAACTCAACAACTTTGAATTTAATGAAGAAAACTACCTACAAATCAATGGAACTGCAATGGGTACTAAAATGGCCCCTTCGTATGCTAACATTTTCATGGGAAAACTTGAGGGAAAGCTCTTAGCATCGGTTGAGCGTACACCATACCAGTGGGTACGCTTTATCGATGATATAGAAATGAAGTGGCAGTATGGAAGAGAAAGTCTGGATGACTTCATTTCAAAGGCAAACAACTTCCATCCTTCAATAAAATTCACGGCAGAAATTTCCAACTCAAACCATGTTTTCCTGGACACAACAACCAGACTGGTGGAAACCAAATTACACACAGACATCTACTCGAAACCAACCGACAAACACCAGTATCTTCTCCCAACCAGCTGTCATCCAAAACACTGCATTAAGAACATTCCATATAGCCAGGCACTGAGGATACGCAGAATTTGCTCCGACGATGAAAGATTCCTAGAAAGGTCTGAAGAGCTGGCTAAACATTTAATTTACCGAGGCTACGACAAAGACCTGATTGCGGAGGCAATCCAAAGGGCCAAACAAACAAACCGTGATGACCTACTCAGATATGGACAGAAAGAAAAGGTTGATAGGATACCATTTATTCTGACCTATCACCCAGACAATCCCAAAGTAGGTAAAATCATCGCAAACCACTGGCCAACCGTGCAATCGTCAGACATACTAAACCTAATACTTCCGAACAAACCTGTAGTAGCTTACCGGAGACCAAAAAACCTAAAGGACATCCTAGTCAGGGCCAAGCTAACAACAATCGCTAGTCAAAACCAACCTAGTCAATCTGGACCCTGTGGCGATAAAAGATGCAAAACCTGTCAACATATGATAGAGACCAAGACATTCACTAGCACAGTGACTAAAGAAAAACTAAACATACATGGTCCAAACAAAACGTGCAAAACAGAGAATGTGATTTATCTCATCACATGTAAGATCTGTGGCCTTCAGTACGTGGGAGAAACTGAAAAGCTACACATAAGGATAAACCTTCATAGATCTGATTGGATGACGAAAAAGCTGTACAGAAGCCCGGTCGCAGAACACTTCTCCTCCCCTGGCCACACTTTCAGTGATATAATACTTATCGCTATTGCCAACAACCACAGCTGGAGTTCCGAAACCAGGAAGGAAAAGGAATCATACTGGATACGCCGCCTTAGAACATTGAAACCAAGCGGTCTAAACCAAGAAGACTAGAAAATGAAAACTATGCACTAGTAGAATTTAACATTTTCTAAATCTTCTTATCCTTCAATTTTTACTATAAGAATAACCGGTATAGAACCAAATATCCGGGATATAATCTGCGTTACATATGTACACAAAGTAAAAATAGATGTCGCTTTGGCTTGTAGACTTTTAGGGAATTATACAACGTTTTCAGTTTCCGCAACTAGTCTATACAAGCTGGTTGTATTTATAGTTTTAGCACATGTGAAGATAGAAATGTAGAGGTTTACAAACGCAACGTTTTTGTGTTTATTTGTTTGTCGTAACTATGTTTTGTATTTGCCTTTGAAAAAGACTCATTAAGAGTCGAAAGCGCTTAGGCTAGTTAGTTACTAGTTTCGTACTGTTCGTCGTCAGTTTATTGCATCTATTTTAATTAATCCCTGACAAACGTGATCCCTTGGTGGATCCAGTACGCTTGAGAGGGTTGTTATTCGCCATATGATTTGTATTCTTTATATATATATATATATATATATATATATATATATATATATATATATATATATATATATATATACATACATACATACATATATCTGTGAAGAACAGTGCATTGTACATTATTAAACAGACTATAGAATTTATATGACATGGGGACAACTGTCAGTCGCCTCCTAGTGTGGTGATATTATGAAAATATATTCTGATATATTTCTAGTGAGATTAAAAATATTATGTTTGAACACATTTTAAATTGAATACACTTTATGATGAAGTATTTCATTTAAATCGTAACATTCATCATGAATTTATGTATTTTTCTTCATTGTCATGGAACTTTTTCATATTAATATGCATCCTATCTAGGGATTAAAAAGACATATCAGTTTTCTATATCTGTATATTTCCATAATTTCTCTCCATTATATATATATATATATATATATATATATATATATATATATATATATATATATATATATATATATATATATGTGTGTGTGTGTGTGTGTGTGTGTAATTGTGTGCGTGTGTATGTGTGTGTGACTGGCATGTGGGACATATAAGATCTCAAAGAAGTAATAATTTAATACTAAATTTATTCCACGAGTTTCATAAATCTAATATTAAATCACTATCCATTTTAAATTCTTTTATCACATAATGTTTTATAATAAATGGAAATAGTTAAAATAGAAGAATAAATAATTTCGTAGATTCTTACGCAGACTATGCACGTTTCATTTATTGCGCATAAAGACATTGCCAGATGCATTTCTATAACCACTGACTGTGATAAGCTGTTTTACAAATGATATATCAAAAAGCACATTTGTTTCCGAATAAATATAACATATGACACTAGCGGCATCATGTTTGAACACTGAATGTCCGATGGAAATTCCGCGTGATATCATATAATTTGAATCGGATTAGTGTAGACGATCAATATTCACTCTGAAAGTGTGTCGTTTTCACTACTAAGCATTCCAGTTGCTCGATATTCAGGTAAAGGAATGATGCAGAAATTCCGGATTTACTGTAAATTATTTGCGAGTGGGCATTTTCCTTATTTCATGTGGAATAGTAATAGACTACAGTATAATATACAATTTTTATTTAGAGTCGCAATTCTGTCACACAATAAGCGACATTACAGTTCGTTCCTCACAACATCGTAAATTATATCCGCTTATGATTCGCATTACATTTCACGGTATAGTCCCGAAATGTAGCTAAAGTTACTAAATTTATTTCGTGCATGAATGATATAAAAATAACTCATTTTAACATTCAGTGCAACACCATTCATCCGATACACGCTGGAAAAGGTTGGTCTGTATACAAGTAATCCGCCATGTTCGTCCCGAGTTCTGCAAAATTCCACCTCAAATAAATCAAATGGAGGCAACTATATTATGGATGAATAGGAGAGCTAATCACTCCTTGATATCTTCAGTCTTATAGCAGCATCAACGAAATTTACGTAAACCGATCACCCAATGTTAGCATGTACTGAGTAGCATGTGTATAGTGGTTTGTCGATACAAATGGTGATGAAATGTGCGAGAGATGAAATAAGTAATTTTACTTATGAACGTTGACGTCAAAATTTACTAAGCTATAGACACGGCTATCATTCGCGATGCTCTTTGGAAAGAACTTTAACTCGGTTGAGCTATTACCAAAAGACGGGGTTAGGAAAATTCCCAAGATCGCAGCCATTCAGTAGAAAGAATACTGCGAAAAAAATGTCATAGGATTATTTGGACCAACCAGTATCACGTAAAGCGATAGGTTAATATGTTGCCATATGAAAACTATTAGACTGCACACACTATATGTAAAGTGTACCGACTAAATGATAAACGCCTGTTTAGCGTGAAAGCGATCATTGACACGGTTGATGACGTCATTATGAATTTGACGTGAAAAACATCTGCCATGTTTCTTGAGTTTTTAGTATTGAAAAAAAAAACACATTTTTTTCAGTCCTATCAATTATAATTTTTTGTTTTGCAATATAATCCTTCTTGTAAAGTAGAAGTTTACCTTTATTTCTCCATGCCTGTGATACTATGTCTCTTTTAAACACTTTTTCCTATTAAGAAATGGGAGAATAAAAAAATCATCTGCGTTAACGTGAATAGGAATATCTCACACCAATGCTTAGTAATTGATTTTATAAATCTCAATTTCTGTCAGGAAAGCAAAATGCTGATCTCCTTCCAAGGTCTTTCCGTATGTTAGTCAAATATCTAGTCTGACTGAAAGAGATACTACAGTGACGTAGCTATGTATAAAATGTATTAGAAAAATATGGTCCTAATCTGCTATGCCCAAACGATTTGTAACGGAATACACAACAATAAAGAGCATAATAACTTGTATTCCTTATAATGAGGATGTGCTTAATTTCATGTTGGAATGGGTTTTGGAGACTAAAAGTAAAGATTTTGACTATAATGTAAATCGATTGTTTAACGTTAATCGATTGTCTTTCGATCATTATGCCTAGCTAATCACGTCTTTACCAGAATTGATTGCTACCGTTTTCTTCTTTTTAATTTTGCAGTAATTGGCGGTTGTAATGAAACGTCTCGACTCAGCCTCGCGTGGCTATTAGCTTCATGAAATTTCGTGTCATGGTTACCATACCAAAAAAAAAATGAAAATGCTTGTTGTAGATCAAACTTTAGTAACGTCATGCGTCTCTCAGAAAATAAAAGACGAGAATACAAAGTATACTTATATGAACGATTAAAGACCCAATATGGTTTTTGTAAAATATAAACGATTGCACCCGATTTTAAAACCTAAACTTTCCTGTCATCTTTTCTGTTATGCGTCTGGATATGACATGTTTAATAGAAAGCTTGCAAGAAAGAAAAGGTCACTCCATACTAATGTTCGCAATAAAAAAGAAACACGAAAATATGTATACAATAATATAGACAAAATCTCTAACAAAAAATATATTCAAAATAGTCAGATGTTCGATATTAGCTAGTTTTAATTATGAAATAAAAAATGAAGGTATATTTGATAATGTTAATGCATATTCAAATTAAACTACTGGGTGCATATAACCTATGTTCACATGTAAAATATCTTCGGAAAAATGCACTAGACCTCCGTTGGGAGATGTTCGAATATTGATTCACATACCTTAAATTAGTTATCTACCATATTCGTTATTTATATAGGTGAAATGTGAAAATAGTACATTCACAAAAGGGGAACGTAATAGTGCGTGACATCGGGTTTCACAAATATCATATCAAGCTGGTTTTTAGTTAATTTAAATGCTCGGGTCGTATAAATGAATCATTTTGAGTGTTTTAATACACCCTTATTGGAAATAGAAATAATGAACACGAGCAGGCACTTATTAAGTCACACACGTGACTTTACTAACATAGCACCCTCCTGCGAGATTGAACTCAAATGGAGTAAAAAGGTAAAAACGTTGAAGTGGCATTCACTTGCCTTGCTACACTGTCACAGCACACGAATACTATAACACTAGTCAAACTAAGCCAAAATTCTAAACAAGTCATGGATCGTGATCGTTGAGACTTCATTCTTCATATCCTCATCCTTCAGAAAGTTTCTGTGTCGAGATTAACTAGAATTATCCCGAAAATGACTCCCTATGCTCTAAACGCAATACACAAAGGCGGTATTCTACATACATTGTATGTAAATACCATCTGTCTTCCTTCCCTTTTTTCCTTCTGAATATTTTTGTTTATATTATTATATGCTCTAGAATAAATATAGACAACGCTATAGTATGGCACACAACTTCTGAGCAAGAATTATTTTTATTTAATTACTTTTACTATAGCAAATTGGTGCCTAGGAAAACAAAGGTAGCATTTTACCAACAAGTGGCTTAATGTTTTGTAGCATTCTTCTGTGTACTTTTATGTAAACAATATCATGTTTGACTTTCTTTTTCGCATGAATATATTTTAAATGTAAAGAAACATGTTTGTATCAAAAGACTTAATCAATTTTCCTGACTTAGCGATTTGTGCAACAAAAGTTACTAAGAGGGAAGCCTCCGAATGCTATGTGAGATTTAATTCACAATGCTGTAAGTGTCCTTTGAATTTCATTTGTATTCCAGGAAAATAAATTATTTATTGGTTCTATTAAACTGTTTGGTTTTGTTTCGTTTTGTTACAGAGTTTAAGACCGTGGAGTCGCGACAGTCTCTTAAATCTATGTTTCTCTCAGCCTCCTCTCACACGGCCGCCAATCCTTTCCATGTTAAATTCTCTCTCTCTCTCTCTCTCTCTCTCTCTCTCTCTCTCTCTCTCTCTCTCTCTCTCTCTCTCTCTCTCTCTCTCTCTCTCTCTCTCTCTCTCTCTCTCTCTCTCTCTCTCTCTCTCTCTCTCTCTCTCTCTCTCTCTCTCTCTCTCTCTCTCTCTCTCTCTCTCTCTCTCTCTCTCTCTCTCTCTCTCTCTCTCTCAAATTTCTCTGTCTCGTCTCACACGGACACCCGCCCTTTACATGATAAATTCCCTCTCAAATTTCTCTCGGTCTCTCGATTGTTTCACATACACATATATTAGCAGTCATATACACATTTTATAATCTTTTTTTCTCACACATAACATACATTAACAATGATACTACTGTGATGATAATGATTTTTTAGGTTGTCCAGTTAAATAAGGTCATCTCTCTCTCTCTCTCTCTCTCTCTCTCTCTCTCTCTCTCTCTCTCTCTCTCTCTCTCTCTCTCTCTCATGCCAGTAATTACGTGAAATAGAAAGACAGAATACTATGTTGGATTAATTGTGTCGTTTGTAATAGACTTGCGTACCAAAAATGTAAAACCGTTGTGTTTCATCAAAGAGTACAGTTCATTGATCATATAGAATCTATGGTATACTTAAAAAAAGACAAGAAAGCCAACTGATATATGTTACAGTACACGACATCTTTGACATAGGCAGTCATATTTTATACTGCGTGTCTTCAATGTATGTTTTGTAACAATTCCCGGGAAAAATCGCGTTATTTCTTGCGTGATTCGGCAATTGACAGTTTATACCATGAAGATCTCAGAATAAACATCATTATACTCTTAAAACATTGCAGTTGTAACAGATGATAAATGAAGTTAGTATTTCCATTGGTCAGAACATAACCATGTAATCAAACCCAGTTGCATTTATTGCTGTATAACTATACGGAGAACTATTTAAGACTAACTTCTCTAAATAGAGTCACGTGTAAAGAAACTAACGTAAATACTGAATCGTAATGCATGCATACTTCACGCCTTTAAAACAAATTATAAACGGTGGGTTTATATATTATTAGAAAATTGAATAAATTTGACAGAATAAGATAACACATTACGGTAGTTTTACTGAAGATAAATAATTATTTTTTTGAATAGGTTTGAAATAAAACTAGAAACTCAAAATCTGCCAAGAAATGCATTGGGACTACAACACTTTCACTGCGGCTCGTAACAAATGAATTTAATAAATTAGGAAATAGATTTAGGGATTGGGAGTAAGGGGATTTAAAGACTAACATTATAACAGCTGAACGCTCTGTCCTACAATGTAAGAAGCGTATCTTGATAGTTATGATGTAGTGGTGGGTGGGAGAAAGATCCTTCCACTCCCATCCTAGATACCGGGGTCGATTTGTTGCCGTTTGACTGTTGGACCCCCATCACTATAACCACTTACCGATTGTCTTAATTTCATTTGCAATTGGTCTCTGTCAATAGCTTAAATTGTAAATAAACACGAAAATGGATTTAAAGAAACGAAAATTTTGTTACTTTCATGTGTCTAGACAATAACAATTCGACCAAGCCACAATGAACTCGTGAAAACATGAAATCCAAGAGTCCTTCGTAAGGCAGACGAAATTTGATGCATGAATCGGCTACTGACAGTTTATACCACGAGAAACTCAGAAACAAACAATGTTACACTCTTGATTTGCTGTTCTGACGAAGAGATAGACGTTAAAACTGTTTACTTCATGATTTGCGTACAATCCACATTTTAAAGTAAACGGTAGGGATCACAATACTGTAGTGTTCTGACACACTCCTTAAGGAAAACTAGATCTCGAACAACGAAGGCTAACAAAATACCCTTGTAATTCACACGCATAATCGTACAGCGTTCATTCTACAATGTTTCATTATAACTCTAGTTGTCAGATACAGCTAAATGAACAAAAAATGCTATACTTTGTGGTGAGAGAGTTAAGTTTTATATAAAGGAGTTAACAATTATTTTTATACCCTTTCTTTTAATCCTACACTGTGTGGTCAGTAAACGAGTGATTATTGGTCATTCCAATAGACATGATGAATTGCAGGTGTTATTTTATCATTATATTTATTGTTATAGGACAGGTAATCCTACACATAATAAACTTAAAGTCATTTCAGTTAAAGAGCAGACAAACTTGTATTTCTCTCCACAATATAGCCAATATATCTAACTGTTACAAACGAATAAACACATTCTGTGACAAAAATATACTCAGACAGAGAGCAGACAAGCCTACAACTCCAGACAACGTAGGACAATCATTGTACACTGTTACACGAAGATCCACGCATCATGTGAAAAGACCAATGAAACAAATTTTAAACATTTTGGTTCCATGTCAGTCTTTAGATGGCGGCCTAATGTTTAATTCTTTTAGACGTGTATCATTTTTTTACACCGGAGTCGCGTAAATGCTGAGTCTTACCACTACTACTACTACTATTACTACTACTACTACTACTACTATAACTACTACTACTACTACTACCAGTACTTGAGAGAGAGAGAGAGAGAGAGAGAGAGAGAGAGAGAGAGAGAGAGAGAGAGAGAGAGAGAGAGAGAAAGTTTATTTCATATTATTCCTGTTTTATGGACAGATATTATATTTCCGCGAAGTTATAAGGAACATACAGTCGAAAATGATATCGTTCAAATATACGATCTAATGAATAGAATCTCAATTAACATCAATAAAATTATCTCGCGCGAAAAGCAATTCATCACAATTGTAAAGATTATGTCGATCTAATTGAATGCCTAAGAGATTTTATTTTGAGAGTTGAATGAAATTTACTGGGCAACAAAACATTTAAAAATTAATCACGTATATGTACGTAACATTTTCTGCTGTCAGTTATCATAGATATAAAGTAATTGCCAGTAGTGTACTTAAATTGATGGGAAATCATTTGTGATGACAGTTTTACATTGTTCTCAGTACCAATGAAATGGTATGGAGGGATTTCGTTTTTTTTTTTTCTATATGTGATCTCTATATAGAATGTCCCATTTCAACTGATCGATTAATCGATCAATCGATCGATCGATTAAACTGAATTAAAATGAATTAATCGCAAGGAAGATAAAGATTGCAGGAAACATTTTATAGCTTATACTTTGTGGTATTTCGTTTAAATGAGTTCATATTAAGTGGGGTTATAACAGATACCAAGTCACAAAGACGAATGAATGTTACAGATTAATAATTAGTGAAAATAAGTCAGTTACAAAAAATAGAACCATGATCCTTCAAACATTCAAAGTGATTTCGTTTGTAACCTTATTATATTGGCATTGTTGTAAGGTGTAAATGGGATAGGTTCATTTCCTGCAAAAATTAGTTTATTCCTGCCCAAACGTGTAATAAACATATGATATTATATCAATCTTTGTAATGCATTAATATGATTCTGTACATGTATCATATAAATACAGAAAAGACAAGATTGAATGTGTAGAATATTTTTGAAAGTTAGTCATTAGGTAAACATATACATTTTAAGTGATTAGTAACAGCTTACACTAATTAAAAGTGTAGCATATTATGCTACCGTTATGCAAGCAGCAACGAAGCAAAAATATGACATCTAGGAATAAATACTGCCATAAATACCGACGTTGTAAAGAATGTAATAGCATCAGCTGTAAAACATTCTTCAAAGAGCTTTCAATATATATATATATATATATATATATATATATATATATATATATATATATATATATATATATTATGAACAAAAGATAATCAAAAATAACGAATTAAAGTAAGTAAAGGTCATTAATATCTATACTGCTAAGGAAAATAAAACTGATCATCAAAGACATAATAAAGACGGCAGTAACCACAGTCCCAAGAGTATAACCTTTAAACATAGTGACGAAACCTACAACGATAGTACCTACAACCAAGACACCTATAACAAAAACTATTATACCTCAAGATAGAGTGCATGAAACAAATAAGCAGGACATTATTATTGTGTCTATGGATGAAGCCGCTGCAATATTTGACTTTTGTAAGTAGATTAACGATACTACGGTCTGAACTAGCTAGTTAGATAATGATATTTTTTTCTCTCTCTTTTGTAGGAACCGATTTTTCTCTTTTGTTACAAAACCTAAACTTTTACTTCAACTGCAAAATTCAAGCAAATGGTCATTTTTTTAAAGTTTAAGCTAAATGATGTTGATAATTTCATTTTCGATATCCGTTAAATGTCCAGATAATTTTTTTTTTTGCTTTCAATATTTTACAAACATTTTATCAGTTTAGAATTTTTTGTTTCATTTTCTGTTTTGCTTTACCGATCTTAACATGTTTGTTTTTTTTTTTCTTTGTCATAAATTTCAACTATTGATTTCATTGGTTTATATTTCTATATCACTAATCCAGCTACATAGCATATTAATTCTCTTGTTTCTTTTTCTTGGTCGCTAGATAATCAATAGTCACATTCATTACGAATATACATTCTTTCATAATTCTTTTTTGACTTAGGTGTTCAATCTTTTGTTAACAAGAAATATTACTATTATTTAATGCATTATATTCCAATACTGCATTATATAATATCTTATTTTAAATCTATCTAATAAAAACTGGTTGTCTGATTGAAAATATTTGATCCAACTGGCCAATTTTAAATTTACTTATTTCTAAATAGAAAACGAATGTTGCAATATGTGAAACAAAATTAAAAATCCGACACAACTTTAAAAATATGCTTGTTCTTTCTTCACTCGAATATTGTCAAAGATGGTTTAATTTCACCGAGCCTGACGGTACTAGTACTAGTGATTTATATACTAAATCATGTTATCCCTTGTCTTTCTTCTGATTTTCGTTCCTGAACAGAAAATAATGCTTTCATAATCAAAACAGACCAAGAAATGAAAGCATGCCACCAAAAAAGGACATGGAAGAGCATATTGGAAACTTTGAGAATTTTGAAATTGTTACCTGTATTATTGTCTCTACAAATGACGCATTGATGGAAGACTGTCTATATATTCGAACTTATTTTT
>JAEAOA010000519.1:840000-942500 GCA_016746295.1 Potamilus streckersoni | reverse complement strand
TCATTCGATGCTAATCACAGTTCATTGTATCTAAGAATTATGCCGTCATACGAAGCTAATTACAGTTTATTGTATCTAGGAATTATTCTATCATACGATGCTAATCACAGTTCATTGTATCTAGGAATTATCCCGTCATACGAAGCTAATCACAGTTCATTGTATCTAGGAATTATCCATTCATACGATGCTAATCACAGTTCATTGTATCTAGAAATTATCCCGTCATACGATGCTAATCACATTTCATTGTATCTAGGAATTATCCCATCATGCGATGCTAATCACAGTTCATTGTATCTAGGAATTGTCCCGTCATACGATGCTAGAGGACATAACTGGCAAGATACTTCCCGCCATGACAGTATTTTCTCGAGCCATAGAATTTATGAGGAATGATTTTATGACTAACTACAAAAGTAAGCTCGAAGGACGAATCGAAGACCACAATATATGTTGGGTGTTGACAGTTCCTGCGATTTGGAACGAACCTGCCAAGCAGTTCATGAGACAAGCTGCCGTAACCGTAAGATATCCAAAGCCGTTTTGACGCATGAAACATAATGTAATAAATGCTGTAACTCTTAACCAAATATAATTTCCTGCCGGTCATCTACTTCTCTTCCTCACCCCCTCCTATCTCCTCCATGACTGACTTCCAGTCACTCAGCTGTGGCACTTTTCTATTAAATATAGAGTTATATTCCATAATGACAACATTCGTTCACCCCCAAAAAACCATTCACTTTTATTAAGAATCACCACGTTATTTAACCTATACTGAATAGTCCAGTATTAATTTACATATAGGAGTCTAGCAGGTTATCACCGGTCTTTATCCAGTAACGTCTACACGTCGATGTAATCTTAAGGCTTTGAAAATGTAATGTTCTCTTTTCAGTGTTTTGACGACAATAATGGTTTGTGGTATTAGGTGTTGATAAATCTGCGACTGAATTTGATAGCGTATTTTTTTAAGTGCTTTCTTGGGCATGTATATTTGAATGGGTACCTCAGCAATTCATCCTTTGATATCCAGCCTCATCAAAATATTGAACCATGGACAATGTCTGACTTTGTCGTTGAATGACACAATTTTCTTGAAAAAACGAGTCACCAAGAATAACCAAGACACTGTTTTGCCAAGCTCTTCAAAAGATCAAGATTACGTCCAAATTAAAGTTTCTAATCGAATATTGTTTCAAACCTTTTGGCTGGATAAATACATTTATGTCTATTAACTGTATTCAATAGCAATTTCTTTTTGTATTAATTGAATGTAACTATTCTGGACAGTATTCACACGAAGATAAATATTAATGCCTTTTATGGAAGACTGTTTCATTATTATTGTAAGCTAGACACACCGTTATTTCACGTTTTCAAACTGGCAAACATCTTGTTCTCTCTGGTTGCTCTAGCTCCTATAAGCAAAAAAGGGATAATTTGCATATATTATGCTATGCATTTATGTAGTTGTATCTTTAGGCTTGTTTATCCTTCTATTACACTATTAGAATAGGAAATTGTGGTGTGTCAACAGGCAATGAACTTTACATTGTTTGCCACAGTTTGACATCAATATTAAAGTAGTTTAGTGTCACAAATAGCAAAATTAACCACGATACTCAAATCTCACTTTCTTCTGACTCAGCTGAGACAGAACAAAATCTTTTATTTTCTTACGTTTAGTCTGAAAATTAATTCAGAATTTTGTTACGATATTTACTCATACATTTATTCAAGATGTGTGTGGAAAATAGGATTGTGCTTTACTTCAGTTCTATTTAAGAACTGTTGTTCTAAAGAGATTTTAACGACATCTTCGATATTTTAAAATTTTAACCTGATGAGGAATGTAAGATGGCTGTCTACCAAGATGACATCCGTATGTGAAAAAAAAAGAAAAGTGGCGCAAGATCATACCAACATCGATCACATTGGATGTTATGCTACAATTAAATATATCGACTCAAATGCCTCAAAAATTAATTTCCATAAACATTCATCAATCGTTTTTACTAGACTGAAAGCCATACTGTCACCATTCTAGGGACCATTGCCTTTCTAGGAGTCATGGTACTAATTCAACTCCCATAGTAAACATATAGAAACACCATCATATTTAAAATTCAATAACTTAAAATTTCTGGGTACTGATGATGAGACCTATATTTCTCCATGCACAACTATCCTTGGTGCAAGATTCTGTGTGGAGAACACCATATGAGCCGCGGCATTTTTTTGACCTACATGTGCATGAAGCACGTTATTGATTCTGCACCAAGCGAATCAAGTGCTACTTTCATTATTGAGTAATCTTAAGTCAAGTCTATAAAAATACTAAAATTGAATCAATAGAAATTTGTCTATATTTTTTTTTTAAAATTACACATAGGATAAGCTTTCAAAAGATATTTTTACTAAAATTTTACTTTTCATTATTAACCAATTATGGACCACCAAACCCGAATATACTCTATTATTTCTTCACCCATTTCTAGACTGGTTCACAGATCTTCCATATAATTAGTACCGTATGTCCTCTAGTCTTCCATATATTGTATGCATTAGTTGAAATGGACCAATTCACTGGTTCCATTCCATTTTATTATCTTTAAAGGCTGGTATCAGAGACGAATGTTTACGTATAGCACTGGAACCGGAAGCTGCATCCCTGCTGTGTAACTATCTTCCATTGAAAATGTTTACCATCAGTGGATCGCAATCCAAATTCCAAACCTTTCAGAAGGGGTCTAAATATATTCTTTTGGATGCGGGAGGTATGTCTCTTTTTCCGTCGCTTGTATTGGCTATTACATTCGTTTTCATCTTTCATATATGTTGCCTTCTGTTTCTCCCTGCAATCGACAAATCTCTCACTAACGTTAACTCTTGTCTGAAATTACTGGCATCACATTCCATTATTTGGCTTGGTAAGTACTTTGTCTTACAGACGTTGATGCCTCAGACCAAATATGAAAAAGCATGTAACGTATCCTCAGCGAAACATAATGTATCATGGATGATACTGACCGCAACATACACATTGGTCTTATCCCTTTCCTACTTTCCACCAATTTTCTCGACATCATTGTCGTCTTCGTCATCATCATAGTCGTCGTCACCATTATTGACATCATCCTCATCACCGTTGACATCGCCCATGGTCATCGTTTTTATCACAAACATCAGCATTCCAGTGAGTGTACGTTTGGTTTCAAATGGTGAATGTTTTATGCAAAATGTATTTATGTTTTCTTTTAAATATTATTTTGTATATTTCAGTTTTACTTCAGTATTTAATAAGGAAATCTGCAGAAGTAAATTGGCACAGCATGAATTTTTTTTATTTCTATAGGAGGAACAGTGGACATAACTGTTCACGAAGTAGTAGGTGGTGGCAAACTTAAAGAACTCCACAAGGCTACTGGAGGAGCGTGGGGAGGTATAGCTGTCGACGGAGCGTTCAAACAGTTCATTATAAAGCTGGTAGGAGAACCCATTTTCCATAAATTTTCAAAAGAAAACACCATGGATTTGCTGGACTTATTGAGAGGATTTGAGGTGAAAAAACGAGAAATGCAGCTAATGAAGGAATCCATAACTACCTTCAGGATTCCAGTGTCACTTATTAAACTATATGAGAAAGAGACCGGGAAGGTACTCAAGGAGTCAATCGGTAAATCAGAATATTCTGAAAAGCTCAAGTTGCTTAATGACAGGCTCAAAGTAGATAGCGCCATCACCAGAGGCTTCTTTACAAAATCTATTCAGAATATCACAACTTTTGTGAACACTTTGTTAAAATCTAAGCAACTGGAAGGCGTAAACTCCATAATAATGGTTGGCGGATTCTCTGAGTGCCAAATGCTTCAAGAGTCCATTGTGTCATGCTCACCCAAACTCAGCACTATTGTCCCACAAGATGCAGGCTTAGTGGTACTAAAAGGAGCCGTCATATATGGCCACAACCAAGATGCAATTGTGGAGCGTGTGTGTAGGTACACCTACGGTATTGCAGGAGCTATGCCATTTATACCAGGGGTACATAAAGAGGAGTATAGAGTAGAAACCGATGTAGGACCACTGTGTAATAAAATCTTCATTAAAGTTGTGGAGGTCGATGAAAGCATAAAATTGCATGAGCGCCGATGGGGGAAATACTTTAAACTCAACATGGAAAATCAAGACACATATTCATTCCCAATATACGTTTCGAGTGAAGGCTCGCCAACCTATATCACAGATGACGGGTGTAGAATGCTGGGATGTGTGACAATCGCTGATCTGGACAGATCTGTGCCTTTGAAGGATAGAAAAGTAGAAATGAGTATTATTTTTGGTGGAACTGAAATGGAAGTGGAAGCCACGGAATTTCATACAGGTAAAAAATCGACTGTAGTCGTAGACTTTCTCCAGTAAGTGTTGGATCCTGTTTAGTTTATCGTAAAGGAATCACACTTTGACAGTATATTGCATTGACGGGGATTTGTGCTTACGCATTGTTTGTTCTTTTTTTTTTTTTTAAAAACGAAATCCGTCACAGTACTGTATGAAGACTGAAATGATATGCAGTGAAAAAATAATAACGTTCTGGAAGAACGAAGCGCATATGCAAACTCATCAACGTTTGTGAAAGACTCCAATTTTGCCATAAATCTATTATATTTTAATTGGCATATGACAGTATGTAAGCATACATATTTTATAAACCATTGAATGGTAATCTAAGAGTCTAGCGGCGTGAGTGGATGTTTCTGCTCTCACAATAATGTAAGTAATAAAATAACTATATATTTCTAACGCCCACAGAATGAAAGACTTGTAATGCATAACAACGTATCATGCTGAACATGAAGTCGTTTTATATGCAGTTTTATGACAGTGGATAAAGTATATAATGTTTTGTGTAGAATAGTAGGAGCCATCTGAAAGTGTTACCGATTGAAATTTAATCTCTCTCTCTCTCTCTCTCTCTCTCTCTCTCTCTCTCTCTCTCTCTCTCTCTCTCTCTCTCTCTCTCTCTCTCTCAAAATAAAAAATATAAAAAGGGTGATCTATTTGTTTATTTTTATGGTAAACACATACCAATGCCAAGTTCACCCATAATTAAAGTTCAATGTTAATAAGTGAATCTAATAGAAGTTTCAGCATAAACATTGAAGAGGGATGGACCCACACACGTAGAGAGACAAAGTTAACTCCAGCTACCGCCAGCTGAATGAGATGAAAATATAACAGGAAATATTTTGAAAAGGTTTTGGTTACTTTCTAAGAAATTAAGTGAACTGTGCTGGATTTAATGAAACATACTTGGAAAGAATCAAGTATACCTTACTAGGATAACACTAAAAAAAAGTAAAAATATAAAGATAATAGTAAATTTGCATACATTCAACTGCGTTCAGAGCTTTTTCTCCTTGTTGCATTAAACTCAGAGACTGTCCATTTTAATTATCTGAATGGAGTTGTGGGCTAGAGTAGTTTATCTCAAAACATTAAAAATGTATAGAGCTCGAAGAACTTGAAAATTCTCTCTCATATTTGTTGGAAAAAATAACTTATATGTATTATATTAATCACAGAGAATAATTTATCAATGGGTAACATTTTTTAAACGTATTTGTATTAAATAATGGAAAAAGATGTTAAATTTTCATGTACAGATATAATTATTATCAGCAAATATCTCGATATAGATAGATGCTTTTGTATACGAAGTAAAAGTCCATGACACTAAATGAAAATGTATGCATCAAAGATAAATGTTTTCTATTAAAAAAATATTTCTCCCTGCTTAAACTTTATTTGCCTTGGAATGTACACATACTCGATGTTTTGAACTGGGCTTGAAACAAACCAGATTATATTAGGTGACTCCTTATACAGCGTAATACAAGGTGTGTTGTTTTTTTTTTTCTTTCGAACAAGTCATGCATGACGCAAGCATTATAAGACACTAGTACTCACCTAACAACTAGGCCCGCGGCCTTTAAAGGTATCATTACACTTATTATCTTCCTTATGTACATTTTTTTTATCTTTGTACAATTTTTCAATCCCATCCAATGCATCAGCTATATGTTTAGATGTAAAAGTTTTATGTCTAGTTTACGGCTCTAAAGAAAAACTAACATTCTGAAAAACTTATATAAGAAGTGTATTTTCAACTGATTTAGTGTTCCTTCTTCCAGTTTACTTAGCAAAACTATATAATAATGAGTCAAAACACAGAAACATATCTATTTTTTCTTCTCAAAAAGTATCTTGTTTGCTGATAAGCGTTGGCGTTATTATTATCATGAATGTGTCACACATGAATGAACTCTTCTAAACTCAATGTCATCAAGCTGCTTGCTATGAAATTGCTAGATTGGTAAAATGCTGCTTGACTCAACTGACCAGTTCTATGTAGGAGTGTAGGTGAACAAGTAAATATACACAGTCATTACGAAAAATATACATCTAGGTTTACATGGAAATAAACATTCTCGTCATTTCTTTCATTTAGTTTGTTTGTTTCGGGGTCTTCTTTTCATACATTCTAAAACGTTATAAGTTGCTATGATATTGACAAAGGTAGTTTATTTCGATTACTTATAATATTGTTATAAAATTGTTGTTACGTTTTCCTTTGCTTTTGCAGTGTAATGTCATCAAGGCTCCCCGTAGTGTAATTCCACAAGGGTAACAAACCATGAAATTATTATTATTATTATTATTATTATTATTATTATTATTATTATTATTATTATTATTATTATTATTATTATTATTATTATTATTATTATTATCATTATTATTATTATTATTATTATTATTATTATTATTATTATTATTATTATTATTATTATTATCGTTATTATTATTATTATTATTATTATTATTATTATTATTATTATTATTATTATTATCGTTATTATTATTATTATTATTATTATTATTATTATTATTATTATTATTATTATTATTATTATTTTTATTATTTTTATTATTATTATTATTTTTATTATTATTATTATTATTATCGTTATTATTATTATTATTATTATTATTATTATTATTATTATTATTATTATTATTATTATTATTATCGTTATTATTATTATTATTATTATTATTATTATTATTATTATTATTATTATTATCATTATTATTATTAATGCCGTTGTTGTTTTAAAAAATCTAACCAATTTATTTAAAAAGTGAAAGCTAGACAGACAGTTCATGAAATGCCACTAACACATGTTAAGATTATTTTTTTCTATATTTCATGCATAGAAATAAACCATTTGCTACCAAACTAATTAAATAAAAAAATCAGCAATCAACACATTCGTAGTATGTGATTTACAACTATATCATACATTTGTTTCTTTTAATAAAATATAAAACTCGCATGAAGATGATGAAAATATGCACAGTGATTTTATTTATAAAGATGATTAACTGTCGTTATTATAAAGGCAAAAGGACTGGACATGCCTTTTGCCAACTAAGTGCTCAAGAATTCAACAAAATTACACAAGATACGCTTCATAACAAGCATAGTAATAAAATTAATATAAAATATATGATGTCGGTATAACAAACAAATAGTGAATGCGCAGATTCTTAGCGGATGGTTTGCTCTTGTCTCATTCTAGTTTTCTTATCTGCAGCTCTGTGCCATTGCGAAAGGAATCACTGGAATCAGAAAAGCCCCTAGATTAGTTAAACATCAGCGTTTCATTGTTGATCGGTTTAATTGTTTCAAGAAACCAAATAATTTCACTCAAATATTCAGATTCCATGCCTGTACCTTAAAACACGTAGATTGACATAACATACTTTACGGCTCCAGTGGTGCCGATACTTGCCAAATAATCTGAATATTAATGAATCTTGAAACATATTGGTCCGAAATATCGTTAGCTTCCATTAGCACTAAAAATATATCGACGTTTCATCACATTGTGAGCCATGTTTTTTCTCCATAGAACTTAGAAAGTGTGCCATTTTTCACAATTAATTTGACGTTGATCGATATCAATGGGTCAACAGATTTCAGTTGAAAGATGGAACACAATGTTTGATGAGGGAATCGTTGTAAATATAAGAAGTCAACACCACGCTATGTCCAAATGTCTTCAGCGCAAGTTCGGCCTTCAAAGAACTTCATCGCACCATCTGATCACCAATATTTATCCGAGTCTTACTGATATCTAATGCAAACTTTTTCTTCTTAGATCCGCTTGAAAAATCGGGCTTTCTTCCTTTCATTCCCTTTCGATTCAGTTTGTGCGCAAAGACCAATCTGATTAAAATCAGATCTCCAATATTATACACGAAGATCTGACAGCGACCGCTTATGGGTCATGTTCTAATAGCCTATGCTATTACCATAATCACTAATTGTATCAGCCAATCAGACAAAGTCTGATATCTTCGCGTTTGGAGACTCAGCAGACTGGATGAAGAGCTTGAATGAATACCGAACAATTTGATTCACTTTCAGAATTATGAGAGCTGCATTTTTCCATTGGCTATTTCAAACATCACCAGAACATGACCCCTAAGCGGTCGTCATCAGATCTTGACGTACGACAGCAGAGATCTAATTTTAATCAGATAGGCGCCACGTACGAATGTTGTTATTAGGTTGGTCACTAACGGAATTTGCCAAATATATTGCAAAAGCTGGGGTTGTATGCTGAACATATAATAATAATAATAATAATAATAATAATAATAATAATAATAATAATAATAATAATAATAATAATAATAATAATAAGAAGAAGAAGAAGAAGAAGAAGAAGAAGAAGAAGAAGAAGAAGAAGAAGAAGAAGAAGAAGAAGAAGAAGAAGAAGAAGAAGAAGCTATTGAAAAATGAATACCTTGATAAATATAGTTGCAAACAGGTGATAAACGGATGCATCAGTAGAATTTGGATAATGTTGCATCTTGTATTTTTATTTAGGTACACGTCTCTTTTTAAAGGTATAGATAAGAGACGGACGATTTCCATTACTGGTCAAGGATGGTCTGAGTATCGAAGATTAGACCGGTTGTAATGGATAGAGGCTTTATTATAGCATCAAATCATTTATGACTACTAATAGACAAGACTCTAAATGGTTTCATATTGAAACAGGCTGAAAACAAGACAACCCATCTCTCTATATATTTGTATCTTTTGGTAGGGGACATTTACTCGTACGATAAAAAAGGAATATGTATCGGTGTTACAGCATATGTTATTATCAACTCATTATAAATGGCTTCAAACAGTATTACAAATATGCTTGATCTTCTATATCAGAATCCAGCATTCTCAGGTCTAAGTATTAATAAACAAGAAAAAGAAAAGTAATTTGGTTTGGAAGCAGACCAGAATGCAAACTGAAACAACAACTGAATAAATGGTTATTATAGCCACAATTGATCACATCTCACTTGTGTTATATGCTAATAATATGTTTTTAAAAAGATTTGACCTGTTTGATGACTGATATAAATATAATCGGAAGTAGAAGTCCTTGACGAATCACATATATTGTGCTGCCCGTTTCAATCCAGTTTGTTTTTATGTCGTAAATTTATCCGCACCAGCTTACAAGTCTATAGAGTCCTCACTTAGGATCGGAAGTGATCGTGACTTCCTGTTTCATTGTAGGACGTGTTGCTTATTCAATAAAATAAACTAAGAATATGAGTTTGTTGCTTCATCAAATCATGCAATGAATGGGAATGAGCCGGTCAGCCACCCCTCCATTATATGCAGGACGTAATGTTGGTATATAAAGAACACACATCCATAGTACGATGTAGCATTGTATGTATGTATGTATGTATGTATGTATGTATGTATGTATGTATGTATGTATGTATGTATGTATGTATGTATGTATGTATGTATGTATGTATGTATGTATGTGTGTGTGTGTGTGCATGTGTGGATGTATGTATGTATGTATGTATGTATGTATGTATGTATGTATGTATGTATGTATGTATGTATGTATGTATGTATGTATGTATGTATATATGTATGTATGTATGTGTGTGTGTATGTATGTATGTATGTATGTATGTATGTATGTATGTATGTATGTATGTATGTATGTATGTATGTATGTATGTATGTATGTATGTATGTATGTATGTATGTATGTATGTATGTATGTATGTATGTATGTATGTATGTATGTATGTGTGTGTTCATGTGTGTATGTATGTATGTATGTATGTATGTATGTATGTATGTATGTATGTATGTATGTATGTATGTATGTATGTATGTATGTGTGTGTGTGTGTGTGTGTGTGTGTGTGTATGTATGTATGTATGTATGTATGTATGTATGTATGTATGTATGTATGTATGTATGTATGTATGTATGTATGTATGTATGTATGTATGTATGGTTTTCGAGTTGAAAATGGTCATAAGAAGAATCTACTTCCAGCAACTGATCTGCTTTCTTTCATCACCAGACTGCTATCCTAGTGAGTACGAACAGGCTAAATCTCTCAGATTGAAATCATTAATACTTCATTCTTTCACAATAAGCAAGAAAAGTAATAATAGGAACACATTTGCTTCTTAAAGTCTTCAGGTCTTGAAGTTAGCTTCTGTCAAGCAGGACTCTTACATTGATCGACGTATCTTCATATGCACATTCTTTTATCAAGCTTTTAGTCCAAAAAGTCGTTGTTGTAATTAATATGTATTATCTCTTTTTGATTTTGTGAGTGTAGATTTGTTGACGGCCACTATCTATATTTTTAAGTTTTTAACTTCATTTAGAGTTTACATTGTATTTATTTTATTGTCAACCTAATTTGTTGTTTTCTTAGTTTAAGGTGTGGAATTTTTCAATAGTTATTTTATTTAAAAAGTTGGATTAGTCTTCACAGCACATTATTTTGCCATCAACCCTAATATTTCGTTCCATCAACCCTCATTTTTCGTTCAAGGATATAATAAAAACATTCCATGATTCTAAATTGGAGTTCTTTAAGAAAACAACACCCTCAGGATGAGAATTATTCGATCCTACCTACATTCATAAGATGGATTATAGTAATCCTACACTAGCGACACCAAAGATGACTCCATTATGCATATGATGTATTAACTGTCGATATGTGTCATGCGTTTTTAATATTTAATACATACATTTTCTTAGTGTGTGTGTGTGTGTGTGTGTGTGTGTGTGTATGTGCTTGATTTTTTTTGTATCCGTGATTGATGATAGAGGATATAGGTTTTGCATACCTGACTTTTGTCATGTTTGAAATAGGTTAACAAAATGTTTATTAGAAATTTGTGTTCAAGGCTTAATGAAATTTGCCATCGCATTTATCCATTTTCAAGAACATTCTGTTACGATGAAGGTCAAGTGAAATATTTAAAAGTAAAGATTGTGTAAACATTTATTCATTCCTGTTTTAAAGTCGGTTCGCGGAATCATTTACAGTTGTCTTCAGATACAATTTGAGAAGAATTATTTATTTAAATATATTCATTGTAATTGCTAAGGTGTTATCTGACATTTTGGAATAAAGCACTACTTTTTGATTATTGAGAACGCATTCAAACACTGGATTGTATCATTGTGGTACATCAGGAAATTCAAAACTACTGGAATTCATTGGAAACAATCTGTACGTCTGAACTTGTGATGGGACATTTAAGATTATTTTGGGATTTATCTCCCAACATTCACAGGAATAGGATGATTTTTTCTCCTTCATGGCGCATTACAGATAAGAATATCCTCCATGTCTTACCTGATGTATACCTGATGCAGCCTAAGAATAAATAATCAGCTGAATGTTAATTGATTGTTCTTAAACAATTACGATGAGCTAGAAGCATTATGTTGAAAAACAATTCTTATTTCGCATTTTAACAGTAACTGGAAATCGTAGCAAAAACGTCTTTATCTCATCATTCCACGATTGTTAACATCAGTCAATTTCTGTTACGTGTGACCTGAGTACCATTCCACAAAATCTAAAAATTGATTGCTGAAGAAATAAAATTCTAATCTAATCTGAAGAGAATCTATGACTTAATAATCTGAATGATAATAGTGTATTACATTAAGACCCACGTGATCAAAATCTTAAATTATTATTGCTTTTGTGCACATTACTCACATATAACATTAGAAAATCAATGCTCTCTCTCTCTCTCTCTCTCTCTCTCTCTCTCACACACACACACACACACACACACACACACACACATGTTCACCTTACTCACATATAACATTAAAAAATCAATGCTCTCTCTCTCTCACACACTCACACACACACACACACACACACACACACACACACACACACACACACACATGTTCGTCTGCCAGTGTGTTTCCAGTTATCTTATGGCTCTATGTTTGATACTTATCATTTTTCACGGTTAACTGTTGTGCAGTTACCATCGATATAAAGACGTAGTCTGTAAAAAGTACGCTTTGCATTCTTTGTGGATACATTGATCACGTCAGCACGGAACACCTGTCGAAACCGCTGTAGGGAAATTCTAGGTCAAGTATTTTGTGAAACAGAATGTGTACATTTAAAAACCTGTGGGGGGGGATTATCCGGTTAAACATATCCCTACTAAATTTATTTCTAACTTGAACATTAGAGCTACGGTAGAGTGACAGTGACCGAATCATTCACTGCATTACCTTCTCAATGGGTAAACTATTGTGTGACGTAACGCTAGACTGAGCCGACGATCCATTACTGTCACCGAAAATTTTATATCCTGTTACTCTATTAACCCAGACCAACTGTGCGTACAGTTAGCAGATCTTACCGAATATAGAAGCGTCCATGCAATCACTTAATCACAAAATTTTCCGTATTGTGAAGAAGGATTTGTATAAGGATATATTAAGGTAGATGCAGAAGGCAATTTAATCCCGATGCTGTGAAAACATACATTAAGCTGATATATGAGAGGAAGTCATCGAAAGGAAATAAATAAATTAAAAAAAAAAATAAAACTAAAATAAAAAGTAATGAATAAGAATCGAAAGTGTTATAGTTTCATTATCCTGATAAACCGTGTCTCAGAAACAATGATTTGTAACCTGCTTGCTTATGACTTTATTTAGGACCAAAATAGAACTATTTTCCCCTATAAATCTTAACTTCCCAAAATATATGCTGTATGTATCGTTACGACATAGCGTTGACAATATCATTCATTTTGGATGGGACTACGACCCTTCACAATTAACACCATATCTTAACACACGGAGTAACGTGTAACCAGCATATTTCTTATCGTATATTATGATGCAATTTGGTTTAAGCATTGTTTCATAGACTTACATATATCTGTTTCACAGGTCGTGTCTCGTCTACTCTGTTTTACATAGAGTTACGACCCTTGTAGTCCAGCTTCATATATTCTATATGGAATATTGATTGTACTAAGGAATACTGAAAAACGTTGGAGTTTAAGCACGCCACTTCTTCCTTGAGTAGTCATGGCTACAGAATGCCTCTCCTAACTTTAGCTTCCATTTCAAATTCTTCTGTTGGAGAAAGCTGTGCTATATGGGCTATTAGCTGTTCTATATGGACTATTAGCTGTGCTATATGGGCTATTAGCTGTGCTATTTGGACTATTAGCTGTGCTATATGGACTATTGAGTGGGCTATATGGGCTATTAGCTGTGCTATATGGACTATTAGCTGTGTTATATGGGCTATTAGCTGTGCTATATGGACTATTAGCTGTGCTATATGGGCTATTAGCTGTGCTATATGGACTATTAGCTATGCTATATGGGCTATTAGATTCAGTTTGTTCATACATTTACGTTGCAGATCTATCTTGTCGAAGAAACACTTAGTGAATTCTGTTTTTGTTCAATGAACACTACGTATATGGGTGAGAAGTACTCAGAATTTACCTAATGCTTTCTCCTGATAAATTTACCGTAAAAACTTCACAATAGGCAAATTAACTCAAAGTGTATGGATATTAATTAAATGTTTGGTAATATAATTTATTTTTCTAACATATATTCTTTATGAGGTGAATCTCCACCGCATGTCGCGTTGAAGTAATTATGTCCGGTGAGGTTTCTTATTTTGTTATTTGTCATCATTCTTTCTTCCTGTTTAATGTAAGTAATCGAGTTCTCTTTTCACCTTTTCTTTTAGCAGCAGTCGAATAAACGTATCTTGCCTTCAGAAACCGTCTGCAAAAAAATTTAAAAACAAATTTAAAAAATAATAAACAAGTGAAGTAAAAAAAGTCCATATTTGTGGATATCTATATTAAAACAAGGGATAAGAATATTATCTACCTGAGAAGTCAATGGCACTCCATAGCAGAAAAATTTTATGCACCCCAACTCCAAATTTATACCTGCAATTTTCATGTCCGAAGGTCATTTTTGACACAATGTGATGCTCACAGCACAAACACAAGCCCTTTTCCTAGATGACTATTCTGCACAACAGTGTGTACTAAACAGTCTGATGCAATTGCGAAACTAGTTGCCATCCAAACTGTTTATGAGATGGCAAATCTTGCCACGAAGAACGTGCTTGCTGCTATGGGAAGCTATCTCTTCTTCCTAGCCGACTATTGGTATTTCACTCTCTACATACTGCAGAATAACTATGGAAGGTGTACATGCTTGACATCAGTTTCAAGAACAACACAAACCCGAAACACATTGTTCACAAAGATGCCCATATCTCTAATTATTAAACAATAATAACTGAAAGGGTACACCAAAGTCTTAAGGTGGCATGGTCCAGTTTCGTATATTATCCCCTGGCAAATTTTTTAACTTAAGGCTATGGTGTGACTTTTTCAGCTATTATTGTTTGCTAATTAAAGATATGGATATATTTGTGAAAAAGGTGTTTTGGGCTTGTGTTATTCTTGAATTTGATGTCAGGCATGAACATCTTCAATAGTTACTCTGCAGTAGGATGAAGAGCCCCTAGTGGCCGAGTGGTCTAAAGCGCTCTCCGTTACCGATCACTGCCAACTCACCTCTGTCTGCGTGGGTTTGAGTCAAAGATTCGGCGAATGTGGATATGTGAGAAAAGCTTGCCAGTACCTTCTCGCGGGTCGGTGGTTCTTTCCGCGGATTTCCCGGTTTCTTCCTCCACCATTATCGTGTGCTAAAAATGGCGTTAAACCCAAGAACAACAACAACAACAGCTAGCCTCCCATTGCAGTAAACACGTGGTTTTTAGACAAGAAGGATATCTCAAAACGACTGGGATGGCAACTATTTTCAACTACATCAGCCCGTTTAGTACACACTGTTTTGCAGAATTATTTTCTAGGAAAATGGCTTGTGTTTGCACTGTGAGCATCACTTGGTGTCAAAATGACATTCCGACGTTAAAATTGCAGGTATAAATTTGCCGTTGGGGTGCATAAACTTCAGCTATGGAGGTCACTGATTGCGGCATTACATTTATACATACAAACTGGCCCCGGCCCCTTAAGTTAAGAAATTTGTAGGGGCTAATTTACGAAACTAGACCCTGCCATATAAACCAGTTGGTCTTTGTTAATCAGGTGCATTGTTACAATGTTAAAGGGGTGTTCATCAGTTATTATGTACTTTTGAGAGAGGGGCGTATGTAAGGTGAAGTTGTTTGTATTTGAAAAAAATACAGTGGAGAGAATGTCGGTATATCTCTATGATACTTTCATGTAATATGACTGACACTTATTTGGATATTGTAATTATGGAAATTGTACATGATCTAAGCACACAGCAAACTAAAATGACTACTCCCTTGTGCTACAAAATCACCCTTAATTAATCTAAAGTACACTATCTTTAACACCTATTAAAATTGGAAAAATGAATTTTGCCAGACAAGACAAAAACAGCTTCTGAAAGTGCAATGAATGGATTACGACATATATAAATGTAAAACCAAATTATCAGCTCTTTTTTTCTACAAATCACCACTGAAATCCAGGAAGGGATAATGACAAATTAGAGCTAGCCTTTTTTATATGTACATAATTGGAGTAAGGCAATGCTGTATATTCTATAGCCCATATCAATCATACACCAAAATAAAGGGAATTAAAGGTTCTTGAACAATATCGAAGATATACAACGTCATTTTTTAATAGCCATTATACCCAGTGAGGAAACTCTGGAAAATTCTTTTCTTTAGAATTTTAACTCTATGGAAAATACGAATCTATAGAACGCCACCTACACAGATGGATAGAAGTCATGTTAAACAGATGGATTATGGTCATGTTAAACAGGTGCATGGTTATTATGTTCAACAGATGAATGGAAGTCGTGTTAAGGTGGCACTCTCCAGTTAATATGCACTTTTGAGTGTGATGTGTGTAAGGTGAAGTTGTTTGCATCTAAAACATGCAAAGTGGAGAGAATGTTGGCATACGTCTATGCTATTTTCATGTAATGTTTCTGACATTTTTTTGGATATTGTACTTTAAGAAATTGCAAATGATCTTTGTAAATTGCTAACTAAAATTAATGCTCCTTTGTGCTCCAAAACTCAACCTGAATTTGACTAAAGTACACTATCCTTGGCAGCTATTAAAATAAGGAAAATGAATTTTGCCAGATTAGACAATACCAGCTTCTAAAAGTGCAATGAATGAATTACCAAATTTATCAAATGTAAAAGAAATACAGTTTACCTCTGAAGTTCTGGAAGTGAAAATGAGCATGTGGAGCTAAAACATTTTTGAAAGGTGCACATCTGGAGTAAAGCCAAGCTGTATACTCTATAACCCATATTACACAAATCAATCATACACCAAAATAAAGGGAATTAAAGGTTCTTTGAACAATACATAAGATATAAAAAGTCTTTTTTTTAATAGCCAGTATAACTAGTGAGGAAACCCGGGGAAATTCTTTTTCTTTACAATTCTAACCCTATGCAAAATTTGAAACTGTAGAGCTCCACCTTAATAGATCTTGTTAGTCATGTTAGACAGATACATGATAGTCATGTGCAACAGATAAAACACCTCTAACGGCTGTCATTAAGCATTTCTATACTTTATCATTGTATTTGTTTTTTCAAAAGCGTTCTATCCATGCTCCAGGAAATCGCTCACATATATTTCAGACAAACTCTGACATTGGGTAAGCGTGCATTTATCTTTGATAGCTTAGTGTATGACCTATTTCCGTTTTATACCATCGTCATTACATTGTTGTTTTTTGGACTCTTTGTTCATAGTTACCAGTAGATCCTTCTATTGACGACGAGATACAAACGTAACAATGATGACTTTCCTAGGTCCCTTTCAACAAGTCTGCATCGGGCTATCAGCCTGATTGCCAGATGACCTTAGGCACAGAGTTATATTATTTTGTTGCGGGTTTTTTTTTCCCAGGGGTTCTGGATAGGAGGTGGGATAACGCAGATACGGTTATGATAACAATGATTTCTCTCTCCTTTTTCTGGTCTGTTTTCAGCTTGTACAACACTTTTTATTCATTTTATATTTTTTTTCGGAGGAGCACTTAGGTAATATATATATTACGATGTCTTCTGATATGCATGTTCACTACATCATATAAACAATTTGCAGAAACAAAATAGAATGGAATATGAATCTCCAGGTGACTGAAATATGTCTAAAATGAGTACGCTTGACAGAATCCCTGGGATAATTTTTAACAACAATTTGGGATGGAAAAACATATTGTAGTCATGTCACAATGCCAGTTCATCTCTTGATGATAGCGTAAGATCATGGCATGTCTATGAACTAATCATACACTAATACAATATAAATGCTGTATGCGACCAAAATGTAGAATGCTGTAATGAATTTGGAAAAATACGTCATACAAGAATTCTGGCAAATTATTCTACCTGAAAAATATAACGTGCACACTCTTCCTAGGTAATACTGAGAGCATCCAAGATTCATTGAATAATATTCAATTGTTATCTGTACGTGATTAAATAATTTTAATGAATTCTACACTTATTCAAAAAGTTTAAACAATAGGGCCCCATTATATCTAGAGATACCGTTAGAATATAAGTTGCACCTGGGAATTAGTATCAAATTCTGCTAGCCATCTTTCCATTACGGAACTCTATAGATAACTTTTAAAAGAAACTTACAATATTCAGCCACTATTAACTAGTGTCAATGAAAAGGAGATATTCTAAAACCAAAATCCTTGTATAATTTTGACGCTTTCCTGATCATTTTATGATAACGTTTACGTGAAGTTTCTCAGTTTTCCATATCTACTTGGATCCTTTGGTTAGGGTATACGTTTTGGTTATGCCATACAGTGAATAAGCTACTTTCAGTTTTAATTGGTGATTTTGTTTATCATGGATTGGACTAATTTGATCCTTTCAAGTTATTAAAATTGCAAGTACCATACCATGATCAAAAACAATAGTCTCTAGACTGGATTAACGCTCTTCTGGCTGAAATGAATATTCAGGGGAACAAAAAACAATGTATTATTTTCAAATGCTGAGAGGTTAAAGCATCTCGGATAATCTTGTGTGATAATATTGTAAAATTATTCATTGTCTTAGCCATACTAAATGTATGATCAACATCATTGAATTTAAAACAAAACTGACACCATTAGAACACATTTAGTAAAACCCCGTGTTAAAGTGATACTTAATCTGATTATTTACGCACGAGGCTTAGAATCAAAATTTTCAATATGTTCATTGTGTCAGCCACATTTGAGTTTCGATTGGCACCATGTTCATTCCGGGTGAGCCAGGTATCAGAAATACTCTTCAGAAGAAAACCAATGTCAATGCAACCTTCCATTTATGGGTAGCAGCAATAATAAGATTTTCGAGATATAGGCAATGGAAGTAACAGTGGAAGTCAGATAGGCACTATCCTCATTTAGAACCATCTATACATCATACGACAATGTTGCTATAACTATCTATACCGGATGAGAAGCGATAAAATTTAATGATGGCGGTCCCAGATCATATCGGCACGATTTTCATTTAAAGGGGAACCACACCGTATAAGAAATCTACTGATGAAAGCCCCTTGCATATACGACGTTTCCTTCAGGATGAGAAGCATTTCAGCCTGGCTGATGTAGTAGACATATTAGATGTCAGACACTTCAGAATTTCTGATGAGGTCATGGGTGGGAAAACTAAAACTATGACATACAGTCTTCATAATGAATCAAGACTTACATTTGGAGGGAAACGATGGCGTACCAAGACATCAGCCGATTCATCCTACAGACACCCCTGTATTTTCAATGATGCCTAAAACGAATTAAGGAAGCACCTTGGAGACAACTGCTGCAAAATTGGTTCCATTTATTATATAATAGGGACCACAATGTTTGAGTGTTACGCACAATATTGTAATCCACGTTAGCCTTGTATAGGACGAAGCAACTCGTGTGCACTCCAGGCGTTATTCATAATCCCATCACCGGAAAAGTGGTTACCAGAGCTTACGTATGCGTATTACAAACGCAATACGGCTAATCGTCTTAAGCTCTACAGATAATCCTCATCGATTAAACCCTAACATATTTTAATTCGTAGTTGTTTGTCCTCTTTTATTGCCTTTTTATTTTGATTGATCTGCGTATGCGTGCCGTTAGTTTTATAGGTCAAAACTATCAGCGCGAGAAATATAATCATCCATCTGGTCAAGTAATTAGTATTCGACTTTGATCTCATGGTCTTTGATGATTTCGTTAATAATTTAGACTTCCTAGGGCCATATTTATAGGAAATAAAAGCAGTCTATTTTGAGATTGAATTAAATGATAATTACAGCTGTCGTCCTCCCCCAAATGTTGCTTTGAATATGACTACAGATTTAAGCAACGTATCTCGAATTTTGTTTCCACGCAGTAACTTATTATATATTTGATGGATTGTAAGATTGTTCGATACGTTTTTTTTCGTTCTAATTTGACCAGGGTTATGGCACATAAATTGGTCAAGAGTGTGCTCTTGCATTATAGAACAAAATTAATATCATAAATCTAGAATTGTATTTGTTTTAACGTCCTGTCGGCATCAAATAGTTTTTACATATTACGATGAGCAAAATGTATATTTTCCATACGTTTTTATGAATGTGACGATTATACAGGTCTATTGATATGGTTTAGAAGTAGTATGTGCTATCACAGAAATGGATCTAATTGACGCTAAGGAACTTTTATGGTGAACTTTGAAAACCTCAGACGACTTCGCGTGTATCTTGACTATAAAGCATTTCAGATAGCGCCATTTTCAGTATTAACGATTTCTCGCAGTAAATGCTATATACAGGTGTCTAGAATTATAATTGAACAGTCTGATGGCATATATTGGCGAATATTGGCGATACATTGTCTGCTTCCTAGTGTGATTTTGCCTGAAATGAGCAGAACAGAACACATGCTGTTAATGCAATAGGAGTCGACCATAAATGTAGTCTAGTTGTTGTCTTTGTTTCAGAAACAGATTATAGCCACACACAAAAATAAGCGAACTGTTGATGCTTTGGGAAGGTTGCATTTTCCGTGTGTGTGTGTGTGTGTGTGTGTGTGTGTGTGTGTGTGTGTGTGTGTGTGTGTGAGAGAGAGAGAGAGAGAGAGAGAGAGAGAGAGAGAGAGAGAGAGAGAATTTGTGTATTTATGCATGCATCATAACGTGTATAGTGGACGTAAAAGATGGATGCAGATTCTTGTTTCTTCCTATATAACGTACTTCCTTCCGTGTGTTTCTTGCACAAATCCACATCTTTATCCATTCAGCCCTCGTTAATCACTGTGCTCTAGCCTTTTCCGAGTCTACCTTCCTCATTCTCATTCTTTTAAATCCAGTCAGATAAAAAGATGAGAAACAAAATTGATTATGAACATTATTTTAACCTATTTATTTAAGCTGTTTTGTTTCAGAGCCCTCTGTTAATAATAAACCAATTACCTAGTATGCGTGTCGGAAGAGGTGCGATTCTTGATATCAATCGCTAAACATTACCCTGGCTACCACTGATATTATATTGACAAAAGAGTTAAAACCGGCGTTGCAAATAGTTGCTCCAGTCTGAAAGAAATAATAATTTTCTTTTCTAATTTAGCTGAACTGTTCCTTCGTTACATTTAACCAAACAAAAGGTTGTTTGACATCTACTTTGTCAGTAGATATTCCTGCTCAAGAAACATGATACCTAATTTATAAACACCCGTAACCATTGTCATTGTATCAAATACGTTTCTTTCTACACGTACGT
This sequence comes from Potamilus streckersoni, assembly GCA_016746295.1. NCBI lineage: Eukaryota > Metazoa > Mollusca > Bivalvia > Unionida > Unionidae > Potamilus > Potamilus streckersoni. The sequence continues at coordinate 921,239 of JAEAOA010000519.1, read as the reverse complement.
ACTACTCAGCCATGCTTAACTTGGAAAAACAACACTATTTTCTGCTTTCATTTTTTTTTTTTCATGCGTACGCAATAAGTGTTAAATGCGCAATGTTAATTTTTACAAAAGAACGAAATGGAACGAGATGGAATATCGGCATGCGCAGTGGATTTTTATTTTATTGAGAAATTGGTATGTTTAACGCTTATTATTGCCTCGGACAGAAATAATGATTATTGTAGTTGAAAAAAGATATTCATTTAACGGCGACTACTTATTATGTAAATGTAAAACGGAATCATCGTAAACTATATAATTTGTCTGAGTTTTCCAAAATATAACATGTTAATTTACTTCAGACGTCATGCAATCATTAGTTATTTTAATTTTGAAAGTAACAAGCAGTGGTCGATTTCAATATTGTTGCATATTAATATATTTTCAAACTGGAAAATATGCATGCGTTATGAAGTAATAGCAATTTATATTTGCCAATTCTTAAGTTACTCAATCATCACAAAAGCCAAGCCTTTCAGAAATTATTAAAATTTCATTGAAATAAATAAATAAAATATTTTCTCTAACTTCATGGGTTGCATGCTAGAATCGATTAATGATTCACCGGAGATAAACGTGAAGTACCGTATTATTGTCGTTAATCAACCACGATAACATATTTTTGTTATTTCTTTTGAATGCGAAACACATATCAGCTAATAATCTAAATTACTTCCAATATCACTATTAATATCAATACTGGTCAATATAATACACACTCTAAATTTCTGACATTAAACCAATCTCGAAAGTAATCCCAGACCGCCAATAAACCGTGTTTTCCATACTGTATGGTAGATAGAGTATGCTGGGTATAAAAGAGACATACATCTTCAATATGTAGTCTTATTAAAATCAACATTGGTGGGAAGATGGCAGTTGGGATTATCAGTTAATAAAATTTAAAATAGACTGGGTTTTCTTTCTCGAAAAATGTGGCTCTAGACCGTCTAAATCATTCATCTAAATCTGGCTCTAGGCCATCAAAATCATTCATCTAAATGTGGCTTTAGGCCGTCTACATCATTCGCAAACTGACCCAAGACCACAAGATCAAGGCCATCTACCAATTACAAGATCAAAGGATGATCGTTTTCCGCAATGAAGTCTTATCGGTTTGACTTTTAAAGCTATGGATACGCTCAAACAAATCAATAAAAATACAGATACAAGTCAATACTTTGCTCTTATGCACTTCAGAAAAGAGGAAAACTAACTTATTAAAGGAAAATGGCTGTAAGACGACGTTTCAAAGCTGAAGATTGATGATAGAACTTAAGACGAGTACTCGTTTTGCGGTTATAGCAAGATAACCATTGATGCATATACTTAGGGTCTGGTAACCTATTTTTCAGGGATGGGATTACGAATATGCCTGGAGTGCCCACGAGATACTTCGTCCTGTATAAGTCTGTTGTGGATAACCATGTTGATAAACCTATTAAAATACAATAGTCAGAATACAAGTATAAATGGAATGGATTTGTGAGACCATTAAGTCTCCAATACTCTTTGTTGGTTTCCTTTCAGCATTAGTATGAACACGGGGCTGTCTTCCTTTATTTTCGAAAGCATCTCTTGATTCATTAGGATGACTGCATGTCATCGCTTTATTTTCCAAAACATGACTTCATCAGACATTCATTACTGTTCACCATCCCCGTATGCTTCCACGTACTGACTAACGTCACGACATATTTCTTGAATACAATAGTAAACATGATACTTTCGGTCTCTCATCTGTCACATTGCAAATAGGACACTTATTCTATAAAAAAAAAAACAGTGAAGTCTGAATAGTTAGAAATGTATATAAATGTTTCTAATGAACAAATTAATTACCTAGGTTTATATACTTTCATTCGATTTGTTCTGACAATAACTGTTTTGCTGACCGATGCTTTTATGACTTTATGTTCTTCCTGCCATGCAGAGATAGATTCCAGTTCTGTAGTTGGAAAGTATTCTTATGAATATATTACATTATTTTATATAGTGTATTTCAGATAATACAGTAGTGATGCATGAGCATCGGTTTAGTATCGAAACAAGTTCAATAAAGGCTTACAGACGCTGTATAATTCCTACATACCTTTCACTGCGTTAAGTCGGTCACTCATGACAGAGTAAACTGGACGGCAAATCAGATCAGTTTCGAATCTGACGGTTTTGAGTTCGTACAACTTTTTCGGTGGTCGTATATAAAATTGACTACCAAGACGAAGAAGGATCTTAGATTATCATAGCCGTGAGTTCAGTCACTCGATCGCCACCCCCGTCCCACTCCCACAAAAAGTAAAAGACAAATGAAAATAGTATACCTCCGTGCCTGAAGTCAGGGAGAAATATGACCGACTCCACGTCGCAGAATTGCTGGATGAGAATACAGAACAGTCGTTGTTAACACATTCTCTCTTGTCGTCAATTGAAGAATCTTCTGGTAACCATGGAAATGAATTGTAAGAAGACTAAGACATCGATGATATAAAACAAGTCATACTCAAAACCATCTAAGATGGATACATGCTTACCCAGGTGCAGTGTTTACCTGAACTTTATGTTGTTGTGTGATAGAGTGTTTCTAAAAACAACGAAAATATGAAGTTAATTGTCAATGATCATAACTCTGTCATTAATAGAGATGACGTGACAAAACCAATAAAAGATACATCGTAGTTTCTTAACATCGATCAAAGCAAATTATAGTAGAATACTTTGAATTGTTTTTTTTTTCTCTTCCGAATACCTCTTTTAAACAACATCTCATCTGAAAAGGAGAAGTTAATCGTCAAGAATTATAATTATTTACAAACGTAGACAAGTCAAAACACACTGAAACTTTGTGTTTAAGACAAGGAACACACCAAAGTGCACAAAATGTTCAATGATTCTTAAGGCATGCTGGTTGAAATAATTTCCCATAGATGAAATTTAAGACGAACAGAACGAACAATACTTCCGTCAATATTGGATCTGAAATGACAAGACATTCTAAATCTGCGTGTAACACTTTTCCTATAAAACTTCATCCAGTTATGCAAGAGTTTTAATGGTTACACGAAAAGAGAATAAGCTAACCTATGGTTAGTAGCATGGATAGAAAAGATTTTTTTTACTATAGGTCCATCATCCCAAATGTGGGGCCTTAACAAATAAATAAATAAATAAATAAATACATAAATAAATAAATAAATAAATAAATAAATTTAAAGACTTTTCTTACTTGTTGATATGTTATGCAGACATTACCATATATCGAAGGAGCTATTGCTTCCCCATATCTGTGAATAAGGTCTGCGAGTGATAACTTCCGACGGACGTCTTCCCTTTCGGGTGCTTGATCTGCTCTGTCAGCTGATTTATTTTCTCTTTTAGCTCAAGAATCGCGATCTTTTGATTGTGAACTTGATTTTAAAAAATTGTGATACATAACACTGAACAAGATTTAACAATATTCTCCAGCTAAACACCCTACACAACCATTTGATCACTGAATATACATGTACAAAATAATGAGAGCATAGGTCACAATCCGTTAACTCCACAATATGATTGCACGCTGAGCTTAAAAAAAACAAAAAAATAAAAATAAAAAAAAACAAAAAAAAAACAAACTATAGATCTGGGTATGTCCGCTTGAACTAAATTGGGTAACAGAGATATTGTTCTCGCGAGATCAAACATTTCATTCGCAAGGAGCGACTACTGCTTGTAACAAAAGCACACACAATAATCGTATACGACACCATTACCATTGTATAGTTTTAGAGCAGTAATAGCAAGATAGTAGGATTTGTACCAAGTTCGCCATAGCAACCTTGCAAGAATGATATATTCAGTAAGACGTTAATATATGTGACTTAAATCATAAACGTTACGACAGCCTCTGGAGCATTTCACGACTATATTTATTTCTGAGACACCGTATTCCTGGAAAAAAAAAACCATAAAATTTTAAGATACTGGAATAACCAATGCCAGTAGCCCTGTGTAGAAAGAAAATGGTCATAAAATACTAAACATCGAAACATTCCCACAATTATGAACGGTTAGGACATTCAGCTCACTTGGGTAATTTGCAGGATTTTTTTGTTGTAACTTTTTACGCAAATGAAAAGAAAAAAAAATAAGCGCGTGAAAGACATTCTTTCGACAATATCCCATAATAAGCTGCAGTAAACTCAGACAGTAAATTGGAAAACCCTGTAATATCAAACATAATTTAAAATATAGTAGTATATTTGTTTAAATTACATTTCACAACTTTTATCTTTGCAAATGGGACTTTTATCTCTCCTTATTCAGACAGTAAGGCGAATGTCAAAATCATTATTAAGGTAAATGATTCAGATTTTAAGTTCTAAAAGTATGCAGCAGGTAAACTCGTTTTCATTTCCTATATAAAATTTATCCCTCAATACACTTCTACAGTAACAAATGGTCAGCTCTATCTGCCATTGCGCCATGCAATAGTGAACACATTGTGTGAAGGTAACGCAGTATCTAATTTTCGGATAATATCACTCTACATCAGTTCCAGCGCTCAATTGCATAAATTTCGCAGGAATAACTTTGCCGGAAAGAAAGCAGCATGGTCTTAAATTTATAATATTGTTTAAAAGATCCATCAATCATCACAATTGATGGCCAATTTTGCATAACGCGGTCTTGATCGCCGACTTTAACAATCTTGCGGTCCTAGGTGATCCAACTTTTAAACATTTCTATTCGATGTTTCGTACAACGAGTCACAGTTATAAAACACAATATATTAAGATTCCTGAGATGTTTTTATTCATGGATCAACTGCATGGCAGATGACCATTATAATCGCTATAAAAAAATGAAAAATATATATGGAATCCCACTGACTGGGGGACACTTGTGTATGTGTGTGATATGAGAGGACGCGCGCGCGCGTGTGTGTCTGTGTGTATGTGTGTGTGTGTGATAATAAGCAGTGAAATTCGAAATGCTAAAATTGACTAATGTGAAAGAAGGAAGAAGCATTTAAAGCTAGTCTTAACATACATAATTGAAAAACGCATGACCAATAACGTATAAAGGTTTGGTTCGTGCAGGCAAGGTGATTGCTGCTGTAACCAGCTGATCTGGTTTCGAATCACAGTAGGGAACGAATATAAAATGCTTTGATATGCATGATAATATTCATTCTTTAAATATATAATTTCACTTTAAGCATCAATAATATCCTGTATCTCATCATGTAGGATCCAAGGGTCAGCACTGTCGCTTTGTCTGATGTATAACCTGTACACACGTACAGAGAGAGAGAGAGAGAGAGAGAGAGAGAGAGAGAGAGAGAGAGAGAGAGAGAGAGAGAGAGAGAGAGAGAGAGAGAGAGAGAGAGAGAGAGAGAGCTATCAATCTGTTGTGTGTCGACTGACATATAAATATGATCATTTGATTTTACCCCAGTTTAGACATGTTTCTTTTCTTATTCAAATTTAAGATTACCATTAGTATAATATTTCAGATGTAAACTAATTTTTAAGAGGTAATTTTTGAGCAGTAGCTAGGATCAGAAAAAAACGTTTGAACTTTTATTAGATAAAGAGTAAGACATTATTTAATGCCTCAATTATCACCACCACCACCACCATCATCATCATCATCAGCATCAGCATCATCATTTATTTCTGTAGAAGATTACATGATAAAGTAAATGATTACAGTAATTCAGCTAATTACAACCATAAAAAATTTTAATTTTTATAAAAAACAACAGAAAATTAAACTTACTCTATTATACACAAATTGGGAAAAGAAGTAGGCAAACTATGCAATCTGAGCTCTTGTCGAGATAGTCTGTAATATGCCGTAGAAGAGACAACAATAATTTCCCGCATAAAAAATTACAGACATGCGTAGTACGACTAATATAAAACAATTCGTTTATACTATTGAAAAAAATACTTTCAGACTCATAATACTTATATTAAATCCATCATTAAATGCTGCATGATCTGCAGACGTTGTAAATTACAGAACATATCAGCACAGTGCGTGACAATGTTATGCTGCATACCGGACAAATGACTTGGATTTTATGTTTGTCGATTACATTTGTTGGTAACCTTTTACGTAGAAGATATTGTAGTGGCACTCATCTTCTGCGTTAAACAACGTAACATGTAAGCTTCGTGGAATGTCATTAATCAGGGCATCCCAGAAAGAGTTTATGAAACTCGACATATAAAGACATGCAACAGAAATATGACTCATCACGTATGTATAAATATTGTCACATTGAGTACACAAATCAATCAGGAACAACAGTATATAATTTAGCTATATAAGTGAATACCTTATAGACTTGTGTTATTTTAGCAGACTGCAGATCACAAGGATTCGTGCATCGAAGAAAATCTGTTAAAATTTGATTTGTTGTAGGTTCGAATTCTCCAGAGGCTATTTTCAAAACCAACAATGTTCAAAATTACAATTTATTCCCAATTTTGTTTATGTGGATATAGGAATGCTGGATATAAGCACTTATGTACTGAAGCAAATCAAACGTCTTTATTATCATACAGGTTTGAAATTACCTCCAAACTTGATTTAAATAGGCTGAAAATGAAATTAAATAACATGATGTTAAACACTCCTTTTGTATGTGCATCAGTACGACAAATGAAACATAATCAGTGTAAAAACATTAATTTTATTTTATCAATTTTGGAGTCCGCTGATGCATATCATAACATTCCAAGAACAATACCTGGTCTTGTATTTGTTGGAAGCATTGACAATGTATTTCAACATAGTTTTATCCGAAGAAGAGATGTCACATTTGTACAATATTACACCATAGTTTACTACCATAAATCACTGAGGGAAATATTTCCTTTTTAATCAAATTTGCACCAACCAAAAGGTTTAAACCATTCAGTTTATTGACAATGCTTATTAGATCGTGAAAAGAACATTTACCTTTCTTGCATGCTTCGACTATTGCGTCACGCAGCATAAGCGTGGGATTAATCCATTGTCGAAGATGTGTTGCAGAATCAGCAACCAGCTAATATGACGATTCAAGATACCATTTTATATTTGACAATTCTTGCACTGAAATATTAACATCTAGAGTTGAATTTCCTCACTGCAATGGATCCAATTTATGTTCCTACTCTAATATTCCCTGACTTGAACAGTAAATTATTGATAAATATTGTACTTTTCAAGCTTAAAAAACTGCACCCTTGTGTCAGTCTTTGACTAATTGGGGACAAGTGTCCTAATAATGTCCATTGACTTTACTCTTTTACGTTTCAGTAAATTGTAGAGCAAGATTCTTAATATGAGATTATAAGACAATAGGACATTATTTTAAGCCCTGATGTTTGCTAAGTGCTCTGTGAAAAGATCACTGTTACCAGTCACTTAATAATAAAATTAGTCAAAATCTCATTCCGACAGCTTTAGCATAAATGTTATTTTTTTAGAAATACGCGAATTGGAACATCGTACTGTCATTGTGATGTCATTAGTTATATACGTTCCCTTAGCAGCGACCAAGTTCTGGATATGAGGAAATATCCTGTCGTGAAATAGATTTATTCGACCATAATGATGTCATCATAATGATGTCATCAAACACTCATTTACATACCTTGAATATTATAAAGTCAGGAGAAAAGAACAATAAGGATATGTTTCTGCTTTCTTACGAAATAAAATGCATTCGATTCCTTTTGTTCAACACGTCAGTTCAATAATCAAGGAAAATCGGTTCAAAACCGAAGAATTGAATGGTGTGTTACAGAAAAACTGTGCTAGATAAAGCAAATGTTAATCTTATTTGCGCTTGATTGCAGTTTACCTAATCAACTTCATTTTAGAAAGGCTAAACTTGGGTCACCTCTTTGTAGACATGGAAAGAACACAACTCTCTTTCATTTTATGATTAGCACAAAAAAACACCCATCAAGCTGTTTCAATCCCTCACGCCATAAGTAATACAGGTTCGAATACCTTTTATATTGGTGATATAACTCTTGCATATCAAGTAAGCTTTACGATTTTTGCACCGGTCAACAAATTTTTGTAAAGTAAAAACGATTTACACCGGTGGATTTATTAATACCAGGTGTGCATTTTTACTGGTTGTGAACATATCAAGTCTCTTTATCAGAATGATCGGCTTCTTTGATTTTGATACTTCCGTGATTAAAGTGAAGCTAATTATTTGCTAGCAGACTCTTCTCTTTCACTTTGAACAACTTCAATTTTTTCATTACAATTTTATATTATCTATATTAGATTATCATTTTTTTTTTTACAATAATTACATTTGCATTTTGGTACACATGGTTGATTGAAATTGCGCAAAGCTAACAATCTTGGCTCACCAAATCTATAATATATGCTCTATAATAAAAAAAAATAGATTTGAAGCGTTTACGTTTGGTTCTTACCTGACTTGCTCAGCAAAATTATATGATTAAGCATTTAATATTCAGCAAAATATTTAATCTCAGGTTGCACAATCGATTAAAGCATTATGTTGTCCACATTCGCATTTGTAATACGTCTCTCATATCCGTTGTACCAAGGATAAATATGATTAATTTATGTCATTCATCCTCTGTTAGAATCTTTTAGACATATTTCAAACTATTATTTGTCCTATATTTACATAATTATGAGTTCAATGCGTTATCTCGCCATTTCAGCCAGACTGTAGAGAATTGACTAACATACTAAAAGGATAGGAAGGGGATTGGTAGCAGAATATTTTACATTTCCTGATAGAAATGGAGATTGATAGAATCCATCATAAGCATCGGCGTGTGAATTTCATATTCATCAGGAGCTCATATGAGTTGCTGTTGTCTTATTTCCCATTAAGTATCGTTCGCGTAAATACAGCTTTATAAATAAAGTGTATTTTCGGACTATGCCATTTGAAAGAGCACACATAATTTTGCAGCCTTAAATAGCTCGTTGCAAACAATAGTTATAGCTATTGGTGTGAATAACGTGTCTTTTCAATATACAAAACACATGAAAAATGGCCGAAATTATTGACGGTATAAGTGTACGTTACCAATCTATGTGTATAATACCTTGGTCAAGTCTGTCACTGTTCATTTCCGCTTTCGTGAACATCAATGGTGTCACTTTATGCTATTTGAGATTATAAGCGATCGTATTTCTTGAAAATGGAGAGGATGTACTCAGAATAAATTTATACATAATTGAAATTGCAGCGGTACGGTTTGCATTTTTTTTATAGCTTCCACTATTTTATTTTAGTTTTCTCTCTTGGACAATGCTTCAGCTCAACAGTGCAGTAAGGTACAAAATAGCATAAAGAATGGCCAATATATATCCCTCTCCCTCTCTCGTATTAGGGAAAAAAATTGATCACTTGATGCAAGAAAAAAAATGCGATGGAATACCTACATCATTGTCATGGTTATTCGTTTTCTAGCTGGTATATTCTAAAACACGTATACGTAATCACAATGTAAGTAACATTACTAGTAACATATCTTTGGCGCAATTACATTTGTTGCACATGAATTTATTGCTGACAATCTTGTTAGTATCAATATTCTTCTCAATGGTGTGTCCTCTTTTGTTTCGTACGCAATCTCTCTCAAAATGATAATTACTTTTTATTACTCATTATTTTTCGTACTTTAAAAAATATTAATATGTTTATATGCAAAAATTACATGACATACGATAAAACGATTTGAATGGCATGATCCGTATATAGGTCGTTTTGGTGGATAAGACGAAGCCAGGACTTCCTGCTCAAAAGTATCCACCAATAGGCTGGCAAATACAATATATCTTAACCAGTACAGACTACAATCGAAGCTGGAGCTCCGCAATTAGAAGAAAACAAGGTAATGTGTTTCTATATTCGGCTCCTGCAAAAACTCAAATGTCGTAGCCTAATCAAGAGAAATATATGTAGGTAACATGCATAGTTTAATAAAAAAACCCCAACAAACATTTGAGTTCTTATCAGATTATTACTCCGAAAAACTTCACAGAAAATATTTCACAATAATATTGTAGTCGTTTTCGCATAGAAATAACGTCATTTCTTTCCTAATATTACCCCATGCTCTGCATGTTTCAGTGCATCGTCTCTCGATAGTCCGATCGTCATCAGTCTCGCAACATTAGTGACAGTTACAGGTAGTATCATCCTCCATTTCTTACATATTCAAGGATTGACCTTGTTTCAGCCATATTTAAAGACAGGCATATTGTGTTTCTCGTCCTTTTCGTGAAGTCAGACGTTCGTTTCCGTTCAATAACTTAATGGATTTCATGGGCAGAAACAACATTTGCTATGGGCATTACATTCATTATGAAAATCTAAATAATAAGTTTGATTTTCATCGGGTTTTCTCGGCAAATTGATTACCGAGTTATGTCAACTGCTTTTATTAAATCTTTGCCTTTAAATTTCCGCTCAATAAGTTTTGAAGAATTTAATGGATTGAAATCAAATTTCGAATGAGACTTTATACAAGTCAGGTGTGACATTTTAAGAAAATACTCTTTAACTTACGACTTTGACCTTAAATATCCGCTCAATAACTTTTGAGGACTTCGTGAATTCAAACCAAGTATGATACAGAGATTTCTATGCTGAAGACCTATGTCAAGTCTGATTTTCACTTTTTTTGGCAAATTGTACGGAGTTTGCCCCTGTTTGAATTAGGGCATTGCCCTTTGATCACATCAGTGCCTTGTGGACAAAGTTTTAGTTTAATGCATTAATCTAAATCATGTGAAATGCATTTATCTAGTCTAAATATGCGCTGGTGTTAATGATATCGGTTCACGAAAAATAAAAACAAAAGCAAACTTGCAAAAAGCAATGAGAAACTGGTGTGAATGAACCAATATATATATTGAATACCTTTTATTCAGTTTTTGTCAAAACAAATCATCATTCGCACTGTTTGATAATCAGGTATAGTTTAATTATTTGTAAGCTTTACTCACATTTCTCCTCAAATATTACGAATAAAATGAATGTTAAAGCAATCGATAGCGTCAGAAATGAGTAATAACAAAATCATAGACTGTGAAATGACAGTTCCTTTTGTTCGTGCCATCACAACGTACATGTTCTAATGTTGGCTTAATAAATACAAAAGAAAAGAATATCAATGGGAAATTATAAATGTGAATGATTTATTTCTCAAGATAAGCATATAATTTTCCCGACAATATTAATATAATTGTTTTTTTCGGCAAAAGATAAGGTATTTTAGGTAACCTTTTACGCAACCGTAAGGAACTGATCATTTCATTTCGGGGGGTGGGAGGCCTCAGATTTGTTTTGGACCAGAATAGGGTTTTTTATTTTGCTATTTTTCTTACTTTCACAAAAAAAGGTCCTTTTCCAAAATATTAAACCAAGAGAATATGTTCAAGATCTGAGGACATGATTTCTTTTCTGTTCAAACAATCCCAATCCACAACCGTCCCCACCACGAAATTAAATGGTCGGTTTCTTCATAATGTGTCCCAAATTTAAAAGAAAAATGCGTTTTAAAATAACACAAGATCTATCAATAACAAGGTTACTTTAAAAAAAATTAAATGATGCGACTAGTTCGCAGACACCATCAACGATCATGACGCTCTAAGTTATCTTAAACAAATTGCGCAAACGCTGTTATCATATAGATGAATGGTATAAGTTGGATATTTTGTATGTTTAGTTGTTCGTCCATCGTGCTATATATGTTCGCATTTAACACGTTGGTCGCCTGTTTTTTATTCCATTTTCAGCATTACGCCTTCCCTTAGGTTTTCGATGCGACTTCTTGGTCGGTGGAGAGTGTGGTCTTTATTCGACCTCATGGCAAACTAATTTTAGTAAAATACGCCAACGTCTATCAAGGTGGCTCCACGTCCATGGTAAATTCCTTCACATTAGGTTAGGGTCTCTTCCCACTACTGGTATATAGTGCCAGTAGATAGGCAAATATATCGTTTGCGACTCATCGATTGCCACGAAGACTGTTGATAAATGGATACTAAAAATAATGCTCAGTATCATTTGTGAGATCAACGGTTTGCATAGCGTCCTCTAAAAGTATGACTAACACCTTCATACTTTAAGCGCTAATGTTGAGGTGAATATTCAACACAATATTGCTCTTGTTTTGTGCCTCGCGGTCCTGTCCTTAGCAATCTGGACAGATATGTTTCCCATGTAATGCTGCAGAATCTGGCACACTAGATATGTGATTGAATAGCTCATCCCATCGTCAGATCATCCTGCCGTAGTACTTAAAAGTCAGATCTAAAGTGGAACAGTTTAGACAAACAAGGGCATAGTAGTAGGGACAAATATCGATATCAATTTAGGAAGAATCCAACTGAATGCAGATGTTGCAGATTTATCGAACTCCCCTCAAGCGTCGCAGCCGACAAGGCCGGAAGAGATTGTGTTATACATTTCTCACATTGCGATAAGCAGCAATGTGGCAAGCAATTCACTTTTTGGGGTGCTTTTCGCGTCAGCTATAGCATGGGTGTAATCGCCAGTGTTGTGAATAGCTTACTCAAAAACGATGCATGCACCAAATCCCACGAAGCCAATCAAACGGCATTTTGTTATAGGTGACATTGTGGTGTGGCTTTTAGCACAAGCGACTGCTCTAAAAGGAAAAAAACCTTTCATAATGGCCTATTTTTAGTTCCATGTTGCTTGGAATCATATAAAGGCTTTCCCCAACGATGTAATATATCTTACTTCTAGTGTTGCATGACGGGTATTTAACTAACGACTCATGAGCATTTTCCTCAATCCTTGTCATTACTTCCACATTTATAAGAAACTCACTCGGCACACCAACGTCCTACTACGTCTTCATTGTGGAGAAGGACACTTCAGTCTGAGCACCTAGGATTTATCAAAGGTAAATTAAAACGCTTTCAGTGATTCGCCACTGATCGGCGTGGGTAAAGCCTTGCGACATGGCTATCACAAAATACACCAAACCGATATTAGCAACATCGCCCTGTTTGACGTATTTAATGTGCAGTGCATCGTAGTTTATCTATACTGTAAACGACGTATGAACTGTGTTCCCATTTAAGCTCCTGTTCTGCAATGTGGCCAGCATTTGGATATTAAATAAATGTTATCCAAAGACAGTTATTTAGGCCTTAATTATGTAATCATCTGGTATTTTTATTCACGCCAAACAAGTTGCATAAGCGTCCATAAACAATCATATCAAGGTCATTGACAAGAACATCCAGCCCTATATGTCCCACAAGGGGCACTGAAATTGAATAAGATTTCTACACACCTAATAGCAAACGTGAAATCGTTAAAAGCTGCGAAGCATCTCAGGCAAGCCCTGAACAACAGACTGTCTCGAACGATAACGTTACTGCCGATGATGCCTACCAAACGTCAAAGTTCAATTCATTCTATCAAAATGTCATCTCAACATTTACATTTCTGGAATTCTAGTTAGCTACCATATTTTGGACTAAAGGTAGTACGAAATAATTGACAATGTCAAACTATTTGTCCTGAAATAAACTACAATGGGTTTTGCCCGCCTTGCCATCACGTACATACACCGTCGAAGTTGAGCAAATGCAGTGTCTGAACGTTTCCGGATCTTGTTCACTGACCCAAACTATCTGATCTCTCTCACTGTGCTCGCCACAGTGTTTGGATTTAAAGGTCTACATGAACCCTTTGGAGCTGGTCTGCAACAGGCGCCTGATGGCCATATATTTTCAACATTTGGCGAAGCTTTGACAACGTCGCTCAGATAGATATAACACGACAAACACTGGTGGCCCACTCTTTTTGGCATAAGGATTATTTGCACATGATGGCCCACTTAATAACATCTAGTAGCTCAACTATTGCGGAAAAGTTTCCGGTTTCCATTGATGAGATGAAACGCAAAACATTAAAATCTTTGGCGATTTTGCTGGAATAAGCAACGACGAAAATATCTTCATCCCCAAAAGATGGATTTTATGTTCTTCCTCGGCCGTTGTGATGGCAATACGTGGGCCACGCTTTACGTTAGTGTAAACGATTTAGAACGGGCAATAGTAAACGGCGAGCAGCCACATATGAAAGTATGTCGGTCAGTTTTGCCTGCTTGCTCATCATCAAAGAGACCATCTAGTGCAAAGGTCTCAATATCAACACAGAGCAGAAAGGACTCTCAATCACTGACCATTGTTGACCTGGTATTCGCCTCAAATATAGCAATAAGTGGAATCCACCTAACTTAAAACATGCATACAAGCAAGCGATGGGGAGCAAGCAGACACGATATAACAAACACTCTAACCATTGACACCTCCCTCTCTCGAAAGCAAAATTATTTTAGGAATGTTCTGATAAATGGTGGATGATACTGATAAAGAATACGAACTATTGGTAGAAAAGTGTAACACATATGGGGTGGTTAACACTAATCAGTTCATATAGAGTGAGGATGCAAAACTGATAGACATTGTTTACTGTGGCTACCCAGAACAACCCAATTAAAAGTTCTACCGTCCTCCGATAAGACTCTTAGGATCGATAGCGTCTACAATCACAATGTATAAATTTGGCGAATCTTCCCGTAAAACGCATAATTACTAAACCTGCGAACCAAAGATACAATGGTTTTGACCTTGGCGATCGTGTTGACGGGCGTGTGGAAGACCTACCGTTAAGGAGGCTAAATAAATTAAGGAAAACTAGCATGCTCCTTAGCATCATCACAGACTAGACAGTACATCACGGTGATACTTTTGAGGAGTGTATCTGCAAAGGAGCTAAACTCCACCTCCTCCGGGTCATTTAGACTTTTATGTCACGCTGTACATAGGATTTATATTGTTGTTATTCCTAGAGTGTTGTCTGATAAGGACCTGGAAGACTTGAACGTTTTTACGTGCATATTTCAAACAGCAGCGAGACTCTGAAAAAGTACGCTGTAAACACGTTTATTGGCTTTGAGACCGCACTTACTGCTGTATCTGTGGTGTAGGGGATTGGCATATTATAACAATGCTTGCCTCCCCCATCTCAACTGCATTTGAGATCGTAGCTTTAGGTTACTGGAAATTTCATTACCCGACGATACACACGACGACATCCACATCCTTGCCGAGACATAACACAATATAATATCCGATAACGGCTCTCCACGGCAAAACCAATGCTCGATGATGAAGTCCACAAATATCAATAATAATGTTAAAACTGGTGTTATTACCATAAAAGCCACATTTATAGAATTAATGAGATTTACTTATATTGGCTGTCTTTACTTCAGATATTGGTACCGATTCAATTTTAAACTGGCAGCTCTGTGTGTCTACCCACGCAATAAACACCAATAAGATAAATCCAAGCAGTTTAATATTGGTGGTGGGGGTCAGAGCAAGATATGCCATTTAATGGTCTACCAATGGGGGTGCAAAGCAAGATATGTCATTTAATGGCTGTCTAAAGTGTCATCACTCCCCTTTGGTACGATTTTATTTGTAGTACTATGGCGCGCAGCTGGATGGTTTTGGAAGCCTTTGAGTGGACTGGGGGCAACCCCCCCCCCAAAAAAACCATGTTGGAAGATTGCTTTGTTAAAATGCAAGGCATGCTTGAACAAAGTTCTCAAAGATACCTGATAGCCCCAGTCATCTAACTGTAATGAGAACTTACTCTAAAAAAATGTTCCATTTGTTGTATGCTCATTTTACATTATCATGCCACATTCATTTAAGTTCCTTCTTTATCCCATTTGACTTGACCAGTTCACAAAGTAATACATGGATAGCCCTCTCATATATACAAGTTTCAGGCAAAGCCTGGTCCAGATCTGTATAAAGTCATGTGGATACATTGAAAATTTGTCAGCCAGCTATATATTTCACAATGTCCAATTGTAGACCTATATATTTAATATGACCAATACTCATTTATATACATGCCAAACAACCACATGTGGCTTTAATTTAACCTCATCAGCATTGCTATGATGAATACTTATTTAGAATAATACAACAAATAGTAAAAGGAATCATGACAGTAAATGGACTAGTGTGTAACCCTAAATAAGTTTTATGAACATCAGCTTCACTTTTGTTCATGCATTCTTTATGTGGCAACTCTACTTCCATTAGATATATCAATAGTTGATTAAAGCTTCTTGTGTTTATAGTGCATCTGTTTTGGTACTGCCTTCACCAAAGATTCGGTGAGAGAGAATAACTTCCTAGGCTTTTTACAAAATAGATTGTGTATATTCATTGTCGGATTAGAACATGGGTCTTTGGGATTGGTACATACAAAGCAATGGGTTTTGTTTACCGAGAGACCCTAGTTCAAATCTCCATGGAGTAATAATTAAAATTCTCTAACCTGTAAAAAATGCTATTGTTATTATTAAGCATCTCTTGTATAATCCACGGACAGCACATTCCATTGTGTTTGGTGTATATCCATAATCCTGTATGATCCAGCAATAGCACTTTCCATTCTGTTTGGAGTATATTTGTAATTCTCTGTTAATTTCTATATACCTTGATTTGTATCTTAGAAATCTGGAATGACTGTGTACAGATTTGAATTATTTTCAAGCTGAATATGTGGGTGTGTCTGCTATGCAAGGATGCCTTTACTACACTCGGTAACATCATTTAGTTGTGATGTTTATGGTATAGGTATATGGTATATGGTATACCACGATGGTATAGGATTCAGTACTTACAGGCAAGGTGATGGATGCCACTTTCCAACAAATCCTGATTTGAATCTCTAGGGAGTACAAATTAATCTTGCCTGTATTATATCTGCGTGTCTGTTTGTGTATGTGTGCTTAGCAGTGTATCAGTGGTTATTTTACTTATCTTTCAAAACAAATCAATCTTTTGTGTTGTTTGAAATTTGAATCCATTTAAAATGTAATCAATCATGTGTATTTATATTTCTGTTGGATAGTTTTAATTCAAATAAAACATTAAAAGGTAACACACAGCAGTAGTTTTGATTGTACCATTTATTTGTACCACAAAAGCAGAGTAAAGAATGACAATATTATCATATCAATATTAAATGCAATGTGCTGAAATTTGCCTTTGTTAATGCCATATCAACATCCATTTAAAACTAAACAAACATCACCTACACAAAATAACAAACAAAAAGAAAATGGAAAATGATAAAATTATTTCTTCTTTAAACCAAATACAGTTTTCAGAATGACTAGATAAATTTACTTGTTCACTTAATAACATACCAATTGTGTTTACCAGCAATAATACAATCTATAATACAGGTAATGTACAATTACATGACAAGCAAAATTCCTTCTGAGAGTTTGAGGAGTTTATTCATATAATGCATGCCAAATTCATAAGAAAAATACATCTTTAAATAAAAATTTATCTGGAAAGAAATTCATTTTAAGAACAGATATATTCATGTGTTTTGTCTCACAAATATATGCATAAACTGAATGAACATGAATATACACCATTAAGGCAGTTCAGAAGTATATTAGTCAATCAGGTTTTTCATCAAAATATATGACACTTGCATGTCTTCCTTATTGTCTCAAATAGACATGAAACTTCATTAAATTGTCAACAAATTTAGGTATTAAATAAATATAATGCAAGTAAAATTGACAAATGTAAAATAAATACAACCAAAATTTAAATTATGGAAATATGAACACTGTGTAAGCCGGATATTATTCACCATTCTTTATGCATAAACTTGCAGATAGAATGTTGCTGTAAGAGATCATTTACCTCTCAGCCTAGTGAGGCAACTGCAAAACCAATTAGTACACAACTGAAATTTCAATGGCCCACTGCCCAATCTAATTGATGTCTCTGTTACATATGTGAGTTAATCTGAAAGGCTATCGGATGCCTAGTTACTCAATATTTCTGTGTTCCATTGGGTCTTGCTAGTGCCAGATCTACCATTGTTCTTAGGTGTACTTAAGCACAAGGCACCTGTTGGCCAGGTGACCCATCTTCCTGGCAAAAAAAATGATTAATTTTTCAAACATCTGTGGCTATTTTAGCTATTCCTAAATTTCCTGAGTATATATGCCTGACTAACTAGCACAGGGCTTCAATTGTTCTAAATCCAGCACTAAGTTTAGAAGTTTTTCAGGGTCTTAAATAGTCTGTCAGGCACCTGGGTCACCTATATCAGTTGTACTACATGTTTATACATGTTGCTTATTCTTTTACCTAACACTTAAAACTACTCAATATTTTTCAGGGAGAAAATCCCTGACTGGCAAGAAACAGCTTTTAATGAATTGATCTTTCTCCTTAAATTCATGATACAATAAAATTTGGCAAGGAATGGGCACATGTGCTTGTATATCTTATGATTTATCACATCTTTGAAGAAAAAAAGCATTAATAATAAACAAAATCAATTTGAGCAATGAATGAACATCTGTAATTCAGTAAATCAGCAAGACTATCTACCCTTCAAACTTTGTACTAATCTGAGCAAAGATTGACAAAAGAAAACATGTCTTGGAAAAAAAAACCCTCTAAAGTACTATAATAGTATTGAGGTCTGAGCCATCCTTGCAGCAAACAATCATCAAAGTACTACTGCTGTTATTAGTATTACTATTATGATTTATTATTATTATCATTACTAATGTTGATGTTATTACTGTCTTCAGAGAGCTCACACATGTAAGACATCAAAGACAAATTTATATCTTCTAGACAAGAGGTAATGAAAAACGTTCAATCAAATGTAGTCAACACAGGCAATGATACACATTATTCCTATGTCCATATATACATTAGATGATTTACAAAGAAATACTTTTTACATTATCTGCAATACAGAACACTTTAGATGGCAATAATCAACCATAGTTAACATATTTACAGGACATAAATGTTTCAATAATAATTTTCTGCATTCAGCATGGACTCAACTGTTCACTCAAATCAGGCAGTTAATGTTACAGTATGATGATAACCCCTTGTATTGTATCACACAAAATGGAGCTAACTGCCTCCCCAAGGACACAGCTAGGCATCCATCCCACTCTGGCTTGTGTGGGTATCTAAACTGCAACCTCGACTATGAGTTTGATGCTCTAACTTCCAGTCTGGCGTAGCTGCAAAAGTTCTGATCTTTTCAGTTTTGCATCCAAAGCAAACACAAGCTGACACAGACTTCTGCTGTAGAATGTGTTGAAAAGAACTCTTTTTTTCAGTATGCGAGTAGCAATCTTGAATACAGTGTCTTTTCTAGAATGCTTTGAAAATACATCCGCTATTTATTGAGGCAAAGCACAGAATTCTTGATCCATGATGAAAATTTTGTCAGTTTTTTTTTCATCCAAGCTTGCTTGACTTAAGCAATTAACTGTTACACAAATGTCATGACAGCTAATACAATTCTGTAGATCTGTTCAAACTATCAATGAAAAGAAATTGCAAATTCTTTGCAGATATGAAATTGCATCATGCAGGAAACAGATGAAGTAAGCAGAAGTCTAAGAACATTGTTACAAATCTCATGATTAATATCTACCTCTGTTCTTCAAGTCTAATCACTTTCCCATCTTGTACAATGGTTCTGTTTTTGTCTTTTTCTCTTTTTCTTCATTGCTTAAGAAATATTTAATAAACGAGGATGCAGAATTGAACTAATTGTTTGATAAACTTTCCTGGATTTCTCACAAGTTTTTCCCAATTGTTCAATGTTACAGTTTTTCTTTTGTACAGAACGACACTGACATGATCTTCCAGTCATGTTCATGATTTTTTTCATTCCCACTTCTTTGTGGCACTTGTAGAAAACCAGTGATTATGCACAAGTCTTGGATGAAGAGAATCATGTCAATAATTTTATCACATCTGTTTGCCAACTTTACAGATAGAAAAATGTAGTCTTCATTTCAAGTTTGATTAACCATTGTAAACTTGACAGCTTTTCAAATTTTTCTATAATCCATGTGTCTTGAGAACTGTTTTATGATATTTTGGTTCTTGCTCTTTGGTTTTGTCACAGCATTGTCTGTTAATGCCTTTTGAGAAAGGATGATGAAACCTTAGACCTTTTCATGTTCATCAACTGCTGCTTGAGTTGTTCAATGATCTGCTCCTTGTCCAATTGCTCCTTTATTCTTTTCTGCATCTGGACATCGAGCAGTTCCTCCATGTCAAGCTTGAAGGACAAGATAAACATACAAAGTAGATTTTCAGGCAATAATCCTGTAAACTCCATGACAACCGATTCATGCTTTTACAATTATATTTTGAATTAGAATTTCAAATTTTTGCATTGTTTAAGATACATATTAAATAAAGTACTGTCACAATGTCTTACTTTGGAAAATGACACATTCAATACTGAATACGTATTGCCAGAACAACCTACTTTGAAAAATGACACATTCAAAATTGAATGCTTAGTACCAAAACATCAACAATCTGAGTTTCATTTTTACAATGGTCAACTTTTAGACAGCTAAACATCTAGACTCCGAGGTTTAATGTCACAACAGACAATAAAATGTCTAGGGTTGAAATTTATTGACACAAGAGCATGATCTTGCACAAGAAACTGTCAAGTTTATTGTCACAACAGCCTACTTTAGATGATTATTTCTGAACCTAAAATTATTTTTTAAAATCCAATTCATCTCATTATAAAGCAACATTAGATCACTTTTTTTTTCCTTTATGCAAATCAGCATAAAACAGCATTTCCTTCCATCAGCTCCTCATGTAAGGTCAATATATGATCTAATTTACAAATTTACATGTCTGTTTAAATATTTAGAAAAATATATCCATTCTCTAAGAATGTATTACTAGATGATTATCTATCATTAAGCTAACAAGGTGTCAAGAGTCCTTTTTTATCTTTATGTTAGGTAAATAATCAATAAATACAAATTAAATATTAATTTATCAAGTTGTCTGTCTGCTACTGTTATTAATACTAATATTACTATTACAACTGATCCAGCTACCAGACCTACTTCTGCACAAATTGTTTTTAATAATTATTTTCAATAATTACTTTAGTAAACACTTTATCAGTCATAATTTTCATTATAGTTAAAATATGATCTTTTCTAGATGGATTTAAATTGCCTCCTGTTTTATTTTTTACATTATAATACAGACACACATGCAAGCATACATTCATATAGTATATAATCTCTTTTTAAATTGATAAAAAAATATACAGTGTCTAGGTGACAGACATCCTGCTTTATTAGTGGTATAATTTACCTACATCAGACAGGAAAAATAATATAGAGACTGCCAAAGAACAAAATTATTTATGTTAATAAAAAAATAACATAGACAACCAAGTAATATGATTTTTGCATAAAATGGGCTATATTATTCATGGCTGAAAATGGCAAGCATTTTTACACCACAATTAAAGTATCTGTCTGAGTCATTTAAAATTTACCCTAAAGGAATTTTAAAAGACAATTGCTTTTCATTTCATCAACATAAGGCGCCATGATGACAACATTTGCCTGGCAGCAACATAGGCTCAAGAATACCTTAAAAAGAATACACCCATACTGTTTGGAATCAAGAAAACAAAAGTTCCACTTGCACCTTTACATAATCTTAATTGAGATTAATTTAATGCAAAATATGCTCTGCACAACAACCATTTTGATGGTACTGAACATAATTTATCCATTCATGTTATTGCCCAAAACAATCCAAGAGGACATGCTACATATATGGATGTCTTGAGATTGATGGGGTGCGTGAAAATTTATAAAAAGGGTACATACTGCAAAATCTGCAGCAGTAATGCAATCTCTTCCCTAACTTAACAAGTAATGTTTGAAATGACTGAGACACTGCGTGGTTCATCAAAGAACATACACTATTACTTGAATTTGAAAAAATCTGCATACCAATGATATCATGTGAAATATAACTATTTGAACTCCTAGGGTAAACTAAGGGAAATGGACTCCTGATGAATGGATTTTCATTTGACTGGAGGCCCAAGACTGTTCGAGAAAAAAGTAAACTCCGGAAAGAGCTAGAAATATTGTGATTAACAAAGGCTGAATTGTTGGATATAGATGTAGAAGTATCCATGTAAGCAGGAGAAAGTAAACGATAACAGGAAAAGGAAGACTCTACATATACCTGCCACTGATCAAGCTGCTGGGAAACCCCAACTTTCTGGTGAATGGCCTCCATTAGCTGACTGTTTAAAGTCAGAAGGTCCATTTTTGTCTGTGACAGCTGGAGTTCCATGTTGTTTTTCCTGGAAGAAAAATATGATAAATGAAAAACTGTTTTGCTTCAAAACAAGCCAGTGATGAGTATGTCTTACTTAAATGGAATTGACTGTAATTTCTACAAACAAATTTTGAAAGTTTCATATTCCTCTTGATTCTTTAGAAGTAGGATCTTACTTGGAAGGAACCCATTGTTTTATGTACTGATACTTTATTTGATTCTTCTTATTTTTATTTCCATCACGGATAAATGTGGACAATAATTTGTAGGACATTATCGTATATACTTGCGCATATGCTAAGTAATGGGGGTTGGTTGGCTTATCTGCAAGCCAAAGTCTAAACTTGAAAGATTTTAAGTTTTTTTTGTTGACTACTGTAATGACTGTAAATCTTGGGACATGAAATAATAATTTTTTCCACATCCTAAAACTTATATGCAAGTACAAAAATACATTCCCAACACTTACTGTTAAAAGCTACCATGATTGCTTTTTTTAAAATTTTTTATATGCATATTTTCTTATTTCTCTAACATGAAATTAAACAGAGGTAAATAAAGACTTCATTATTCACAGACAGGTTCAAGCTTACCCAGGGCACCAATCTGTACTATAATATACAGTGCTTACACAGTGCAAATTGTCCTTAATGTAACTTAAATCCTTGTTTATTCCCAATCATGTCAGATGCAGATTTTGCATTATTCTTCAGGATAACATATCAGCTAGACATTAATAGCCGCTTTATTTACATTGACCCATGTGCTCACCAGTTACTCTTTTTCAATGATATAAGCAAACCTACAAACTGAGGTAATATTTATGAAAAGGTACACATGCTCAATTGTGCAAGGCACATTACCAGCATAACTTACATTTCATGAAGGAATGGTAATAATAAATGCCAAAATTCTGAATACTGATAAACGAAGATCATCCTCAATCTATTTTAGCTTTGTTTCTTGGCTGAACAAGATCATAATTTTCCACACATTGGAAAGCTGGATGTTTTGGTATATCCTTTGTTTATAATTGGCAAATTTGTCTTTTGTTTTCCAACAGCAATACAGGCCAGTTAATTATTAAAGCTCTAAAAATAGCTTGGGTTAAGAGGGCATTCTGACTGACAACTATACCAGTACTTTGATGTGTTAATTGCCTTTCACTCCATAATATTAGCACCCTTCCATAGTTTTGTAAATCAGAGTGTAAGGTAGTTGATATCAATGCAAACCATAATTAAGTTTTTAAGATATTTACATAATTTTCTAAGTATTATTTTTGAGATGAATGAGCTTCATGAATGAATGCTTATTTTAAGCAACAAATGAATCTGCAATGCTGAAAGATTAATCACTGATTACTTTTATATATTACTAAGTTGCACAGCTTTATCCAATCAATATATGATGACAACTAGATAGTAAAAGTAACTAATCTCATGATGGTATTTTTGTTCATATATTTTGTTTTAAAATTAAAACGATAGAAATCTTTATTGACTGTACCTGTCTAAAGCTTCATCTCTCTCTTTTCTCATTTGCATCACAACAGCATCAAATTTAAGGCTACGTATTTTTTTATTTTGTAGATCATCTCTCTCTTTATTAAGTCGACTGATTAGATCCTGGTATTCCAAAACCTGAAATAAAGACAGGTAGACAGTGTACTCTTACAACAATAAAATACTCTGACTTATGTACCATGTATACTCACTTTCAGGTTGGGTCAAACAGCAAACAATGAAAATCCTGATCTGCCTTAGTTTAATGCATCTACAGATTTGGGTCTATGGGGCTTGTCCCAACAAACTGCACATTATGCATCAACAGATCTGGGTCTCTGCATCTGCATGTGTCTAATAAGTCAGTATACATTGTGTTCTGCATAAATAAAATAAATTAACTTTTGCTTCATGACAAAATATGCATTTAATTCAAATTTTTGTAAAATTGACCCATACCCACATACAAAAGAAACAAGATTTTGTTAATGGACTGGTTAGGTGCAGAATAAAATTGCTTTAATGGGAATGGTTTTTTGAATGTTTGAGTAAAATTACAAACAGTATGTCATTTTTTTATATTCTGCTTCTTTATAACAAAAATCTTTAATTATATATATATATATATATCTATATATATATATATATATATATATATATATATATATATATATATATATATATATAGAGAGAGAGAGAGAGAGAGAGAGAGAGAGAGAGAGAGAGAGAGAGAGGTCTTGCTAGGATTTTAAAACTAGGAGTCCAGGACTCTTAATTTGGTAAAAATAGAAGTCCACACATACACATATATTCCCCTTCTTTATAACCATAATATACAATCTGATACATACATACATACATACATACATACATACATACATACATACATACATACATACATACATACATACATACATTCATACATACATACATATAGTCCATCAATTTATCAATCAATGCTCCCCTCCATCCATAATAGATTTCCATCAATTCATCCAATCAACATATATATATATATATATATATATATATATATATATATATATATATATATATATGAAACCCTAACTTATAAAATTAATCAAAATGTGTACTGTAACATTAGAGGAGTGTAAAAGTAATCAATAATAATAGTGTCCAGTTTTTTTGATACCTTGTCTTGGTATTCTCTCAATAAATCATTTTTCTTTTGAAGTTCTATTTCCTTTTGTTCCACTTTTATGTGTGATTGTTGGAGAACATCTTGCGTGTGTCTCATATGATGTTGTAATTCATTAATTTGTTCTTCTAGGCTTTCTTTCACTGCAGTACTACACGAATTTGCTGTTGCCTGTAATATGCAAAATTCTTTTTACTCTTTTCCTTTATGCAAGATACTTATTTTCTTTCTCATAAAATAAATAAACTAGTTTCAGGTGGCAGCTCTTTGCTACACTTTTGGTACCAGGACATTAATTTTAAAATGCAATATAGTTAATGACCCTAATTTTTAGGGGGCTTCAGTTGGTATAATTTGCAGGCCTTACACATCACTCAGCTATTTCAATGCTGGCTCTTTGAGTTTGAATCTCAGCTTTACTAATGTATGTTATGTGAGAAAGCTTGACAGTAGCTTCCCATGGGACAGTGTTTCTTCCAGAGGTCTTCCCAAGTTCTTTTTCAATCAAATACACTGGCTGCCATCTAAAGCTTGTCATGTGCTTCAAAATGTCATTTTAACCAACCAAACTAAAACCAAATCTTAATTTTAATGTTTCAAAAAAAGCATTTCACATGTCTATATTGTACGAAATGAAAAAAAACACCCATGCAATGACATTTGAGATCTTAGATATATCCTGTTTCAACAATAAACACACTGCACTAAAAGTTACCTTTTCATGAGATATGGGACAGACATAAAATTGGACATGTGTATCACTGTATGTTTTTCTCCACAGAATATGGAACAAGTTATTCCTTAAATTGACACTTAAGTAGAACCTATACTACTCTTTTAAACTTCATTTTTATGAGAAATTTGGACAAGATTGTGATTAAATCAATCTAAACTATATTAGTTTTACCTTCACTTGTAATATGGCTCTAGGTGTACTAAATTATTCATGAAATGATTAGTCATAAGACCCCAGAAAAATACAAATTATATGTCAAATAATAGCCACATTTTTCACATACAAATATTTATGTTGATATGCAAATAATATTGGTAATATTATTTAACAATTAAGCAGAATATAGATACAAGTGTTCTGATCAAAATTAAAAATGAAGACAAATTGCCATATTGTACTGTATATATTCGCTTAAAAGTCATGTTAAGCTGCAAACTGCACAGACCCAGATTTGCCATCACAATATACACAAGCACATCAGAGTCTGTGCAATTTGTTAGCAGCAATCAGTAGAACAAGCAATATAGACCCTGATCTGCATATGCAATAATTCAATGGCAGATCAGAATCGTTATTGTTTGTAGTTTGAATTGACTTATAAGTGAGTATATATTGTACTACAGCTTAAGTGACTGGTCATTATAAAGAATAAATGGAATCAATCTGTCATACCTTCTTGTTGGAGGCAATTATGTCCCTAATGTGCTTCCGAAGTTCCTCAACAGCAATATTAAGAATATGCGGGGAGTCTGCGGGATGATCTGGCTGATTTCTTTGCACCTTGTCATTCTCTCTTTTGAATTCAGCTCTTGCTTTGGTGGGAAGGTGAGCTGCCACAGTTTTACTTTCCCCACCCATTGCACCATTAGAAACACTGAATTGGTCAATATCTCCATCTGCTTCTATGTGTTGTCTAACTTCATGACAGATTTCTTGAATACAATTGTAAACATAAAGAATCTGGTCTCTGATCTGTAATATTACAAATTAATGAATCAATTAATTAATTCCCAAAGAAAGATACAGTTAAATAATTTATTATGTAGATTCTAATGTTTCTAACGATTGAGTTAATTAGCTGGATGTCTTTTCTGAATGTGTGCTGAATGGCTCTTATCGTTCTACAAATCTTTTATTCCTTCAAACAAGAATACTCAAATTCTTTGGTTGGAAAAAATTATATTTTTTTTTTACATTATTTCAGATTCTACAGTATTAATCAATGATCAAAGTGTGATAATTAGGTGGTGTGGTGTGGTGTATATGATTTTTAACAATAGCTAA
This sequence comes from Potamilus streckersoni, assembly GCA_016746295.1. Taxonomy (NCBI): domain Eukaryota; kingdom Metazoa; phylum Mollusca; class Bivalvia; order Unionida; family Unionidae; genus Potamilus; species Potamilus streckersoni. Next base: position 894,244 of record JAEAOA010000519.1, on the reverse strand, counting down.
TGTGATAATTATTTAAGACTGAAAAGTTAAAGCAAACTACACACAGAATCTGTGAAGCATTTAAATTTAAATTTTAAATAAATTTATTTATTTAAATTTAAATTTTAAATAAATACTGCAACATTATGTGACTCATTGATATTCATGTTAATTGAAAAATAATGAAACAGATTGGCTTTGAGACTTGGAGTCATGAGTTTTTTACAACGTCTTGCAAAACATTTAACTTTTACAAAGATGGTTGTCAAAGAAATGAAAACAACAGTATACCTCAGTGCCTAAAGTATGCTGGAAAAGTGACTGATTGTTCACTGCAGAGGTGTATGAAGAGAACATAGGAAAGTCATCATCATCACATTCTATCTCATCATCAATTGAATGATCTGCTGGCAACTATGAAAAAGATATGAGAACAAAATAATGTTGATACAAAGTGAAATAAGTTGTAATTAATACTGTATAAGATTAAGCATGCCCTATCAAAACCTGAGGGGTTATTTAGACAGTATGATGCTGGATATTTATATTTTGCATTTAAAAAAAAAAAAAGGCACAAGGTAATACAACATTAAAAACAAGAGAAAAGGATTGTGAGGTTAATGGACAAGGAAAGGGAATGTGATGTTAAAAGACAAGAAGGGAATGCAATGTTAAAAGACAATGAAAATGGAATGAAATGTTAAATGACAAGGAATGGGAATATTATATTAAAAGACAAGAAAATGGGAATGTGATGTTAAAAGACAAGGAAAAAGGAATGTGATGTCAAATTAAAAGAAAAGGGGAAAATGATGTTACGAGACCAAAAAATGGAATGGAATGTTTATAGGCAGGGAATGTGGTGTTAAAAAATAATAAGTTAATGATGTTGCATCTGCTTACAATGGGAAGGAAGAAAGTTTACCAAGCAGTCGCTCTTTGCAATTTACTTATATGAGAATGACTTGTTTTCGATTTAAATAAAAAAGAACTTCTGATGTTGCTCCAAAGGAAAAGAACGAGACTGATGGATTAAACTGAGCAAGAAAAAGAAGCACAATAAATGATGTAATATGAATGTTGCTAGATTCAATAGTGAAAATTTACAATTACTTTAGATGCACTAAACAGTTATTTGGATCATTTACAAGAAAAATGCAATTTTAAAATTTTCAATAACGTCAATAAATCTTCAAATGTAAAGTCCTATTATTCTTACAACTTTGACAATAAACATTTTCAGATTACAAATAGGCACAAACTGAGCACTTGACTCCTTTACGCATAGTGTCATCCAATTAATTAACTTTGAATTCAATTTTTATTTTACAAGATAAATATGTAAACCATCAACAATGGTGAATCACAATGGCCCCACTCAAAACACTTCAAAGGGATTTAAACTAAGGAGCTTGCAATGGGAATCCAAAGTTAGAAGATGGGTATTTAGGGGTTATAACTCCTCTAATTGACGATGTGAAACATTTATATATCAACTCCTGCTAGGACTCGACACTTCAAGCAACATCCCATGTAGATATGAAGATTGTCAATGATGGCCATAACTCCATCTAAAATGATCAAGTGGTATTGTGGTTTTAACAGCATTTGTGAAATTTAATTACTGGCCATATTGTGTCAAGAAATGTCAGTTAAGATCTCTTTACTCTGACTCAATGAGGCAGTTTGCATTGCATATAAAGAGACAATAACCTATATTAGACAGATCTGGATCTGGGAAATAATCAAAGGTTAGTGAACTATGGCTACTGCAGGTAATGTCCCATGTGAAGATATGGTATTAGGTATCAAGGACGGTAGCTCTATCCAGATGGGATTTACATAAACAAACATAAAAGATATATATTTATTTACAAGACAAATTTTATAACAAAACTGACCCAAAAATATGTTAAATGGCTCTTGAGCTATGCTGACTGCAAACAGAATTCCAAGCTTCCATGTGATAGGAAGAATTTATTTGACAAGGGATATAACTCTATCCACAATAGTGTAGAGCAAGCAAACTCAAAAAGAAGCATTCCCAAATCTGAGACAATGTTTATTGCATCAAGATGTATATTTAGCACTCCTTTAGCTATGTTGGTTACAAGAAACATACCATGTGAAACAACTGATTGAAATGTCATGGTCCATTACTCAATCCAAAATGACTTTGAAAAGACAAAATGCATGAATGTTGTATATAGGACTGTGAAACAATTCTCACATCAGTTTGCAAAAGAATATGTCAAACATTTCTTGCATTGTGCCGTTTACAAGCAGCATCTCATGTGCAAATATGAACTTTTCTGTCATGGGTAATAACTGAACCAATGTAAGGTTCCATGTTAACCTATGAAATTATTATGTTCAGGTTTTTATAAATTTCTTTAACGTAGCTTTTAACAATTTTTCAGTTGTATCGCTATGATGTCTGCAGTGTGGCAGTTTATAGTGATGTCTAGAACTGGGGCTTCATGCCGCAGACATGTAACATGATGTCCCACCCAGTCACATTATCCTGACACCAGGCTGACCAGTCCTAACACTAACCTCTTAATGCTAAATGTCAAGCAAGGCAGCTGTTAGTACCATTTTTGAAAGTCTTTGGTATGACTCGACCAGGGATCGAACCCACGACCTCCTGCATCTGAGGCGGATGCTCTAACCACTAGGCCACCGGAGGGGTTCTTATTATGTTCATATCGAACTGTATCAGAAGAGATTGAACAGTTCTTGAGTTCTATGCCAGTTACAAGCAAAACCCTCGTGTGAAGATACAAAGTTAATTATCAAGAGCAATAAGTCTTTCAAAACTGGAGTTGATGAGGCAAAATCTATAAATGGAACACCTTAGTCTATGAGACAATATACACACCAAACTGCATTAAAATACATTAAATGGTTCCTAGCCTTTGGGACTTAAAAATGGTGGATAAATCGCAAAAAGTCCACCAAAATTTTACCTAAAGGATGAAATGCTTAAAAGGCACATTTACTTTTTATAGGCAATTTATGTTCCAAAGGCATCAAATTATACAAAAGGATTGCAGAGTATTGTTAGTCATAAATTTGCAGGTACAGACAGACAGATGGTGAAGATGATTACTAAAGAGACTGCTTATCTCCATGTGATGCCCCAAAATAAAAAATAAATTACTTTCAAGTTTTTCTTACCTGCTGGTCAGTATCTGTTGCCACTGTCATATCAGTGGGACCACTGTTTCCCCCAATCTGTGACAGCTCACTATACAGAGTCTGTGAGTGACCACTTCCAGTGGATGCTCGTTCAGTCAGGTGTTCGATCTGTGCTGTCAGCTGACTGGTTGTCTCTTGTAACTCCAAAATTTCGATCTTTTGATTGTGAACCTGATTTTGGACAATTTTGATACATAAAAGTAAAAAAGATATCAAATCAAATATTCATTATAATAAAAACAACAAATTACTCATTCACATAGTCACTAAATTAGCAAATACTATCCAACAAGAAGTTATAGGTCACAATACTTTCCAAAAGCAAAAGGACCATCAGGTCAATTTTCCTAAGGCAGATATTAAATTATGTTAATTTCAACTATATTTAGACAAATAATCATTGAATGTTCCCTTGAAAGAGTGGATCAGACTCCATATGGTGGATATTGTATATGCTCACATAAAAAGGTCAAGTCATACTGCACACTACAAAGAACCTGACCTGCCATAGCATAATGGGCCTGGAGATCAGGGTCTATGCTGTTTGTTCTAATAATTATTCCTAATAAAATGCACAGACCCATACCTGCCCATACATAATGCACCAGTACAACTGGTCCCGTGCAGTTTCTTATTGGGCTCCTATGCTTAATACAGTAAACAAAAATGGTGTCATCATTAGATTTTTAGTGAATACAAAAATCTCTAAATTTCTTACAGTTCCTGAGTTATCCTTATAAATTACTCTGTAATATGATCTAAATTTGAAATGAGATGAAGTATCTTTCAGACATCATCAAAGTGACAAAAGCTTTTTTGAAACATGCTTTGTCCTTGTATTTGCAAGGCTGTAACAGAGGGCCATAAAACAACTGAAATATATCATTAGGGTACTTTATGACTGTGTCGTGTTGGTGTGCCAAACTTATAAAAACGTTAACTTGAAACTGTTGCCAAATACTGTAAACATAAATGGGCAATCATGATTCTTTTATCACAGAAAAACAAATCTCAACACCTGTTTCTTTAAAGTTCACGAGGAACCGTCAATGGAGGTTGGGTTACAATTTCCAACTTACTTGTAGTCCTTCCTTTTAACTGGTGTAAACAAAGATATAGATTTTTAAAAGCGATGTCTTGGGAACGGAAGCTATATGCCTACAGTAAACGATATCATGTCGGTAAAAATACGAAAAGTAACCGTTGAAGGGTTGGGGCTCATCAAAGGTTGTGCTTTATTCTGTTATATTAGAGTAAATGGAATGCTTTAATTTCATACCTCCTGCTCTAACTCTCGCTTGCTCCGCTCTAGGACCATCATACGATCTTGCGCTTCTTCTAAACTACACCCAAAACATTCTTTCTCTTCCGTCAGATGTGACAACCGCCGCTCAAGTTCGTCTCGTCTTTGCGTTAGCTGATAAACCTGCAACAAAATAAAAGATTTCCACAGTGACCACTTAATTATGGAGTTGATGGTGGCGTGAATCTGCAAACTCAATATTGTAGGCCTAGTGGTAAGTATATTTTGTCTAATGTACTGGAGGCGTCTATTTACACGGACACCGTGTACTAACTATTGGAATGACTATTCACACAGCCGCCGTGTGCCAACAACTTGAAAGACTATTCAGAATATTATTCAATGCCGTTATAAACTTCTCCAAGCAGAAGTTCCCAAGAGAAAAAAATTAATAATTCAGTGTTAGTTGGTTTCAATAGAGAGCTATAAAATATGCAAATAAACATTATCTTAATGCATATTTATCGCTCTAGGCCAGTGGAAAAATTTTAAAAAGCTAAAGGGGTTTCTTGACCGAGCGATGTCAACTCTGACGTAAATCTAGCTAGAAGTCATATGTTCCCCTGATTCCAAAGACCTCTATACAACTACTGTTGTAAACTGGAAATACCAGCATGTCCAAACTAATTTTAGTATAATTAGTACATAACCACAATTCTCAAAACTTCCCAAATACCTGTCAGCCTCACAACGCATAATTACTCATTAAATATCCGTATCGTACCGCCAGTATTCTCCGCCGTGAAAAAATACAACTCAACCACTTAATACATGGAATTATTTTTACCACGCCACCTTAGGCCAGTCAAATCATGATTTAATGCAACATCTGGATGTAACTCCACACCATATTTACCATCATAGCAACAATAAACAGCGTCAGTAGATCATGGATCTCATTTATTCCCTTTTGCAATTTACCTATCCCCAATCATAAATTCTGCACAGGGAATCACATAATCAATTCACACAATTCGATTTTGATAGGGAATACGGAGCTCTAGAGACACACATGCGACTCTGACCTTAATTTACTAAAAGTAAACATTGACATCATCAAATCTCATTAACACTTCACTCTGCAACTTTTGCTTCTAGTAATTGGCTAACCATTAGGTCTGAGGACTATGTCTCCAGCACCGACTTCCTATAATCAAACAGGTAATCACAAAAAACTTAAGAAATCCTTAAAATGTGAATTATAGACAATTGGTCATACTAAAAAAAAATAGTACCTTATAATGACCTATCACCGAAACGATTCGGGATCAAATCCTCTCTATGCCGTTCTTCTTGTGTTTAATATTTATTTACTGTATTTACTTTGTTATCTTGAATTGCAGAGTAATTAAGTTACTCATATTTACTCTGCAAATGTACATCTTATGTGTTTACGAATTTTCTTATTTTGAATTAAGGATGAATTGTGTTACGCAGATCAACTTTGCCAATGTACCCAAACCACTATAGAATATAAACAGTAAACAGATGACCGTTACCTAAAAAAAAAATCCTACTACTTTCAAACTCATACTACACTTTAACAACCAACTCGTTTCAACATAAAAAAAATTGTCGTGGTTAAATAATTGGAAAATTTCTATTTCTGGAGGTGATGTAAAGTTTTACATTAATGGCCGGTAAGTGTGGACTTGTAGGTAATAAGTTGCACAAAATGAGCGGTTTCATGGATCTGGCATGCAGCAGTCGTACAAATAACTGAGAGGCGTAGCAGAATTATTTTGGGGATAAGGGGGCGAAGCAAACATGTAGTGGTCAGATGTTGTTGTTGTTGGGCTTAACGCCATTTTTCAGCACACGATAGGCTATTCATGGCGGCCAGTATTAATGGTGGAGGAAGAAACCGAGAAATCATCGGAAAGAACCACCAACCCACGAGAAGCTACTGGCAAGCTTTCTCACATATCCACATTCGCCGAATCCTAGACTCGAACACACGCAGACAGAGGTGAGATGGCAGTGATCCGTAACGGACAGCGCTTTAGACCATTCAACCACTAGTGGTCAGATATTAAGTTGACCAACCCACCCCTTGCTGATTTATGCGGAAACCCATGAAATAGGTTTATGTAAAACTTATAGACATGTTAACCTTGCGAAAAATCCTTCTACCCGAGATATACACCTTTTGAATATTCTTTCTCAGTTAAGGTGCACAGCGGACGTGCGAACAACCTTGGCCTACAGTATTGGTGACTGCAAACCAGGTGTTGGCAAATTTTTTACAAGAATTTGCGACAGATTTGTATATTGTTTTTATTTTCAGTTCAATACATTTACAATGAATTATTGAAGTACATTTCGCGTATAATTTAAGACAATAGTCCACAGAACACTCACCGACTACATGAAAATAATCTATCTGAATGGCCTGCAACTTGTTACTTAGCTTGGAAAATTTGCACAACCCAGCTTTGTCAAAAAATCGTAACTTTTCTTACCAATTGACAAAATATATGTTTATTTCGCAAACCAATAAGGAAACAAAATTCATACTTTCACAAAATAATATTTCAAAGGTATGATCACCATGTTGCTACTCGTGCCGAACAAAAAAAAAATCAACGAATGAAACAAAGATATAATTCAAAGATTCACTTGCAGTTCTTTGATAGTGGCATTATGAGTCATACAAAAGACGTTTACCATGCGTCTTTTACATACCTATACAAAACTGAGGCAGTATTTCTGAATAAATGTGGCGGTTGGTTTAGTCAAACGAGTAATTATTTTGAACTAAGACACACACACACACACACACACACACACACACAAAATAAAAACACCAAAACCAGAAATAACAGCAACAGCACATGTATATGAATAGGCCTTACATTTTATACGTCCTAAGATAAATAGCAAGCTATCCTCTGTATCATATATGTGATTTACAATTACCTGGTAGTTATTCTAACAACTATATACCTAATAAAACAAATGACTGGAGAGCTTTTAACCTAAAATAATTCGCCTTTCAGTGAAAATACAATTCACTGTGTTATATTACCTTAACTCCTTTTAACATTAATGAGAAAGATAACTTGTCAATGTAATCCATTTCAATCCATGGTGTCTGGGCTTTCATCAGATATCTAGTGACTCATCCAAATGTACTTGAAATGAGCTACTCTTCGTGGATAAGGTCTCAAAAGTGACTGTATTCACTGAATAACTATTATGGACTTTGTGATCGATTTACTCATCCTATACCATATTGACCCTGTATACCAAGTGGGAAGATGTTCAAAAGCAAAGGACTAGACAACAATAAAAATTGAATATGTACCTTCGATTGTTGGACATAGGCGCAACTATTGCCATACTTACTCGTTTTTATAACTAAAACTTTAGATATATAAGATATGCAGATCAAATTATTCAAACTTTAATACCAACTTCTAATATCTACATGACATATTTCATGATATCTCATTCATTATTTCTTTCAAGAAGCTTGTAATGAACAATCTTCAATAATCGTGCCTGCAAATTTAAAAATATAAAAGGTTTGATTCTAATTCAGATTCAACTAACAGTGGTGTTTAATGGCTAAACAAGCTCATAATATAGAAACTAACAGGTCTCCATGATTTTACAAGTTAAATCATCAGCCAGCCTTAACACTCCAACAGCTGTCTAAGACGTGACTAAATTCACTGCTGCGCACATTCATAAATATCCTTAATTGTATATCTAAGTATGAAGTTTCCATTTCGAATGATGTGGTGATTTTGCGACACTACGTGCACAAACACACGGACGATAACGACTGAAATAGCATATCATTTGAAAAGCATGGCAACGACAATAACAGTTGTCTGAAAAAAATCCCAAGCAAAATTGCAAATCATTCTATTTTAATAGTAGTTTATCGCGATATTTATTTTGTTTCATGTCGGTACAAATTTTAGCTCTAAATCAACTCAACTCCTCCAGGCGCAACCGACTGCGATGAAAATTCTGGCCCGGTTTAAAGGTCACCGGCCACCTATATTGTACAAACGTGTTATATTATTATAGTCATAAACAAAACGCATTTGTTATGTATGCACACAATAAAAATGCTTAATTAGACTTAAAAATCCACTTTTGTAAATGAAAAAATTATTCGGCAATCTCCTTAAACAATCGGTAGTTTTCGCGTGTCAAACACGGATATGACGTATATTTATCCCTTGTATTCAACCTATCCATTCAAGTGTTTAATTTCCCGACGTAACGACTGTGATATATCTTACGATCGTGCTTTTGTACAGCAATTATGATGCATTGTGTTGCATATAGATGTAAAAAAAGAGTGATGATGGGAAAAATGATTCTTTCTTTTTCTGAAAGACCCTGTTTACCAGAAGAAAACAAAAAAGAAGTGAATTTAAGCTGTGAGATAGAATAGAGTGCGGGGATGGGAAAGTTGTATCATTAATGCCGGATTATATTTAATTTGGCCCAAGACAATTCGGACCAACACTAAAGACAATTCGACTCAACTTAACATAAGTTTGGACAATTTCTTTTTCTTAAAACAACAAGCAGATACTATGTAAGCTACGTTTTAGGAATAGGTTATAGAAAACAAACTAAATTTAAAAAAAATTGATATTCTTTCAAAGAAAATAGTCATAGTTTACAACGTACTTAAATATGTGAGAAAACACAAGCAGACATATCTTGCTCCTTCGAATTAAAATATTAAATACATTTTATGCTAAAAATATGTGCATCTGCACAAAGAGTACACGAGATATTAAACCATTTAATTTTAGGCTTCACGTTGTAACACTTCGGCATTAAAACACACTCAGTTAAAAGAGAGAGAGAGAGAGAGAGAGAGAGAGAGAGAGAGAGAGAGAGAGAGAGAGAGAGAGAGAGAGAGAGAGAGAGAGAGAGAGAGAGAGAGAGTAATGCTGAGCATTTTGTCAATGTTGCTGCATTAGGACTCTCTTACTTGTTAATTGTATTGTTTTATCTTTCAAGTTGTCTTAGTGTGTGCGCGCGTAAAATAAAAAAGCTTGTCATTACTAGTCAATATTGTCAATCATATGTGCTTCATTATTCCATACAAATAAGGAATTAATTTTGTGTTGAATTTGTGCCCCCCCCCATTCCCGTACCTCCTCCAATGATAAACATGCATTTATTTGAAAATAACTTAGAGGAACTAACCTTGCATTGTTATCATTTATTCCTTCTTTTTCATCATGCAAATATTATTAAAGAAAAAAATATACCCATGAACTCCGTGTAGGTAGTGGATGCCGATTTGCGTATGCGTCCTTACTGTAATGTGTATCACTTATCTCAAATAACAAAATCACAAAAGAGACGGGAAAAAAAATCACCCGATTGCTTGAAGGCATATGCTATTCTCGCTTGATCTTACAAGGTGCGAACTGACCAAGATTGTATTGTATCGAGGTTAACTATACGACGGTATCTCGCAGATAAAAATCTTTTTTTTTTAAAAGTACATCCGCTAGGGATGCAAATAATCTTTCGCTAGCATGGGTTACAAAAGTGTTATTAAAGCACGTTGTTTTGTATACTGTTTGCCCTGCAAACATACATTATGACCACCTCTGTGAAACAAATAAAAGGCTGAATGATGGATAACCACAACTTTGAGCGAGCAATAAACTATTTTTTTTTAAATATTCCGACAGGATACCAAATACAAAGGTTATTTTATTACAAAGCAAACAACCCCTAAAACTGACTTTGCTTTCTTTTAAGTGTGTCGATTTTTCTTATGAAGTTGGCCAACATAAGGAAGTCAAGTTTAGTTCCTTTAGATTCTTTTACGTGTCCCGATTTCATTTTTTTTTATGAAGTCGGCCGACATAGAGAAGCAAACAATAATTCCTTTTTACGTGTATTAACGGGAATTTTCAAAATAAATTGAAACAATAGAAGTTTTGAAAGCGACACAGTCTAGAGCGTCGCGCACACATATCGATACAAGGCTGAACAGTAAATTAATTTTCAGTAGTTTCATCTAAATATTCCCTATCGATAGCTTGTAATGTTTTATTTTTCGACAATAAGAATCATGTGCTTCGTCTTGTGGGGATAAAATGTACGTCATTTCTGGCTGGCGTCCTCTATAGGTGGGAATTCGTAGCTAAGGGCAAGAAACTGCATTGTATACGTCTTTTTAGAGTAATTAAATCATTATTTCATTTCTTTTTTAAACTTGATAAATTGTTTTGGTTCGTTTTCTGCGAGTATAACCACTTTTAATCATGTAATGCAAATCTGATGTAAACAAAATTTTTGGAGTGTGGCTGGTGACCTTAAGCATTCAACTCGAATGAGATTAAGTGCCAAGAATGTCGTATAAACGGACTCTGTCAACGACACTTTTGCATACAAAAGATTCGGTACTGGAATCTATATAAGCAGGACTGTGGAAGTGAGTTTGGGGGGGTGGTGGTGCGAGGAGTTCACTATATGCCCACACACCCAGAATAGCTTCAGTAGTGGTGACCGTTGTCTCAGAACTTTAAAATTATGACGGAACATTTATTTGCAATGCATTGATTTCATATCTACATCTTTAGTTATTTTAAGCTCGTATATTTTATAAAACCTTCCTTATTAATTGTGTACAGTTTAGAGCATTGTACACACGCCATACAGTAATATCATTACACAGAACATTGTTCTATAAGAACTGGACAACGAATCCCGCTTAAAAGATGTGGCCATTCATATGCAACACGTTTTATTGTGTGCAAGAGCCGAGTTGTGGTGCGGAGATAGTAACTCACTGTGCTTGGGATTAATAAGATGACGTGGTCAGGAATGCAAAGGAACTGGTTTTGAGTGACACCTCTACTTTGCTACTGAGAACATTTTTTAGGCCAGTTAACCCAGCTCGTTCTACCACTATCACTAGCCCCTACCACTATCACCACCCCCTAAATGTGTTGTGAAGAATTGCCCCCCTTACAATGAGTTGATGGTGATATACTATGAAAATTTCTGCTGCAAAACGAAGAAAAAAAAAAACCTCACTGAATCCCCTTCGTCTGGCACATGGGGCAATTATCCCCTACCAAGACACCCTACTGCTGCAAGTATACGTGTCCTATCTAAATCAGAACTAACTAGCGTGTTATAGCCTCAACATGGAGAGACTTAACTCCCCCCAAATCACTTTAATAGCTATATATTGGACAGTTTAATAACCACCTATATGAATTGGCAACCTTTGAATACTAAAAACATATTTGGATATGTCTGACAACGGATCCAATAATTTTATTTGCATTCCTACGGTGGCCATCGATTATGATATATTTTACAGCATTTATGTCTTTGTTTTTTTGTTTGTTTGTTTGTTTTGCTGTATGTTTTATTCACATTCGCTAATTGCAAAAATAGTGCAACTGTACAGTCTCCGCCTAGGGATTTAATTTGGCATTGTACAGCTCGACCCAATATGCCTTTCTATTCTCATACTGTTTTTTTTTAAATTTTATTTTAATATAATTAAGTATAAGACTTGCATGTTTCTGTGCTGTAAAATTCGGTTTTATTTCCTCTGTGGTTTCATTTTGCCCTTCTACCTGACGACCACGGCATTAACGCCAAATAAGCCATTAGCTAATTAATGCGAAAAGACTTGACCCAGCTACCTCTTTATGTAACCAAATGTTATTAATCATTCAAAATTCGCTAATTCCGTACGTAATGTAAAACCGTGCATCGCTTTAACTTTTATTCACTCTTTCCTCCTTCAGGTACGTCGGGACAATAGCTTTTTTTTTCCACAGGCAGATATTTGTATGAAGCAAAGATAAAGTTATGCTTTTATACACCGCAACTCAAAACTTGCATTCTGATTCTTTGTAATCTTAACGGGATTACTGTAGTAAACATGCATTTTAAAATATCTATATTATTTGAAAGAAAATGTTGACACATTAACGTACAGTTTGATTAAATACAACTTTTTCAGAGGGTAAATAAGGTTATTTACGATTTTTTTTAAAAAAACAGGGCGAAAGAACAGTCTTGTTAAAAATTTAATGGTATTTTCACCCGCGACATTTACAAAAGGAAAGATATAACGGTCGTCTGAACATCCATTCGTCCAGTATCCAGACTTTTAATTAAAGTCTGTAAAGGTCAATATGGTGCATTGCCAATTGTAATAAATAGATAAATAAATCAATAAATAAATAATTTATGTTTACTTTGAAGCTATTGTTAGGGTAACGAAAAATGTTGGAAGATCAAGCTGAACTGATATAGCAGTACGTAAAGTACGTGTATAATTGTGATTGTTTACAAATCTAAAAGAATGCTGACATATACGTATTTAAATTATTTTACTTTCTACGATAGTTATTATAAGCAGAAAAACAATTATGTTATTATATTCTGTAATTAGCCATGAAAGTCTCTAAAAGGACAGGACGTAAGGCAGGCACCTGTCTGGCAAATCAGATATCATGCTTGAAATGTTTCTATAGGTAAACAAACCTTTTATGATATATATTGACGGAAACGTATTTGACTGTATTTACTATCCTGACCCGATATGTACTATGGTCGTCAGACTATTTGAGCAAAACCATAAATACATGACCGGCAAATCTAGCTAGCACGGTCGATAATGCAATATAGGTACCTCTACCCTGGAGAAAGCAAAATTAACAATACGTTCCCCGGATTCGTTTATGATCTTCCGGTCCTTTCTAATGACCTAACCAAGATTCATAAGGTTAAAGAGGCACCAAGGTGGCTGAGTAGTCCAATACGTTTGCCTACACAGATCAAACATTTCACATGTGTCTGCTTGAGTTCGAATGTCAGCTCGAATAATGCAGGCACGTTAGAAAACTTGCCAGTAGCTTCCTATTGGCTGGTGTTTTTCCCGGATGGTTTTATGGGTTCTTCCTCCACCAAATATACCGGCTGCCGGATATAGCTTATCAACTACTGAGACACGACTTTAAACCCCCTTAAGAAACAAACTTATGAAGCTAAAAGTAAATCTTTACAAGAAAGCAAAGATTATTTTGCTACAGTGGAAATGTAGAAGAATAGTAGTGATTACTTGTGACCATGTGACAACCATTTCAAAGTTAGAATTGTTGGTGTTGGAGCTTTCCTTAAATGAAATTGTTTATAACAATTTCGCTTATTTACGAGCTTGACTGGAACTCTTTACAGACTCGGCAGATATCTAAGAAAGCCATTAAGGGATCATTTTGAGGGTTTCAAAAATAATCTATGTATGTTACAACGAATCTTACCTCTTCTTGGAGTAATTCCAGTTGATTTAAATATAAACTGCTTGACGACCTTCTTGCCCGACCTCTCTTTTTCAAAAAGTCTAGCTCTGACACAGCTGCCTCTTGCCGGACCGAGGCTTGTTGCGCTTCCTCCACAAGTTTTTCATTCTGCTGGGAAAGTTCTCGGATGATCCTTGATTTTTCTTTGATTTCCAAAGTCGCTTGCTTCTGGTACTCAGACAGTTCATTTCGTAGTTGGGACAAGTCATATTGCAACTCTTTGACAGTGTTAACGTACTCTGTTTCTAGGTTTTCCAATTTTAGGTGAAGTTGGTGTTTTTCTTGTTCTAGCTCCTATCAAGAGAAAACACAAATAAAGGTAAGATTTATATCACTTCAAAATCATCATCTCAATAGTTAAGTTCCACCACAAACACGATCAAAATAAATATCATCACGCGCTTTTACTTAGTCAACTGTTGTGGAAAGCTTATTTGGTACATTCTTTATCAGTATACTCTGACACTCCGACATAGGTAAATATACTCTCTCTCTCTCTCTCTCTCTCTCTCTCTCTCTCTCTCTCTCTCTCTCTCTCTCTCTCTCTCTCTCTCTCTCTCTCTCTCTCTCTCTCTCTCCTTTATGAGTGAATTAGTATTTAATTAGTATTTACCTTTTAATAGTTTTCCTTTCGAAATAAAATCACGCTTTTATGACTGGTCAACCTTTCTTGAAAAGTTAGACAATTCGTACGATCTGGCATGGTTACATGACATTAATTATTATACACAATTGAAAAGTTATGAGAGCTATTGTTTCTATGCGAATGCAATCTTAACGTTACAGCGCGTGTATACAGATAAGCTTAAGCAAACGGGTGAGCACAGGTTTGTGGCAACGACTTGTGAAAAAACAGGTAATGGCATACATCGTTAGTATGTCGCATCTGGGAACCTAAACATAACCATCAGTCTATCTGAACGTTAGCCATCGTGATCGTCGTTACTTCAACCCCGTAATAATTAGACTGGGTACCCCAAATTTAACGTACAACGGTAGTTACTTTAGGGACCAACAAATAAATATTCTGGGGCAGGGGGCCGATACTTTTTTTTTATTTATTTAATTTCTATCTGTCAGTGCCTGGAAAAAGGCCTTTCTCCAATTTAAAGCAAACTAATACCATGTTATTTCCGTGATATTATTTGGAAACAAAACAATTATCACGAGGTAAAAGAAAAGAAAACAGCTTAAAAGAAAATTATCAAACACCCCAGATCGGGAAAATTAAATGGTCGGTACCGTTTAGAAGATTAATTCAATATTAAACAAATATCAATGATTATGTGTACACGTTTAATATTATCGACAAAAATATTTACTCCAATCTCCAAGTAAACTAATGTGCAATTTCTTATTTTTATAATTTTATCTTATAAAATCAATGCAATGGCAAGAAGTAATGTTTCCTCTTGTACTGTTTTTTTTTTTAAATTTGGATAGGTAAGTAGGTAGTATATAAGTCCACAAATCAATTTCAGGATTAATAAAAAAAAAATGTATATCCCTGGGGTGAAAAAAAAGTTGGAGTCTGCAACGGAAAACGGAAACGGTCGACCAACAGGAAACACAGATTTTTTTTATTTAACCAAATTGCAATTGGCAACTGGGTCGACAAATTAAATAAATAAACTTACGTGCCTATTTTAAAAAAAATCATTCGAGATGATCTAATTTCTTTCCATGGGACATAATTCCTATTATCGATAATCCGTTTTTTTTAATGCTGGCCCTGATCCAGTTCCTAAGAAAGGGACTTTCGCTTATTTTATACAAACATGCTTACTGGAACTTACCTCAAACTTTTGGTTATATTCTTCTGTTAACTGCTCATTTCTTTTTTCTAGCTCCTGATTTCTTTCTAGTAATGCCTTTCCAAGTTCTGCTGCTAACATTAAATCCTTCTCTTTTTGATGTAATTGAGTTTTCCAATCTTCTTCTTCAACCTGAGGTTCGGAGCCCTCTCCGGAACAATCAGGTTCATCCGTCCGTCTGTTTGCCATTAGCAGAACGTACTCATCCAAATCTTGGGCAGTGGGGGAAGAAGAAAGAGAATAAAAACTACAAGAATGCATCACAGGAAGTCTCGCCGTGGAGTTGCAGGTATGTGGGTTAAGGTAGATGGAAGCAGGTAAAAAGATCTATGCTGTTTTCATTAAAAACGTTTTTGTAATTTTGAATATTTTGACATAAGCAGATATTGCACAACGTTTGATACTATAATTAATGGGCGATAGACTTCGTGTCTAGCTCCGTTTTCTGTCAATATTGATATAGTCTTATTAGAAATTGTGCGAATTATTTACTTTCTTGTTCTTTGCCTGTCCATTAAAATATTTAAGCAGAAGCGAGAGGGAAACCTTCACCAGAATGGATGTGCAGCAAAAAAAGGTAGGAAATATTTGAAAGGATATACCTTGTTGTGTTTATGAATGTCACGCAATGAATACTACTCGTACAAGATGTTGTACCTTCATAGAGCTATCTCACATAATGTCATAGTTGTTTTTACTGTACCATTCAGGTAAGAAATCTCTCCATATGCTTTGGTCAAGTGGCTGTCTGTTACTTATCCTTCAACATAACGGGAAACCACAATTATGATTTACCATTTGTAGCTAGCTAAACATGCTGTCCCTGAAGAAAAAGACTGGTATGGATTGTTGCTGATATCAATGAACTGAATCCTTCAGTTCATTCAGTGAAGGAAATAAACGTACTTTTTAAAACCTACGACAGCTGGCACGACTGTAAAACGTAATGTCACATTTCAGTATGAAGTCACTGTAAATAATCCGGTCATCCACACGTTGCTTTATACACAATCAGACCACCATGCACATGTATGTCTTTGTTTTTTTTTTTGATCAATTATTTCTAAAGTACGTCGAATTAAAACTCCAAGTGAACATATTTCTGAGGAAACATGTTATCAAAATTCATTAAATTCCTTCCTGGTGAAATCCGATCCAAATTTTCCTTAGCGTGGAATTTCTTAAGATATATCATAATATAGTACACCCTCATTAAATATGTCGACATCTATGATGAATTGTAAACACAGTTCTGTGAATTGGTCACAATATGCATTAAAGAAGGCCTTTTCTACAAAACAACTTTTCTATTGACAGTCAAGACATCACCTTTCCGTTATATTATTGTAGGAGCTCATAAATTCTCACAAGATCCATTCTTACAGGCTGACAACGATTTAGACTCATCTATAAGATACATTCACAATAAGTAAATAAGTCCCTCCATTGATAAGTTCACAGCCAATCCTGAATCTGCCCATACTGGAGAAAAACGGTTGTCGGTCGATTTTTGTATCTCTGCGTGTCAACATTACCTCATCTTACTCACCTGCCAGCCTTTGCTCAGGTGCTCAGTTGACATGACATTTGGGTATTATATCCAATTAGGAAGACTAGCACAACCTTAGGCCATTGTCGTCCGACAAAAGCTGTCGTACTCTACTACAATTGAGAGAGAATTACTCTGTTAATTAATCTGTGTCGTCTGCAAAATAACCGATGCGTGTGCGTAAGTGAGCTAGATACGGAACTATCTTGCGCGTGCGTGTTAGAACTAATGATCATAATGCTCGAAACAAAGGTAAATATTGAGTGACGCCGATCACAAATTTTCATCTTCCATACTAGAAAACTTTTTTCTCCCCATCTTTAACTACAATTAAAGAATATAATAACATTTAAAAATACAATGGTCGCTGTATTTACATGTATCGCTAGCAATGTTTAGATGTTAAATAACCTCATAGTTAGATAACAGGCATGTACATAAACATCGTTCACAGCGGATGCTTAACATAAAAGCGCGAGAAAGCCACGTTGGCAATCTGATGAAAACAGATCGATAAAAAAAGGGAGGTAATAATTGACATCTTTTTCGTTATATGAGGTACACGACGAAATTCGTGCAATGACTCATTTTTTATAGAGAGGAAACCTTTTTTTTTCTTTAATACGTTTATGCATCTACGTCTTAAATTGTGGAGTTTAAAGTTAAATATGAAAATTGTCAGGAGATAAATGACCACAATAAAGAGGACGGGAGAGGCGTGCAAATGTCCCCAGACACAAGGTGAATGGGAGGGGGTATACAGCTATTATTTACAGCTAAACTTTGAATTTAACTGTGATGCAACTGGGAAAATTCTTCATAAAACATGAGAGGGATATATACAAATTGTTCTCAGTACAATGTTGGGGCTCCTCAAAAATATGATAATGCCATTGTTATTATATTGCTAAGCCCAGCCTTCTTCCCTCTATTTTTATATCACTGATACGATGAACCATGAAAAATAAATCAAAATTTAATCAATATTTTCAAACAATATGATACCTACATTTTGTTAACTAAAGTTTAATTTGTGCTAAGAGTGGGCATTATGCGCTCTTATTACAACGGCTCTTAACTGTTATGAACGTTCGGCAGAGTTTGACAATTTCCGGATGATTCAAATTCGGCTGAAAAGAAGTTCCAAATATTTTTAACAGGAGTACGGCATCATACAAAAAGTGTAAAATGAAATCTTACTTAGCATGTACAAATTATGCTAAGTAAAGTTCAAGTATACAGATCGAATGTTTGAAATGATAAAGAAAAAATACGCTTTAAACAATTGAGAGAGAGAGAGAGAGAGAGAGAGAGAGAGAGAGAGAGAGAGAGAGAGAGAGAGAGAGAGAGAGAGAGAGAGAGAGAGAGAGAGAGAGAGAGAGAGGCCTTATCTTACGGAAGTATTCAGCATAACAACCAACTTTTAAATCAAGTGAAATATTCCGTTTAATTATTATAGATTACTGCATTTGTTTGGGAAACTATGGTCGATGTTTTGTTTTGTTTTTATTTTGATTTACACTACACGATACACGACCTTGGGTACAGGAAACCGGTTCGGGTTTATTGGTATTTTGGCTATCTGACAACAGATGGGCAAATCAGAAACTATACCTTGCAATTAATACTGTCAGGAATGCCAAGATAACATTTTTGTAATTACAAATATGTATAAATAGTTAATTAACTGTCACTAGAACATTCGTCGTTTTTTTTTTAGCTTTCAAAATTTCACCAAAAAGTGAAAAAGTATAAAAGTTCTTAATTTTCTGATGAAATATTTAAACACGTAGTTATAACAACGACATTGCTCATCCGTAATATCGGTGACCAGTGTGATCTGGGGAGATCGATGCTATAGTGTGAAGAGACTTGTGCACGACCTCTCATATGCATTTGTACAGGCTGTGCAGAAATTGGCTATGTTTTTAAATTTTGTCATTTGCTTGTGAAGGTTAATTAGCAGTTGATTAAATATATTTACCCATTAGTAATTACAATGCTTTAAAATCTAGATACACCTATTAGATAAAATTATTTACCATTTACAGTTTCTGCTGGACTAACTGAAGTCGTATACCAAGAAGGACATAAACTGAAGTCGTGGAAGCATTGAACCCGCCAATATTACCATCGGAATAAGAACATCATATATATATATATATATATATATATATATATATATATATATATATATATATATATATATATATATATATATATATATACACACACACACACACACAAGTTAAAAGAATTTTGATTACAGTTAGCACATTCTATTGTTTGTAGGAAGTAAGATGTAGCTAGTTTAACAGTCTTCAAGAAATCAAGAAATATTAAACCGTTTTTTAAATAAATTTTTAACGCTATCCCACTTATATCGCGATGCTATTTTTTTTTACCCCCGATCATCGCGTTAAAAAGGGATGTGTGTGTGTGTGTGTGTGTGTGTGTGTGTGTGTGTGTGATAATAAAAGTGAACTGACATTAAAAGAAAAAAAAAGAAAAAACTAGATGCAATTATTCTGTTAATTGCAATCTTTATGACATGTTTTTAGATCTGACAATAATCATATTTAAATTGAGGAGAAAACTGAATACTACTACTACTACAACTACTACTACTACTACTACTACTACTACTACTACTACTAATAATGATAATAATTATAATAATAATAATAATAATAATAATAATAATAATAATAATAATAATAATAATAATAATAGGAAGCGAGTCAAACATTTAATAGAGCATTAGCTAGTGATCGTTTTAAATAAAGCTTTAAAAATTGAACGTTTGAAGAAAACAATATTTTACAGTGTTGTATCGGCGTAAAATCCAAATGTTTCCCGGAAGTATTTATTGCAAAGTGATACGAGAGCAGCGGAAGAGTATACCAATTGAAGTTAATCCGTCTAAAATCAACTACTTAGCAAGGTACTAAACAAAAGGCATCGCCTACAAGTGATAAAAGCGTTGACGGTAAAGGGTTTCAATTAGCACAAAGGATTATACATGCCAGACGTCTGAGATTTTAGAAATAAATACTCTACCGCATTCTTGCAATTAATTATCCAATAAGCAACTATAAATTTGAAAATTCCAGAGTACTGACCCTACGGTGAGAAGTATAGGTGTCAAAACAATACATTGAAAAGATTTTAGGAAATCCGGTAATGTTAGGCGTATTTTTTATTGTTAAATATACAGTAATTCACATATTTCTTTCCGCGATATTTAGAATAGCTACGTGAAGATATTTCCGCGGAATTAAAATTCGTAATTAAGATCAAAAGATCGCTTCATTGCTTTGCTGTTGCCTTTGATTTATTTGTATACTGACATTAAAAAAACAAACAAACACAAATGGCTGGGAAAATGAAATATGGGCGGGGGTCCTCTTAGGTGCATTGCGTTTGCAAACTATTTTACCACCCGATATGTTGCCAGAAAAGACATTCATTTCAATCAATACTGCTAAATTAAAATTCTATGCGTTAAATAAAGACTACAAATCATATGGCGAATAACAGTCCTTTCAAGTGCACTAGATCCAGCAAGGGATCGCGTATGTCAGTGATTGATTAAAGATAAATGCAATAAAATGAAAGCTAACCGTGCAAAACTAGTATCTAACTAGCCTGAGCGCTTTCGACTCTTAATAAGTCTTTTTCAAAGGCAAATACAAAACATAGACAAGAAAAACAAATAAAAAAAACGTTGTGTTTGCAAAATTTTACATGGCTGTTTCTACAGGAATTAAACCTTTAAATTTATTGTTTCAACTCGTGGCGGATGCTTGAAAATATTTTTATTGACCTAGAAAACGACGAGCCATCTGTTGTTTTACGTACATTATATCCCGGATATATTATTGTCATAGTAGTAATTATAGGCTATTAAGCAAATTTAGAGAATTTCTTTAAAAGAAAATGCGTCGGCTGCAAAAAATAAATAATCTAATATGTGCATGGATGTCTTTGTCTAGTTTTGTTTTGTTTAAACCGCATGATTTCAATGTTCTGTAGTTTCAGAGAAGAAAAGGAATCTTACTAGAAACTGTTGATTTTACGGGTATCAGTACATCTCCCCCCCTCGACTACCCCCGACATTTTCCCCCTGACATTACCCATCTCTGGACTCCCACCATTAGATAGGACTCTCCCCCAGTCATTTTTCCCCATTATCTTTATACAACTTTATATATATATATATATATATATATATATATATATATATATATATATATATATATATATATATATATATATATATATATATATATATATATATATGTGTGTGTGTGTGTGTGTGTGTGTGTATGTATGTATGTATGTATGTATGTATGTATGTATGTATGTATGTATGTATGTATGTATGTATGTATGTATGTATGTATGTATGTATGTATGTATGTATGTATGTATGTATGTATGTATTTAGCTTTAATATATACTCGCATTCTGCATCACCAGTAGTGCACAGGTATGACTGTTGTCACCTGAAATAAATGCATTATTAAATGTAAAATATCTACTATCCTGATTTCTCTCTTTCTCTCTCTCTCTCTCTCTCACACACACACACACACACTCACACACACACACACACACACACACACACACACACGCATACATCTATCGTAAGGGTAGCTTGACATCACATTTGAGCTGTGAACATAAATTCACACCCATTTTTAAGCATTGTTAGTTTTAACAAAAATGGGTATGGTATATTTGTCAATCAATTGCTAGTGCTTTTACTGAATGTAAAACAGGGTTTTTTGTTTTTTTGAAGTATGTTGATGAGGCTTGAGTCTAACCTATATTTATAGTGCATATTTTGGTATATTTAAGATAAAAAACAGAAGGATTGGCCATCCTTCCCTTAATTGTAGTTGTTTCCGTACAGTACTCGGGCTACAAGTTGACGTAAGCGAATTATGATCTAACAACCAAAGAAGTACAGAGACCGTTCTTCGTGAATTGCCAACGTAGTCCCTGACTTCGACAATCATGACATTATAGAATACTTAAAAGCAATTGTTTACAACATTAACATTTAAACAATACATTTAATATGTGACAAACGTTAACTTAGTTTAACACTACTAAGATTTATTTCAAATAATCTTTTTCTTTTAAAATAACTTAATAAAAGTTTTTATATTTTATTGGCAAAATGTCATATGAAATGAACAAACTTTCAAGATATTGGTTGGAAATGACTGAGGGGGGAGTCCAATTTGATGGGGGGAGTCCAGGAGGAAATGACAGGGGGGAAGTCCGGAGGAATTCGGGGGGGGGGAGAGATGTCATAGAACCCAATTTTATGATATGTCATGGTAGAATTTGTAGGCGCTAGGAAAATTTTCAATTATAGATTTTGACGGTGGTGGGCCCCTTTGACTATTGTAGGTTTGTCTTAGTTTGTCTTAGTTATCCCACACTGTACTAGGACCTGCGGTAAGAGATTGTGTATTTGTACTGTACACCTAATTGTAAAGTAACTTTTTCGGCCGTTAATAGAGTGCTTCGTGAGAGCGACCTAGAATTTTTCGGTTCCCATTTGTTGAATACAATTTAAATAACATAAATTGAAAAAAGCATAAGAGGCTCATTCGGTTTCTCAGTGTAGTCACGTGACATGTCTATTACTAGCCTATGGTGGAATGTGTAGTGTGTTCATGATGACCTTCTAAAAGTTGTATTGCTCGGAGAACAACGTCAAGTTTTATCTGCCTGTTTAGCAGCTAATTGGTACGTCCCCTATTAGTGGACAATATATCAACATGGTGGCAGCGGTGACCAATTAAGGACGCATCGATAGTTCTGCAGTTTTAGAGGTAAACTGATTCTCGAAGTTACGCATTTTGCTTCCTTTATCACAGGGTCACGTACTACTGGTCCAGTGGCGAAAAAACTGACGACAACAAGACCGACAGTCTTCTAAGCACATTCCGTTTTCCTACAATATTAAATGCAACCGATGGAAACGTTTCGGAAAACATTAGGCATAGGAAAAAGACAAGTACAGATTTATCTAACTGCAAGTGGAGCAACTGATAAAGAGGATAAGGTACAAACGGCCATAATTTTTGCATTGTACAGGACCATATATGTTGGATATTTATGATCAGTTTGCATCGGACGCTGATGGCGACGAAAGCGAACCCGGCAAGGTACTTGAAAAACTTGTGTATTGTAACCCTAGAAAAATGAGGTCCTGGATTCACATAGGTTCTAGAATGGATCAAGAACCTTTAACAGCTTCCTAACCTAGAACTAGAGCACCATTGTGCAATGTCAGCGAGAAGGAAAGAATGATTAGAGATAAAATTGTTTTCACAGTTACGGGAAAACTTCAGGAACGATTACTCAGAAAAGACAACTTAAACCTGGACAAAACCATACAAATGTGTCGTGCATTTGATCATTCAAATAAAACATATACAAGATCTAAGAGAAGCCAGCTCAAGCAATCCGACTCTAAATAAAATAACTGAATTAAATAAAGCACAAAACGATAAGCCAAAGGAAAAGAGATAATAACAGTCAACTTGGGATTGGCAAACTACGAAGTAAACTATCCCCACGACATTCAGGATAAAGATAGCGTTTCGTTTAAGGAATGCAAATTTGGATTAGAAAGAAAGAAAGATAAAAGAAGCACGAGTAATACTTGAAATATTACTAACATATTTGCGTGTGTTAACTACATGCATTAATTTGAAATAATACGAATCATCCTAAGGTTTTCAGGAGCGCAGGTGTTTTCTGTCTGAACTTT
Source organism: Potamilus streckersoni (assembly GCA_016746295.1). Classification (NCBI taxonomy): domain Eukaryota; kingdom Metazoa; phylum Mollusca; class Bivalvia; order Unionida; family Unionidae; genus Potamilus; species Potamilus streckersoni. The sequence goes on along the minus strand of JAEAOA010000519.1, from coordinate 870,279 downwards.
TCATAGTTTTTCAAGACAGCTAAATATTTTCTTTTTTAAGTAAGTGTGCTGTATGTTTACAGGTCCCGTCTGATAAATATCTCGCCAGGGCGTTGGCTTCCCGCTCAAACTCTCGCTACCTATTATAGCAGCAGTTTAGCTAATTAACTGTTGATTTCAGTGTTGATGCTTCCTGCTTTATCAATAGGCTTTCTAATGTTTGCAGGATCTCTTTCACAATATCAACCTTAGTTTAAGCTTAATTATCTATATTCTTAAATTTCAATTTATGTAACAGCTAACACAAATATAGAATCGGTATTTTATAAAGTACTGACCATTTAATTTTTGTTTTGGCTTGCTGTGATTTTCTTGAAATATCTTCTGTTCTTTGATCTCAGTATCATTTTTATTTATTTTTATGATGAAAATGATGATATAATAGTGTTATTTGGCTTTAAATCAGAGCAAGATATTTTTCCTCCTATTGAATGACGGAAATTAAACAAAATGGTGTCAGGCCCATAACCCAGAATATTGAATAGTTGATCCCCGAAATCATTACGTTATCAGGGTACGCTAAAAAATACCGCGGTACAAAAAGTTGTCCTTGTAGATAAGCTTGTTATAATACTTTCCGCATGGGATCTAACTCTGGAAGTTCAAATCCACATGTTGATAGTATTATCTCCCTTGAACCATAGCGGGCATGAAATACACTATTTCTCCATACAACGTACGGATTTATGTATAACCACTTCGCATTTTAAGAACCAAGACATTTATTCCCAATACTCTACAATTTTCAATAAAAGAAAATTGAGTTTTTTATATTGAGGTATTTTATGCAAAACAATAATTATCAGTTACAATAACAACAACATCGTCGACAAGGACAAAAACAAGAACAACCGTGATATATTCTGAAGTTAAGAATATTCATTTCTGGATAGATAGATAGATAGATAGATAGATAGATAGATAGATAAATAAATAAATAAACTCCCTCCAGATATATATTTCAGAGATACATATGCTTTTTTTAATCTGACAGAATACAAATTTATAACAAATGTGTTTGTTGTTACTGTTGTTGTTCTTGTTGTGGTCGGTCGGTGGTAGCATATAAAGATTTCTTTTCATTGCTACACCTTACGTTTGAAGATTTCACAGGAAGTACAGTATTAGAAATATACTGAAAACGTAAGAATCTTTTTTTTTCTCAGTTATTCTTACTGCCTATGGCCGTTAAACTTGCTGCATAACAGTAAATGTGAGTTGAGCAACAACGCGCGTGTTCACAAACATGATACAGAACATTAACTTGCACGAGTTCCATTTTTTCATGTATCCACAATAGACAGGTGCCTGTAACGGACAAGTGTCAAAGGAACACATAGAAGTCGTGTATTAGATTTGCGAGTTAATTCCCTTGAATACAAATACTTATAGGATTAATACTGTCAATATAATCGGCACAGGCATGTTGTACTACATCTTTGAGGATACATGTATATATCTATTATTCATCCTTGACGGTATTAATAGGTCTAATATATTTGAGGCTATGTTTTCACTTTTATTAATTCATAGTGAGTACATCTTAGCTTGCCCTATGGATAGTGACTCGTGAGACTGGAAGCGAGTTCAGCAGTTCAGCAGCACTGGGAAGATGTGTTTCCTTTGGTACTAGAAGCACCCTAATCAATAAATTATATGTTAAAAAAGATCCATGGTCAGTGTGTGTGTGTGTGTTTTCCAGTTAAATAAATCAATATAATAACTTCGATGCTTGATGCACCAATACCAAGTCAAGTAAGAAAGTATTTACGACGTCTTTAATACAGCTTTTATTAGACAAGGATAAAGACGCATGAATTTTCACGATTTAAACATAATGATAACGAAAAGACACGTAAAATCGTTTACAAGAAGCCTAAATGAGCACACGTTTTCTGGTGGTAACAATAAAAATTTGTCTTTAGAAAGGTTCGAAAGCTTGGTTCTGAATAGATTCAGCTAGATTTAATGGTTGGAATTATGAAGAGACCACGAGAAAGAAAAACAAGTCGAGTATAATTTTTGTTTTCCTCCAGAACAAATTCTCCAACAATATAATAAACAAATACGAAGTGGACAATGACAATTTACTTACTGACTTCAGAGTGGAAATAAGAGACAAGACAACAAAGTTTTATGACAGAATTAAATCTTTAACATTGTTCATAGGTATCTATCTACCACCCAAAAGAAACTCGTTCGTTGAGTTGTCTTGATGCGGTAACACGACTTAGAACTATATATTAATACAGTACTGGCGTAATAGACGTCGAATATATGCGAAATAATTTGGCTTCAATATAGGTGTCATTCACTTGTTGAACATAACGATATATTTAAAAAATATTGAAATTTGTCTGTATACCAGAAAATGACCTAAACACAAAAGATAACACCCCACTGTAGATAAGTCAAGAGATACAATGTACAAAGTAGGCTTGGACAACACCAGTTAAAGGGGCCCCGAGTGGCCGAGTGGTTTAAAGCACTGTCCGTTACGGATCACTGCCATCTCACCTGTCTGCGTGGGTTCGAGTCTAGGATTCGGCGAACGTGAATATGTGAGAAAGCTTGTCAGTAGCTTCTCGTGGGTCGGTGGTTCTTTCCGATGATTTCCCGGTTTCTTCCTCCACCAATAATACTGGCCGCCATGAATAGCCTATCGTGTGCTGAAAAATGGCGTTAAGCCCAACAACAACAACACCAGTTAAAAGTTACTTATGTTATTTACTGTGAGTTAAAGGAATCACTGTATGTGTGAAAACGAAACTGACATAGACCAAAACTAATTATATTATCTTGGATATTAAAAATGGCTTTGAACATTCTATCAGGATTCTGCTTGTACGTTAAATCAGTAAACAGGAAATAAACTGTTTTTAAGTATTTCATGATGAGTTGGATAATATTGCAATAAAACATAGAAAAATTATAACATAAACATTAAAAATCTATGCTGTTCACAGAGGAAGGTACTACCATGGACCAGACTAAGAAAATAGCATCTTCCGAATGAAGGCATCGAGATTCAAACGTAATGGAGTATATATAGAATATATAAGTTTTTGGAGCAGAAATATGGAAATATTTCATGAGCGAAGTGGAATCATTATATTGTTACTAATGGCGGGTAAAACATTTTTCGAAATATCTACTCTAAAAGCGTAGATTTATGTTTTTCAAAAGGTAAAAGCAGTTGGTTTGAGTGGGTTTCCCATTGTGTACCAATGCGATTAACAGCTGCATTACTATATCGATAAAAGAAAGCTCATAAAGTTTACAATAATTTTAGGACACTGACGTTTTCCATGTACATGTGTTGCTTCAGATTCATACGAAAGTAAAGACATTTTTATATTTGTTAACTCGTTCCATGGTAGAATCGATACTATAACTTCTTTACTTCATGAAATAATATCATTCGTATTTGTATCCACCAAAATGCTACGTACGCGAGGAATAACATCCGCGTACATAAAGACTAACATATCATTTAATTAACAGAATCACGTACATTAATCACACAGGTGCCGTTCACGTCATTTATAGCACTTATTGCTGATATCATTTATGACACTGTAATTCTAACGTCATTTACGGCACTGTTAATACTAATGTCATTTATGGGACTGTTATTGCTGATGTCATTTATGACACTGTAATGCTAATGTCATTCATGACTCTTTTAATTTTAATGTCATTTATGGCACTGTTAACACAATGTCACATATGGCACTGTCAATGCTGATGTCATTTATGGCACTGTTAATGAGAAGGTCATTTATGGCACTGCTAATGCTAACGTCATTTATGACTGTTAATGCTTATGTCATTTAATGTCACTGTTAACGCTAACAGGGACGTAGAAAAAAATAACGGTCCTTGGGGTAAGAAACAGCCGGACCTCCTAGTTCTTGTTGAAACAAAATGTTTCTTGTATAAATTTAAAACGTGTTGTTCGGCCCAGGCCCCGTTAAGGGCCAGGGACTAGGCGAAATATCCCCGGTTGCCCCCCTTACCCGTAGTCGGCCCCGAGTGATAATATTATTTATGACACTTTCAATGCTAATGTCATTTATGGCACTGCTAATGTGATGGTCATTTATTTTACTGTTAATGCTAATGTTTTTTTTATGAGACTTGTAATGCTAATGTCATTTATGGCACTATTAATGTGACAGTCATTTATAGCACTATTAATGCTATTGTATTTTATGGTACTGTTAACATAATGGCATTTTTGACACTGTTAATGCTAAAGTCATTAATAACACTTTTAATGCTAGTGTCGTTTATGGCTCTGTTAATGATATTGTCATTTATGGCACTGTTATTGTTAAAGTCATTTATTACAGTGTTAAAGTTATTATCATTTACGACACTTTAAATACTAATGTCATATATGGCAATGCTAATGTGATGGTCATTTATTTTACTGTTAATGCTAATGGTTTCTTTATGAGACTTTTAATGCTAATGTCATTTATGGCACTGTTTTATGGTACTGTTAATGCTAATTTTATATATGAGACTTTTAATGCTAATGTCGTTTATGTCACTGTTATTAATAATATCTTCTATGACACTTGATGCAAATGTCAGTTATTACACTGTGAACGCTAATGTCGTTTATGAGACTTTTAATGCTAATGTCATTTATGGCACTGTTTTATGGTACTGTTAATGCTAATTTTATTTATGAGACTTTTAATGCTAATGTCGTTTATGTCACTGTTATTAATAATATCTTCTATGACACTTGATGCAAATGTCAGTTATTACACTGTGAACGCTAATGTCGTTTATGAGACTTTTAATGCTAATGTCATTTATGGCACTGTTTTATGGTACTGTTAATGCTAATTTTATTTATGAGACTTTTAATGCTAATGTCATTTATGTCACTGTTATTAATAATATCTTTTATGACACTTGATGCAAATGTCAGTTATTACACTGTGAACGCTAATGTCGTTTATGAGACTTTTAATATTAATGTCATTTATGGCACTGTTAATGTGAAGGTCATTTATGGCACTGTTAATGCTAATGTTGGCACTGTTATTGCTAATATCTGTTATGGCACTTAATGCAAATGTCAGCTATTACACTAATGTAGTTTATGTCACTTTTAATGCTAATGTGATTAATGGTACTGTTAATGTGAAGGTCAATTATGACCCTGTTAATGTAGTGTCAGTAATAACACTATTAATGCTAATGTGATTTATGACACTGGAAAATGTTTTTAAAATGCAATTACTGCGTAAAATAGTGTCAATTAAAAAATATCAGTGTTACTTATTTTGATGAAAATAAAAGTAAATAATGTTGTGTTTCAGAAATCCATCAACAGAATCAAGTTAAGCTGATCCAAGCAAGTTTTCAATATTGTTGATGATATACAGTGTAATTATTACTTGGAATTATTTTAGCGTGTGATTAGTATTCTAAATATTGTACGTTTAAACAGTCTTGTTTTCAACATTTGCAGGCATTCCCATTTAGACTTTTTCAGTGTACATTTTAGGCTCTAAACGTCGTCAAAGAATTAAAACAGCCCTAGCTTGAACTTTATCAAAAGATTTAAGCCTTGACCTAAATTGAAGTTTAAAATCTAACGATCAGATGGTCTCAAATTTAATATTGATTTATTATTCACTATACAAATGTTTGTGTCTGTTTTTAATTTACGATTTAAGCTAGTCCTTGTTGCATATTTATCATTTATATTGTGAATTATCTTGTTTTTTATTACCGAAAAGCAAAATCTATTCTTTGCAACGGCATCAACAGATTTGACCAATTCCTTTGTTAATTTGACTATAGAAAGAAAAACTTTCTCAGAGTCCATCTATTTGTAAAATGACTTCATATTTTCATTTGATGAATTTAAAATTCCAATAATTATGGCAAAGTTAGCCTTTCATCAATAAATATTTCTTGTCAAACTTGTAAGTGTGCTATTTGTATTTTCTTACGAGTTTTTCCAAAATTAGATTCTCTCCAATGATTCGTTGCAAATGGCAACGTGCTCTTCGGAGTAATATGTATTTATTCCTCCGCTTTTTCTTTCATTGCACTTTAAGTCTCCATCGTCTTTATTTTCAATATTGTTTACTTTCTTCCACATCGCATATTTGTTCTCTTTAGATCTGTTTGCTAGCTCATGATAGAAATAAACACCTAATGACTGATATAATTTTATCGCGGATTAGTTTGCTTATCAGCTGGTGAATGCAGTTTAGCTTGCTTATTAGATACATTTTGGACTATTTCATAATTTCCTAAAACGTTTAATGAATGTTCAGTTTATCTTGAAAACTTCTGGAATGAATGCAATTAATGTTTCACCAGACACAATAAAAGAGATGAATAAAGTTTCTTTCGCTGGCTGTCCAAAATAGAAACGTAACTATCATTTTGTCCAGACGTCCCAATTCTCCTTCAGAGATGCTGCGCATTTCTTCTTTGCAGCGGCTAAACTAGTATTGTTTATACAAATCATTTATCTGGTAACAATTTCATCTAGTAGTAACCAATGTGTTGTTTGGTAGTCATCTCTTATCTGGCTAAAATAAACGGGAATAATTAGCCTTACAACTTACTTCCATAACCATGTTTTACGGCTGTTCCTTTTATAAGTCTCCATATATCTTTCTTCTTTTGCATGATGAAAGGCCATACTACGATCAGATTTTATTGTTGCATGGTAAGTTGTGACAATAATGCATTTCTGTTGTATTTCAGTCAGCATTTGTCTCCCTTTTAGAACCGTTTCTTTATTAACTGCAAGGGCTCAAAACACTGAGCAATTTAAGTTTGATTTAATGTTTTTATCTACATTGTTAATAATTTACGAGGTAAATGTACATGTGCTATTAGATAGACTTTGTAAACAAATTGAAAAAGCTATTACTTTTGTCTTTTATCACGTATCCATGCTTGATTTTGGACCATTGGCATTTTCAACATGTCTTCAAAAATATACTGAAAGCAACAATGAAAACAGATTTACGTGATGCATGGTTATTAATATTATTTGTTTCACTAGATATATGTCTGTAAAAAAGTTATGCTATTTATTATATAAAATCGTCAGGACATTTAGGATTAGAACCGATGTACGCTTGGCTGTATTTATTGACGTGCTTCAGCTAATTGCTCATTAGTAAATCCAACATCTTCTGTAAATCCAACATCTTCTGTAACTGGATCGTGCGCCGCAAATGTGAGAGCACAATGTTGTAGAATCAGCGAAGTAACAGTAGTAATAAGAAATGATAATTCTAGCTCATAGATCCTAACATGCGTCCAAACAAGCACGAATCGACTACATCGTTAACACCCCATGATTACTATCTCGTCGATGACAAAAACATATGATGCATCATCATCAACGTCATGATAAGATAATATACTCGATGACCGTACTTATTTGCAGGTATGTTAGGGTCTCTAATATATAATCATCGTTTCTTATTACTACTAACTATGCGATCACTAATAATTGCACAGTCATTTTCACATTCTAGGGCTTTCTTTTATCAATTGGTATTACGGGAAAAACCAAGACATCTGGTTATGTCCCGTGATTTTATCACGTGGCACTGTTATTTGTAAAGTTCATACCTCATCGCCAATTATTAATGTTTCAACCGTTGATATTAAAAATATTTCATCGTCACGATAATAGAGACAGAACTTTACTTTGACGCTCACACAGCGACAACATTCAAACAATTCCTTTATTTGCAACTTGTTAAGAGGTTAATTTGTATCAATAAAATAAACTTTTGACAGATCGAGATCGATGGTAAGTTTGGTATATTTTTGTTGACTAATTGGATCATGAAAGTTGTTGAACGTTGCTGATAACTTCTGGCTCAATTGTTCAAGGTAATTGAAATACTCGCTGTCACCAGATCTGATAAATGAAAGTTTTAGCTTGTCACCAGCAGCTTTGTTGCTGCTGAAACATATTCCTGATAATTCATTATTAATTTCAACTATCAACTCTTGTAAGTCTATTGTTAGATATCTGATCTTGCTATTGTAGCTATTTGACACTGACGAATTTGTTTTATTGTTCACGCAAAAGTTCATACCCTAGCCGCAATGACTTAGTCATCGAATATGATATCGAGTATAGATCTATCATCACAGCAATACCCAAGTTAAAACGTATCTGCTCCATTTTCGCAATAACGTTTGTCATCAAAATTACTCAATTAACGTTTGATAAAAACATGTTTCAAGTTTATGATACTTTGTTCGACTAGCCATTGCTCTTATAAAACTAATACCTCCGTCAAGTGCATTCTTGTAATCATCAAATTGCATAAACTTTTTAACAAAATCTCGAGGCATTCAGTTTGTTTTGCTTTTATTGCTATTTTATTATTGTCTAGCAACACCGCGTACATTTTACTGCGTAATCCAATAAAGTATTTGGTGATGTCCGAGTTCATTTCATCTTTGAACTTACCAATAACTTTTTTATTTGTGTCATCATGAAATTTACTGTCACGAGGGTAATCGGAAAGATCAAACAAATATCGATCATGGTAACTATCATGATAGACGTCCTTACACTCTATTTCATAAATAAGAGAGTCAGTATATGTAAACAATAGTCCACTTAACGGCCACTAATTCTTAACAAAATTATAATGAAAATCGTACATGAGCCACTTTAACAAATCTAACACAGAAGCTCCAACGTAAATTGGTTTATTTAGTTTTAGATTTTTTTTTGTCGCTGTATTGCGACAAGGTTCTTATTAAAATTTGTATTCTGACAAAATCATCATCTGACACAAGTTTTTTTCCTGCGGTCGATATCATTAACTAGCTCGATATTTACTCGCTTTCCAACATTTTCCATGGTCTTACCAACAATTAAATTGTTCATAAGGTTAAAGTCGTTTTTCTTAAAGTGGTTTTCAGCTACGGCTCTTTTTGACGTATTTGAGATAATATGACCTCTCGTCCAATGTGACTGAGTAAATTTTAGCTCACAATGAACTTTCCTCAAATCGAGATCAGCGTCTATTGCTTGCTTGAGAACTTTGCAATGTTAAACATAATATTGTTTATCAAGCAAATTTGGTACTAATTTCTTTTACTATAGAATTTTGTTTTGGTGATGCCATTGCTTGTTGTTCTTAACATAAAAACTATAATTAATTATCGTTGATTCTGCACAAAAAATATAATCGTTATGTATATTGTGCAGCGAAAATGGATAATCAAGGATCAACTTCAACAAAGTATGAAACATCATCAGGTAGATTTTTTCTGTTTCTGTTAGAAATTGGTCAGGTGTAAAATCCAACGAAATCCACCAAATGGCATTGGTTCGGACATAGGGTATACGTACAAGTTCGTACAATCAAGATAAATGATATATTTCGATGGAAGATCACGGTTGTACTCGTTCATGTACTTATATGTGCCTCCAAACACGTTTCTGTTAAAACACTAATACCTCCTCGAATACCGTTCTCAATAAAATTGAACATATCAACGTCAGTCAGTATTTATAGCTTTACTTTACTAAGCTTAAGAGGAGCATCACAATCTACAACATGGGAAGAGAAATACCAACAAAGATCTAGTCGGTACTTGTTATTACTAACTTTTCGAAAACATTTAAATACATTCGCCAGCAATAACACATATTTTTTTTTCAAATACAAATCGTGATAGTCACCGAACGTTTCACAATCGAATTCCTTCCAAATATCTTGTGCATACTTGTACTCCTTATCAGTTATATTTTCGCTTTTAAATTGCGAATGAAATTTATCTTTGTCGAGGTTTCATCAAATTTACTCCAATCGTCAAGGTACTCGTACGGAAATACTCTTTTTTTTGTCAGTAGATTAAATTTATCACTAAAGCAGTCTTGTAAGTTATCAATCTTATGACTAGATATTACAGCTTTTTCTACCTTCTCCTCTATTGATATTAATGTAAACTGTAGGTTGTCAATAAAACGCAACTTACATAAAGTAACTGACATATATTTTTTCAAAATTATATGAAATACACTTAATCACTTTATCAAGTTTTGAACGAGATTTTATTTCAGGATTACCAAAAGCTTCTACGATAATGTAACTATCATATCCTCAGAAGTTGTAAAGAATAACTGGAAAGAAATCCGGAGCTTGAAACTTCAGGTTACACTTGTCATGAGCCGCTCCAAATATTGCACGGTGAAATGACAATGGTCACGTTATTGTCAGGCGAGTTGAAGGCTATATCACAAATATAAAAGAATTCTGCTTGCTCGTGTTCGGATTCTTGCTGAGATGTCAGTTTTATCATTGGGATGATTCTTTTAAACGACTAAAATTATCAACATTCGCTAATAAAATGCATTAGAAGCCAAACTGCTGGATTCTTACCGCGATATAATTTGATTGGCTTGGATAAACTCGAATCAACACAACAAATTACCTTATACAATACCCCACATGGGATATGGTTTTGAGTTTTTCTTGTGCTCGACTGATTAGGATTATATTCCACGCCAATTACAGACTGAAGGAAACACTCGAAGTCGGCATATCCAACAAAATAAATTTTAGCTTGTGATTATGTTTGCAAACTGGAGGATGTTTAATCTTTAGATGGCATATTTATTCGTTGTACATTACTACATTACTGCAAATGTTTTGTAATTTGTCATTGTCCGAACATCCTTGCAAACAGTGATAACAAAAGTACTTTTTATTTTTATGTTTGTTGTACTGTCTACCAACTAGTCCATTGAAACGTTTGATCCAAACGTATTGATTCTTATAAAACAATACGTTTTTGCTGATTGTGAAGTTTTTTGTTCTGAAATATATCTTTTATAAACGTTTTCACGCTCGTCGAGGCCAAATACATTAAATAAGATATTATTTTTCTTTTCGAATTTTGGTAATTGATTTTCTACAACTGGAAAGTTAACACCAGTAAAATTATTTTTTTCCACATGACTAATATACATTTTCAACACGATCAGCACTTTTACTACTGGGAACAGCACGGAATGTACGGACCGTTGGAAACATTTTCGATCAAAGTTTTTCACATTGATAATTTTTTTATGTTTTTATATTTTGTAGTAGGTCAGTATACGAAATCCCACGTATTGCAATATACCTCATTGTATGAAATATAATTTCAGTAATAGTCTCAAACTTCCAGCCTGGACCTAACTCAGTAAATTCTTCTGTTTTTGTGTATTTATTGGTATGTTTCATCAGCCAATGATAAAAGATTAGTTCCAAACAAAACACGTTTCGATTTTGCGCTGATGTAAGGATCTGCAGTTTGCTCGTCAGTCGAATCTTCAGTCACTGGCAGTTTTGAAAATATAACGTGATATTGCACTAGTTTTTGCAAGCCCTATTGTTTTTCGAGTTCACGTTTTACAGTTAGCTCTATCAAATGTAAGATGTTTGTTGCTGTGAAATTTAGTATACGATTTGCTTGTCAAATTTATAGCTGCTATCAAATCCTACAAAAGCTGATGAAATTTTTACGGGTTGCCCCATGAGGCCCCGTTTGGCTATATCACGTAATTTCAACATTATTATAATACTGTAACATTGTTTATTTAATTAGTTGTTCGATCGATAACTCGCCGCATACGTACCAGAAAAGCTGTTTGATAACTCTGATGCATGTTCCAGCAGACTAATCAATTATTACCATAAAAGCTATAGAAAATAATGTCACAAAATTTAGCAATCGCAGCCAGCAAGATATACATTCTTGCCATCCCAAGTACAACTTTTACGCGGGGAATATATTAGGATCAGTAATACAGGTCAAATAAGGGAAATCGTTTAGTAAAGTTACACCAGCTGGCTACATAAAAAATATAGAAGTCCGACAACTGGTAGGTATGATGTAAAATATCAGATCGCTAAAAATATTGAAATTTAATTTTAACGTAAACGAAAATCAGTCGTTATGTCATCTGATAAGACCTTTCTTAAACGTCAAAATTTCAGACCGACAAAAAATATAAAATTCGATATTTCATCTAATGACGCTCTCTGACGATCGTAGACGACTTTTAATACCATTGTGTAAGCCTGTAAAATGTAAATCAGTCTTACGCAATTATGAAAAAATATCTGCAGAAACATTATTTACCAATTTGCTTAATTGGGGTCAAACTGTTGAATTTATTACTGTAAATACGCCACTTGACAAGGCTTTTTACTACTGCGCTTTTTGATTACTCGTTCGATTGGCCGAGTGGTCTAAAGCACTCTCAATTACGAATCACTGCCATCTCACCTCTGTCTGCGTGGGTTCGAGTCTAAGATTCAGCTAATGTGGATATGTGAGAAAGCTTGCCAGTAGCTTCTCGTGGGTCGGTGGTTCTTTCCGGTGATTTCCCGGTTTCTTCCTCCACCATTAATACTGGCCGCCATGTATAGCCTATCGTGTGCTGAAAAATGGCGTTAAGCCCCATAACAACAACAATAACAACAACAACAACAACAACAACAAGAACTCGTTCGATAAAGAAAACATCTTGTTCAAATTTCTGTAGTACTGTTCTTGTTTATAAAAACTACAAATGATCGGTTCCTCTGCCAGATCTTTTAGCGCGTACGGTTCAGGTATTGTTAAGAGTACTTTGTCAACAACAAATACTTCTTCTGCACATTTCGGAGTAAATCCTTTTTCAAATTCTTGTTTGGTAAGAGAAATCCAAACCCGTTCTCTTACCTTAAATTTATGTCTGCGGTACATGTTCTCATTTGTTTGTACTAGATTTTTAATTGTCATTTGGTGAAATTTTGATGGATCTTTGTTTTGTGTTATTGCATTCGTCAACCATCTGCGAAAGATTATCAATAAACCTGTTTCTATTTTTGGTTGTCAAATGTTTATTTATAAGCTTGTTCAGTGTGCAATTAAATATTTCGACTACAACACTTTGTTCCCTCGTTTCCTGTAACATACATTTTTTATTTTATTTCTATTCCAAAATTTGTTCATTTTGTTTTAATTCAAAAACTGCTCTCCATGATCAATCCAAATCTCTTTTTGGTTTTCTTTCAGTACTAACGATAATTTGTTTTAACTCATCAGTCTTTGACGTCCCTGATTTATCCGAAACTGCTATACTAAAAGCGTTAATAACGTCAAACAAGTATTTTTTTACTCTCATTAGACCGAGCAAGATTTGAGACATGCACTAAATCTATTGTCCAGATATTATCTGTCACATTTGAGACAACATTGCGTATAGGATTTTTTTAGGTTTTTGTACTTCGGCTGTAAGATCGTCTCTGTCTAGTCATGACTTTCAAAATTCGAGGTAGTATTTTGTCCCTATCATTCCCTAAATAAAATCTATCAAACTGTTCTCATGATGTTTAAAGATATCACATCATTTAATTCATCTAACATTACCTTACCACAATCTGATTTTGAGCACTCCACACGAGCGTTATCAACACGTTCTATGTCACGATAACAGATATGTCGCATCGCTATTGCATCGACTTCATTGCAAGGCTTTTGTCCTGGTAATAGGTTATCGTGTTCGTCCAACTGTTTGTCAAGTGGATTGTAAGATTCAGTGTATTTGTGGCCAGGCATTGTGAAGCCCCCTTTTGGTTTCTGTAATTTTAAGTTTGTGGATGTCAATGACGCTGACGATTACTTCACGGCGATTGCATGATTGACAGTATGTAACAATTTTGTTTTGTTCAATGTAAAGTTCTTTATCAGTCATAATTATATTTCATTTTATTTTTATTTTATCACGGAAATTATTATTGTATAAATCAGACATTATTTTAATCACGAAAAATAATCTGCAAAAATACTGTTTTTGTAGCAATGTTTGACTAATTTTTGACTAATTTAGTCGTTTTTACATGAGAAAATCGGTCGGGTTTCTCATTTGTGAGGGACAAACCCTGAAGGGATTAATGGGAAATTAACATTGGAAAAATCAAAATATCTTTTTTTTTGTTTAGTCTTTGTCACATATTTATGCAATTTTTCAGAGATTTTGAGCACTGTTTCAGATATTTTGAGCAAGACATTACTTACAACCCCTGTCAAAGCTAGTATTTTTTCTCAAATTTCCAATGTTAATTTCCAATTAACTCCCTCTGGGTTTGATCCTGAAAAAAAAAAACAAGAAGAAATTGAACCAAAAAATTAAAGCTTGTGGGTACTCAGTTAATTATCTACTAAAATAACTTTTTCACCAGTTGTCGATTTCAGAAACATACCTTTTTTTCTACCGGAAACAGCACCATACTTTTTGACATCGTTCTTTTATATTTTTTATTTTTTTTCTTTTCGTCATTCTCTGTTTTAGTTTTACGCAAGAGACAGTATATTGGCATTTTTATACTATAATGACATGCAAAACTGTAGAGCTATGTCGTTGTTGCTCTTGTTCTGATGCCTATAAAATTGCAAAATAAACTTTAAAATATTGATATCGCCCTGGGTTATCTGTCTGACAAATAAGTTAATAACCACAAGCAGATGTTCGAATCAGCTGAAGCTGATTAGACGAGTAATTTATTTGTTTTATGTTTTTAAAAATTTACTCTTTTATAAGATCACTCGGAAAAAGTCGGAAAGAATCAAAATGATTATCATCGACAGCAGCCCAGCCAGTGTCTGATCCATCATTAAAATTTTCTTTATTTACATCATACGAACCACCTGTTGGTACATTTTCTAACCTATCTTTTGAGGTACACTCGGTGAAATCCGGTAGTGTCATTAAATTTTTCAATGAAATCAAAATTGCTCAACGCTGTCTGGTGCCCGGCAGAGTCATTCCGCGCCCTATTCCTAACATATTTGGCAATAGACTGCCCGACAACCCAGCCAACAGGGGAGGGAATGGAATGATTCCTGCTTGTTTTATTGCTCGGGAAAGCTTTGTTCTTTCTTCGACGATTTTGTTATTCTAGCTGACATTTTTGCTTTGTTATTACATAAAACTAACGAAATATTTGTTTGATTCCATCTCCCGCTTTAACGCCCCTGAATCTGCCATAGAAGGTATTGATAATCCACGTGTACCTAACATAGGCAGAAGTTTTGGTATAATTACAGAACGTTCTGGCCCAAGAAATCCGCCATGTTATGACATCGCTGTTTTTTGTGCAACGGATAATTTTAACACAAACGATCCCCCCCCCCAATCGCTAGGAGATTGAGTTTATCGATTTAATGTTGCGTCAGCATTAATTTTACTGCAGTGCCTTTGTCAGTCTCTGGAGTCATTGGAGATTTTATCATTAAGGAAACAGAATTACGCTTGGTGAGTGCTGCTGATCTTTTTTTAATTCGACTGGGAGTTAGATATATTTCCCTTGTTACGTAATCCGTTTTCATTGTATCAGGGTTGTAACATAAAGTATACTTGCACTATCGTCCTCCATTTTCCAGAATTATTTGTTAGGAATCGACTACTAGACACAAGTGCAAATACTTTAAACGCAGCAGCTGTCACTCCTCCAAGAGTTCAAGTTACTTCTATTTCCGTGGCTGAATTAATCAATCGATCTGAACGATCTGATACGTCATAGAAAATGATAGGTTAGAGCGTACACAAATTTTCAATATTAACCTGTTATCCACTGTCAGCGTCCTGATATTTTTGCATCGCTTCCATGAGGTACATATACGGTCTCGTCCCGTTTTGTATTAGCACCTGCTGTAAAATTACATTCGATTGCTCGTTCTGGGTATTGTTTGGAGTTTATTCTGACAAATACTCTTCTGACGTCAGCGTTATAAACAGAAGAACTATTTTATACTTGACTATTAAGTCACAATTCTTGTTAAAAAACGATAAACACATATCTTGGCAGCTGTTCGATGGGAGTGGCTGTAATATATTCAAGTATAATCAGCTGCGTTAAAAACAGCTGTTTGACACATTTTATTCTCAAGAAAATAAATCCTCTTTGTAAAAGCCTTTAATAATGTGTTACGTTCGTCTAGCCTAGCTATTAATGGATCAGTTCGTGGCATCCACAGCGCTAATTTCGTAATTCACAAATTTTGCATCCGCGGAAATAAGTGAAACTCTTGTAGCGTCTATATTAGTGGCTGGAGATGGTGCAGCTATACCAAATTTTGCAGCACTTGCTAAAATAACATCTCTAACAGTTTCATCATTTGCAGCAGCCTCAGCTTCAGGAAAAAGAATATTATTTGAAAAATACTCGCCTGATACAGGTAAACCAGGTCTTGTGTCTTTGTACCACATATTTGTTGCAATCGATCTCGAATAATCATCGCCAAACGAGACAATGTGTATAGCCATACTTGCAACTGGTAGCCAATTATCAATGTCCTCTACGATTCAATTTGCTAGTTGATATCGTGCACTTTTGAACAAACTCCAGCCATTATTTACAAGTGCAATTTCTGTGCTGGCTGCAATATCACCATCAGCTGCATATAATATTCTACCAAAAACATCTAACATATAGATTTGTGAGGTAATAAAAACACGTCATTGTCTCTGGTATAATTATTCTTTGACCAGCCTTATTTGGTTCTTCTAAGCTTTTGTCCAGGTATTCGACGTATTCGAATTTAATTGTGTTATCAATATCAAGTACTTCTATGAGATAAAGGTACGTTTTAGATGACATTTTTATTCTATAATCAATACAATATTGTGTGGCACAAAAAATTGTAATCTCATCCCTGAGATAAATCTAATTTTGGTTTTGTTATTCTCACTAACTTACGCATTACATCCTCAATACGTGGCAACAGTAATTATTTTGTTGTAGCTATCGTAGCTCGTTCTGTTTCTCTGGCATGTTCAATATCTGTTATTGCTCGTTTTATTTCCCATGTCGAAGGCATTGAGGAAAGTTTGCTTTTGATTTTATCAGCTAGGTTTTGTTCTACTGCTGTCCCTACCGAAGTAGCTGTTCCTGTGCCTGCATCAAGTGCAATTAGTTTTAATGTACTAATTCCATTTAAAAACTCTGTACTTTTTGTAAACAAAGTTCCAATAAATCCATACAAAATTTTTCTTCTGTAAACCCATTTTTTTAAAACAAAATCATTGTGTTATCAAATTAGGCTTAATAAGATAAGCGATAAGATTTGACCTTGTTCATTTCTTTGTTGATTAATGCAGTATCGTCAAATACAATTATCTTCTGCTCCGACGAATCAAGGTTATCAATTAAACTTGATTCCTCTGGTTGCCTGATCATAAACACATCCTTATTGAACCCAAGCTGGTAACCAAGTGTATCGCTGTACTCGCTCAATAATTCGTATTTGTCCTTTTGTGGATTAATTGTGTAAATATACACACGATCGTAGTTAAAGTTGTCGTTGAGTCAAAGGTTTAATAATAAATTTGTTTTGCCAGACCCAGTACAACCTACAATAAGGTAATGACAATCCGGATGTTTGTTGTAGTGTTTATGCTTGATTAATCGTTCGTTATCAAATTTGAATATTGATGATGACTGAATTATTATTGTTGTTATATATTTTATGTTATACATTTTACACAATATGAGCTATTACACAAAGTTTGGGACATCACTTACGACATCAGACGAACCAGCAAAAATAACTGATACATCATCGTTAGTAAAAAAAAATATTTGGTGACGTAATTTTCAGGTAATTTGTACATTTCATAATCAGCGAATACTTGGCTTGGAAGTAGATTACCTTCCGCCCTGGGTCGATCTCACACCAGTTGCGAGCTATTCACATCTAAAAGCTATCAATAATACCAAGCTATCGTTAACAGCAGAAATGTTAAGCGGTAACCTTGACTTGTCTGGGAAGAAAATAATTGGATTAGAAACAGTGTATCCACCAACAAACTCAAGTCAGATCCAAGCGTTAAGTTACTTACAGTGAAATAACGTCGACGAAAATAATCTTGACGAAGCTGATGGGACTATTTTAGGTCACATTAACAGGTCAAATAGGAGAATCATTGAGCTTGAGACCGTATGTGCACCTGCTAATGTTGATGTTATATAAGATGTTAGCTATGTAGATTTGAAGTACGTGGATGATGGCAAGATTAATAAATCTGGTAACACAATGACAGGTACCCTTGGAATGAGCAATAGTTAAAAATAACTGGATTATTAAAAAATAGCCACCAGGAAATTATACTGATGTTATTAGTTATGCTTAGTTGAAAGAAGAAATCTTGCCGTATTTTAAACGATCTGGTGCTCATATCTTAAGTAACATAAATATGAGACTAATAAGAAAACTACAACTTACGTTCCGGTTAATTCTAATGATCTGACAAATAAGTCGTATGTTGATAGTGTATCTGGTGGTTTAAATGGAACCAAAAACAATGCTGGTGGTGTAAAAAGAACCAAAAATAATGCTGGATATATTCCAACACTTTACAATGCAACTGATAAAGAAACCAGGTTTGAGGTAAGTACATCATAATACTACCCTGGCAATTATCCTTATTATGCCTTCTCTGACAGAAATGAATGGGCTACTAACGGAGGAAACAGTTTTTGGGATCAAAATCAAATGTCATACTGCAGTAGCTATTTGGCAATTTCATTTGCGCGGCAGATTAAACTCTAGTGTTAGACGAATTTATGATAGGCAATTGGAAGTATCGAACAATAATGCCAACTGGACAATACTAAACATTACAACAAATACATATATCTCAACAACTCAATACTTTATAATTCCAACTGAGAATACCTTTGGCAAATACTTGTATTTTATGTCCTAACCGCCGATGATCAGTTTCCAGGATTGGCATCATTTCAAATATACACACTCAATGATCAAATTTAATATAATATTGTAAAATAAATGTCAGGACCACCAATTGTAATGGCGAGAGTTTTATAATAATATTTTTAAGCCACTTGTACATCTTGTTGTATTAGGCGTTAGCGCTGAATCACAAGCAATAAAATCAATAATATGAAATAGACCGAACGTTTATTCGATATACGACCCGGCAAGCAAATTATCAGAAAGCGAAATTAATTGTGTTCGTGTTATGCATAAGCGAGGACCTTAGTTAATAAAAGCAATAGAAAACTTTGATATTATAAGAATATACTGTAATCTTGAGTAATTTCTAGAAGAACAAAGAAGTTTACAACCTGCTAAAAATATTGCTTGAGCTCAGTAAGGAAATTATTGATAAAATAATTCAATCAGATCTAATAAAAGCAAAAACTTATAGTGGACAAGCGCAGGAGGAAGGACGAGTGAACAATAATCATAACAGCCTTGAGGAAATAGCGAAATCTAAAATAATAGGAATAAAAAGAAACAAAAAGTTACACGATAGTTTTTCAAAGCGAAAAATTTTTAAGCATCTCGGTATGTACTATCACGACAAGGAAACCTTAGTTAAAATTGTTAACATAACAGAATACGGATTTGATTATTAAAGTGTACTCGAACGCAATTTTACTTATGATACGTAAAATTCAGAATTCGGTCCGATTTTTTGATAGCAAATCTCTAGAGATCATCAAAAAAGAAGCTGAACAAAGTTGGAAAAAGTGTGATTCTTATTATGACATAAGTGAAGAAGACGACATTCCATTTCCATCACTCCATTACTCTAGACAATTGTCAATCCGAAATTATTACACTGAAGTTGAGAAAATACCCACGAAACCGTACAAAAAATATTCAAAGTTGCTTCTGTTATCGATCTTCTAGAAATTGAAAGAGATAGACTTCGAAAAGTAATGTTAATAAATGTTGTGGTCGCATACGAAATTATCAGACAACATCCTCTTCTCAAAAGGTTTACATTAGATCAAATAAACTTGGTACTCGGGTTTATTGCCGAAACATGGAGAGAATACGGTCATTTGGTAAATAAAACATAATTGTATGACCCTGAAGTAGAAGACACATTTGATTCCTATAGCTGGTTAAAGAAAAGGAGGTATTAACAGATAAACTATATGAGGAAACTTCGTCAACTGTTTATGACAAGTACAGGCGATCCTAACAATAATGTATTTCGTGATTTTCTTGATTACATTGTTGGTACCAGAAATGTTGTTGTGTAAAATATTATAAGCAAATATTTTATATAATGAAAAAACAAATCGTCGATTTCAATCACATTTCAGATGAAATTCCAAACCAAGATGTTGACGCACTAATGTAGTATTACAGATATTATCATAAAGCTTTGGTGCGTAAAAAAAATGTTACAAATATTATAGCAAAATACTTTGAGTAATATCACATTTACCTTTGCTAATGCCCAGCTCTGGTATAATTTCAAGTGGAGCATCATTAATAATATATGTGTTGTCGATCGAGTGGAATAAATTTGCTAATCAAGAAAGTCACAACGTTGACTGTTGTAATCTGACAATGATTGAAATTTTTACATGCTCTAACACAAAGATTTCATGTCTTTGAACGTCTTTTTTCATTCTTCTTTTCCTACTCATTTTTAGTTAAATGTTAACTTCCCCTCTTTGCATGTTATATTTCCAATAGTTATGTTGAATTCCTGTGTATTTTTCAAATTCTCTACAAACAGATTTATTATTAGTTTTATTTTCAATAAATCAAAATCACAAGCCTTTTTCAGATGACGTTTGCCGATTTACGTAAGGATAAAATTGTGCTTTGCACGATTGACTTTGTCTTCCCTGGACGTCTACCAATTGGTGAGTTAGGCGTTTTGTAACGGATACAATGGGGTTGGGGAAAGGACAGTCTTTATTGTGCTTTTAAGCGCACATATGAAATAGGTTGTTAAGATTTTGAAATGCACTAAAGACCTAAAATTATGTGACAGATGAGATGATTATGAAAAAGTTAGACCAATGAATAAAATTGACTAATATTTAGTTTAAGCTGACCTGTTACGAGAACGTTTTGAATAAACTCATAGTCAGTCTAGACTTGCGGTCTTCAATCCTGGTAAAAGAAAGTACAACATGTTACCATATATAACACTTAGAACTTAAATGATGAAATTAGCAACAAATGTGCTAAAATGGCATTTAAAGGTTGTGGAATTTAAAATTTTTTAAATAACTTTTCGGAACAGAAAATGTACGTATTACTCAGAAGGAAAAACGTTTTAGCAATAATCTCAATATCAAAGAAATAATCAAATTTCTAATTTTGGAAATGGATTAAATAAAAAAAAATAGTTTACGAAGTGGATGTCAAGTTAGACACACATATGTTAATCTTGTATGCGAATGTCACGAGTTTCCAGCATAAGACGAAACACAACCTAAATATCCGTTTCAAGCCACTTTTGCTAAAAGATTGTACAAGTCCTTTAGGAAATAATTATTTAAATAGTAAAATATAATAAGCTGTGTGATGACAATACATGACAAGATTATAATTGATAAATATTAGGAAGAGGTTGCACCGGTAGTAAATTAAACAAGAAGAAAGGTTATTATGTAAAACCTGCAGAAATTGTAAAATGGAAAATCAAATATATGAAATCGGATGTTAATATGTAATAAACAACATAATGCAAAGTTTAGATACGAGATATGTATATAAACATACCCCCGCCCAAAATGGTTACTTCACAATAACAGTTAGAAAGAGTATGAATTAAAGTATGGAAGATTAACTGATTGGGCATCTAGCTCTTCTAAATGGAATTCACATATAAAATATTGACATGAAAAATGAATCGAATCTTTTTAAAAATATTACTATTAGATACCAGGCTGATATACGTATTTGAAAATATATTTACAAACCACAGCAATATATATGACAACACCAACCGTTGTTATGTCTGTGGCAAATATTGTTAAAGGTTTAGTAGGGGATGGAGGCAAAACGTGACTTTAGTGCTCTGATGGCAGATAGTCACGATTTGACTTTTTGAAAAGAGGGCATAATAAACATTGGTTGTCATTTTTTGGAGTTCTCAAAATATTAAAAGCTGTTCCTTATGTAAAAATACAAATAGATAATCCGGAATATTTAAAAATTTGGCGTGTATGTAAAAATACAAATAGATGATCCGGAATATTTTAAAATTTGGTGTGTATGTAAATATACAAATAGATGATCCGGAATATTTTAAAATTTGGTGTGTATGTAAATATACAAATAGATGATCCGGAATATTTTAAAATTTGGTGTGTATATAAATATACAAATAGATAATCCGGAATATTATAAAAGTTGAATTGTATGTAGATATTCTAATAGATAATCAGGAGTATTTTCTAACCCAGTTAGGAGTAAAGTTATAAAAGAACAAATATACTTAAAAATCGAACATGAGTTGAAGCTAATTGTACATACAGTTTCGTGAGAACGAGATGTTTTTTCGTATAATGCTTTGCTTTGAAACAGAAACAATATACGTTGTTCCATATTTCACACTAAATAAATCCTTTGATGTCTTGAAGTGGAGTGGAAGTCAAATTTAATATAAATACAATGCATTTCCTCTATAGTCACAAAAACGGAAAACATTATTATCGCCCTTCATTCCTATCACGATACATGCATTTGCCTTCGAATCCAAAAGGATATCTTTTTCCTGAGGTTCAGTTTTTTACTGTTGCATGATCAGCCCAAACCTGCGAAAAAAGACAAATATAACTGTTTTCAAATAATTGAACATAAACTTATAAGTCATAAAGTATCACTTTGCAAATATCCAACTTAAACTACTATCATCAATGCTCCATTTTATACATCCATTATTGAATTCTTCCTAACTCTTATTCCAAAGAAAAGCAGGTAGAAAACAACAACAAACTATTTTTTGGTTGTAAGCGAACTTACGTGTTCTCTTCAAAGACATTACCAATTTGATCTCAATGCAGTACGTATTGTCCATACATAGAAATTATATAAGTTCATTCGTACGTTTAACACTGTATCATTCATATGAGTCAGACATACAAAATGCAGATACATATATCAAATGTGTAAGTTTATGTGTTGTCTTTCGCCTTCACAACGTTGCTTTACTCATTCTTCTATGTTAGGGCCAAACATACGTTTGCTACAAAAATAGCATCGGTATTTTACCGTATATCTACTAAAGTCATTGCTATGTACCGAAAGGTGATGGAGGTAATGCCGTCTTAAGGCATGGGCACACTGGTCAGTTACCCAGGGCCTCACGCTGCTAGGGGCATCATGCCCATATTGTTAATGAACAGTATGGCAGGTAGGGGCCCCAGTGCATTGCTATGCCCAGAGCCTACAATCTTTTTATGCCGGCACAGGTGGGAGAGGAGAGAAAAGGCGTCAATTACTCAGAGAAACGCTCCTCGAGTCTTTGCGCAAAAGATGCAGTTTATTTAAAAGCTGTACACTTACTGGTTACAATGATAATTGCATTGTTAACCATTTAAAAATGCAAGCTTCTTAACGATAAACAGCTAGATTCTATGAAAACAAAAAAATAATCCTCGCCCTATTGCTTTTTTTGTTGTTGTTCTTTTATGTGGGCTTTTTATTTCCTTTATGAGAACCATTCGTATATTAATTTTCATCTTCATGAAGTTCTGAGGAAATGTAAACCTTTTTTATATGTTGAGCACCGTGCGTTTTTGAATCTATTGTAGCAGAGACTATTTTAAAATTTAATAACAATGCAAATAATTTGAAATTTGTTTATTGGCCTGTATGCATAATAAATGCAGTAAAATATGAGTATATAAAAAGGCACGCCTGACAATTGGGGTCTTATTATCAATTAGTGTGTTGTTCAATAAGACTCCCATAGTTTCATAATGCAAGGGCATAATTGTACTAATACACTATACACTCACTCAGATGAAGAAGAAAGGAAATACAATGTGCGAAGAAAATAATGCATGTTTGGTTGTTTAAAAACAATATGTAAGATAGTGATTACCGTTATATACTAATATTCTATTTGTATATTGTCTACAATCCTAATTACATAAATCCGACAGTAAAACAAGACGAGAATGCTACAGATACATCATTTTCTTGTCTTGCTTTGTGTAGATAGTAGCCACCAAAAAAATATTGCAGTCTTCTTCAAAAAGTAACAATATAATGAAACACACAAAAGTGAACCGATAAGGAATCCCATTTTGTCTGATTTATATATTACATTAAATTAAAACAAACGTGGCTTTTGTGGGTAAAAAAAGTAAAATAAGTATGTTATAAGCTGCAACGCATTTTAAAGCCTCTTAACTACTGGTCTTGTACTTCTTATCACCCTTGACAATGACGTCACGTGAGTCCTTTACGTTACAGCCTTTCTACACATTTACCAAGAAGTAATCAATAATGCTATATGTCGAAGTAATATACAATTTTATAGGTTATCCCAACGCCAATCATCTCAACGGGAAACACATATGAATTTTCAAAAATAGTTCCAAACATTTCACTTTGGTTTTTTTTGTGACATGCTAACAATCTTTCTGTGCTTCGACTGAAACAAGCAGAAGTCTTCGTAAATTTGTTAGCATGTTTTAGAATAGCACCCCAAAGACCACTTTTCTTATCAAATTAATCTGAATCGAGGGTGAGTAGTTCTTGCATGCTGTCAAGCTCTTCAGTTTGCGGGGGTCAAGTAGCCCTTGCATGCATTCTGCAATTCATAATTGAAGCAATCTCTAGAAAAAACACTGGGTCTTTCTAATTTTGGTATTACAATCTACTTTTAACACTAAATAGTGCATATAATAGTAAGACTATAATACCGTCTCATAACTGATCATTTTAAAAGTCAATTCAATAGAACAAATGGTCAGTTTAGTGCCAATAGTTAAAATTTCAAGTGCTTCTTCCCAAATGCAGAATATACATAAACATAACTGGGGACAAATCTTGTTATCACTTTTGAAATTACAACCAAAATACAAGCAGACTACTTTAAATGCGATCCACATATTATATAAATTTGAATGAAAATACATAAAATATATGACTTTGAATGGAAATCCACAAAATATACGACTTTGAATGAAAATCCACAAAATATATGACTTTGAATGGAAATCCACAAAATATGAGTTTAAATGGAAATCCACAAAATATGAGCTTGAATGTGATCCAGACTATATACGACTTTAAATGCAATCCACAAAATATACGACTTTGAATGGTAATCCACAAAATATATGACTTTGAATGGAAAGAAACAAAATATATGACTTTGAATGGAAATCCACAAAATATGAGTGAATGGAAATCCACAAAATATGAGTTTGAATGTGATCCAGACTATATACGACTTTAAATGCGATCCACAAAATATACGACTTTAAAATCGATCCACACAATATACGACTTTGAAGGCGATCCACAAAACATGACTTTAAATGCGATCCACAAAATATATTTTAAATGCGATCCACACAAAATACGACTTTGAAGGCAATTCACACTGCTCAAATATGTCAAATCATATTGCAAGTGTTGCTGAACATCCCTATAATGCTAATTTACGAGTGACAGTTTCAGTGATTTCAATTAAGAGATACAAGAGAATTATATACACAGTTATATTTAGTACAATATTAGTACTATGCAAAGCTGTAAACCATCTCAACCTGATCGAACTCAAGTGACATCACAATGATGAGAAGAAAGGGAGTAAAATATTTCATTCAGTGAAATTTTATATTCATGTCTGTCATTAGGAAATACACGGTTATATAATGGTCAAAACAAAAGCAGAAAAAAACTACACTAGTGAATGAAATGACGGGACAAAGTGTGGAGAATGTGGTAGCTCACCGTTAAAGACCACCAGTATTACTCTAGGACCTTGTCTTAAGCAGTAACGTTTTAAAGTTACATATAGCTTCTGAGGAATAGTCTATTAAATGAATATAAAGTATATGTTCACATATTAAATAGGAGAACAAGTTCACCAATCGACAAGTAGTAGTTTAAATGGCATTGAGTTACTTTTTGTAATTTGACTGCATACAAAAGTAGATTATATCGATGCACATTCAATCTTAAACTTGGCCATTTTATTGTGTAAATTTAGGCCCGTGATAGTCGAATCCCACTATTACATAAAAATAGAAAACACAGCCTATTCTAAACAATGGGCAAGAAAATGCCCTCATTATCATTTGAATTATCTGCATTTCACAACTAAACACTATCATCTTTTTCATAAATAAGTGATAGCTAATGGGCTAATGTCATTAACGGTTTTGACAAGATAAACTAACAAATATCAGATAATTGATTCTCCAATATCAACCTGATGTGATTAACTATTGTTATATGTATCACCAGACAGTTCTTATTATAATTGTAAAAAAATGAAGCATAGTTTGATGTGGAGGTAAGAAATTGTTTGAAAGATATAATTTTGTAGTTTTAAGCATTTTAATGTTAAATCATTGATATTTAACGTCAATTAACTGCTGATACTAATCATTCACATACATACATACATACATACATACATACATACATACATACATACATACATACATACATACATACATACATACATACATACATACATACATACATACATACATACATACATACATACATACATACATACATACATACATACATACATACATACATACATACATACATACATACATACATTCATACATACATACATACATACATACATACATACATACATACATACATACATACATACATACATACATACATACATACATACATACATACATACATACATACATACATGCATACATACATACGTACGGTACGTACGTACATACAAACAGACAGACATAGTAAGTGCTGCTTCTACAAAAAAGAAATATCCGCAATCTTCATAAGTAACTGAATTTTAAAAAATACTTTTTTGTCTTGTCTAATGACATGTTTGCATCAATGCTTTGCACTATTTGTGAGTATTGTGGGAAATATGAACATTACGACGTTGTTTAGCCATCATTTCTAGGTCATTTTTCTTGATAAAAATGGATAACATGATCGGGTGTTTGATAACATTTGCAATCCTTTCGTTTTTCAAATGTTATACATTATCAGATACACAAAGAAAGCTTCTTTCAGCCTCTTTCTAGAGACCATCATCAAAAACAGGATGACATGAGGTTTAATTCCTGAGGACATTGAAGCGGAAATGCTGTTTGACATTTTTTATTCTTCGAAATTGAAATAAAGATGCTTTAAAAGCATATTCAAAATTTTTAATTTTCAACTTGTGAAAAAATTTTCAGTTAATTTTGATATACTGATGCTACAGAATGATCACATGATTACAAATAAACATTCAGACTGTACAAAAACCTTCATGGAAAGGGAATCGAATTCCGCCTACCAGAGAGTAATGCCAGATTTTTGTTAGCACTATAACAACTGTCAAAATTGCACATAAGTCTAACGTAAAATGAATCTAATACTGTAAATTGAAAATCATCTAAATATAATAAGATGTTCTTCTATTCATTTTGAAGACACAATGATGAATATTTGTATAAGTTATTCTCATGGTGAGTGAATTTATAATGTTAAATTGTTTATTTAATTTGTAAAATGCCATTTATCAACAAAAATGTTTCTCTCTCATAGTTTACCATTATGCGTCGTTAATTATAATGAAGAAAGTTTTGTATGCAGATGCTGACAATCATAGTGAATGCAAATAATAAAGGCACGTTAGAAATTCAGTGAGTATATATATATATATATATATATATATATATATATATATATATATATATATATATATATATATATATATATATATATATATATATTAATGTACAAAATTATGAAATATTTGGCACATCTGTACATAATATCGAGGTAAGCAACTGCATTCTGTAAAACAACTTTTTCTTTCTGCTACTGTTTTCTCCGATTTAAAGAAAAGCGAAAAGCATCCGCAAAATTCAGTCTCAGAAATAGGTTTTTACAACAAGCGTTCCGTAATTTAATCCTAATTTTATTCTTACATTACAACTGGCATTCAACCAATTAGAAACTGCTGTTAGGTTCATTTACAGTGATGACTAGTTGGTTTAAACCATTTACTTAGTAGACTTCATATTTGTTTTATGACTTAATATCTATTGCAAATAATGTGCTGATAAATATTCCATAGATTGTCCGAATTAGTTTTCAGAAATATTACGGCAGCAGAATTTGAAAATGCTATTGCAAAAAGAAAAGTAAGATCGGAGTAAACCAAATGTTTCCAACTACCGGAAACGGTCTAACCCGTCTACTAAAATTATGAATCAACATCAAACTTTTTTTTTTTGCATCAAGAATCCACTAAAAAATTTAGTAGCCGCAAAAAAGTTGATTTACAACATATTTAACAACCCATCAAGCATGCAGATACACAGATACTAAGAAATCAGAGAAAAGCAAATACAAAAACGAATTGTACACAAATGACAAAAAGCCCTGCTAAAGACATTGCACTAGCTTTGCTGGTCTTTGCACTGGTTAGTTTTCCGCTAGACAGTGACGCCAAGTCTTCAACATCTATCATAAAGTCTTCGCTGTCGTCTCCCAAAACAGACTGCGCTATCTGCCTGTCTCTTTTTCCCCTTGACCGGCTTTCTTGCAGCGATTGGCACTGCCTTTCTCTAAATGGCCCCTCGGGTAGAAGAGGAGGAGGGGGTTGGAAACCAAACATCTCAGCCTCCTTAACCCTTCTCCAAAACTCTGCGGTACAGTTAAACGGCTCATCGCTAGGAACTATTGTCGGGGGTTCCAGATCATCGACAGTAGTACCAGAACCTTCTATCGTGCTCAGCTCAACTTCTGTGACTGGTTTTGGAGTTTCCTTTGGAGTGAGGATAGCGGGAGAGGTTGAAACACCTGCATAATATACAGGGGTAATCTACACTATAGATTTTAGTAGAACAGGTTGCATGCACTGCTTCAGAAAAGGAAGATGAAGAGCAATATTTTGTAGCATTGATCTTTAGAAAGACAGAAAATGTAAAAAACAATATTATTATCAAGCTATTCCTATATTACCTAATGATTTTTCCTCAACAAGAAGCAAATATCTTCAATATGGCGACTGTTAGAAAAACTAGCGTTAAAGAAATCAAAATAATGTGAATATATATTTGTATTGAAAGATTAAGCAAATTATACCCGCAGGTTTTTTGCTATGTCATTCACTTTTCTGTACAAAATTAGGTATTTACTCGAATTCATACATGTTTGCTTTATAATATGTCTATAAACGTGCTGGGAATTGTTTTAGTTTTAAGACTCTCATCAAAGTTTCTTACCCTTAAACCTAACTAATACACTTAGGAACGTATCGACAGACCTAACAAATACACTTAAGAACGTATCGAAAGGTTAACAAATACACTTAGGAACGTATCGATACATCTAAGACATATAGGAACGTATCGATAGACCTAACTAATACACTTAGGAACGTATCGATAGGCCTAACTAATGCACTTAGGAACGTATCGATAGGCCTAACTAATACACTTAGGAACGTATCGATAGGCCTAACTAATGCACTTAGGAACGTATCGATAGGCCTAACTAATACACTTAGGAACGTATCGATAGGCCTAACTAATACATTTAGGAACGTATCGATACATCTAAGACATTTAGGAACGTATCGATAGGCCTAACTAATACACTTAGGAACGTATCGATAGGCCTAACTAATACACTTAGGAACGTATCGATAGGCCTAACTAATACACTTAGGAACGTATCGATAGACCTAACTAATACACTTAGGAACGTATCGATAGGCCTAACTAATGCACTTAGGAACGTATCGATAGGCCTAACTAATACACTTAGGAACGTATCGATAGGCCTAACTAATACATTTAGGAACGTATCGATACATCTAAGACATTTAGGAACGTATCGATAGGCCTAACTAATACACTTAGGAACGTATCGATAGGCTTAACTAATACACTTAGGAACGTATCGATAGGCCTAACTAATACACTTAGGAACGTATCGATAGGCCTAACTAATACACTTAGGAACGTAGCGATAGGCCTAACAAATACATATAGGAAGGCATCTATGAGCCTAACTAATCCACTTAGAAACATTACTTACTAATTAAATATCTTTATGATAGTATGAAAATGAATCAGTCTGCTATCAAAATACATCTTTAAACCATTATATATATATATGTATATATATATATATATATATATATATATATATATATATATATATATATATATATATATATATATATATATATATATATATATATAT
>JAEAOA010000519.1:755000-837500 GCA_016746295.1 Potamilus streckersoni | reverse complement strand
GTTATGTTCTAGTTTGCATTATTGTGGGTTGCTTTGCAATAGAGAGTTAAATCTGATTATTTATTTTCCATAAATCATATATCTTCTGAGCATTTTTGAAATGTTGTAATTAGAGTCCCTTCTGTAGTTATTGTTTGCATGTTTTCTGATTGCACCGGTGGTCTAAGTGGTTAGAGCATCCACATTGAATACGGGAGGTCGTGGGTTCGAACCCCGTCCGAATTATACCAAAGACTTATTAAAATGGTACTAACAGCTGTCTCGCAGGGCGTTCAGCATTAAGAAATTAGTATTAGGACTGGTTGGCCTGTTGTCGGGATAATGTTACTGGGTGGAGAATGCTACATGTCTGCAACATGATGCCCCAGTGCAAGACATCACTATAAACTGCCACACTGCAGACATCGTAGTGATATGAATTTTTAAAATGTACTTTAAAAATCCAACTCACAAATACACGCATTTCTTCTTAACATAAAAAAGTAATTAGGACAAAGGATGTTGTTGTTGCGGGGCTTAACGCCATTTTTCAGCACACGAAAGGCTATACATGGCGGCCAGTATTAATGGTGGAGGAAGAAACCGGGATATCTAAGCAACGAACCACCGATCCATGAGAAGCTACTGGCAAGCTTTCTCACAAATCCAAATTCGCCGAATCTTAGACTCGAACCCAC
The DNA here is from genome assembly GCA_016746295.1 of Potamilus streckersoni. Lineage (NCBI taxonomy): Eukaryota > Metazoa > Mollusca > Bivalvia > Unionida > Unionidae > Potamilus > Potamilus streckersoni. The sequence continues at coordinate 836,823 of JAEAOA010000519.1, read as the reverse complement.
GCAGACAGAGGTGAGATGGCAGTGATTCGTAACGGAGAGCGCTTTAGACCACTGGGCCACTCGGGGGCCCTTAACACGAAGGTAATATAAATATACGAAGATTGAAAACAATGAAAACTCATTTTTTTTTGTCCAATTCAATTTGAAAATTTAAAGATTAAATCTTTTTATATATTTATATATCTGAAATCTGTTACAAGCTTCTTCTTCTTTTAGAAAGGAGAGTTCCCTAGAAGTTTCTCGAAGTCAAAAAGAAGTTTTGATTAGAGGTATGACAAAATGATGACGTCGCAATTACAGTAATATCGAACTTGGAACTGTTTTGCGTTGTAGAAAGGGTGATCTTTTATACTTTGGATAACAGTATTTTAATAGTCTTTCCTCGATTACTTTTTTATACAGAAAATTTATTTTCGAAGTAGACTTTTCAGTTTGTACAAGTACTTTTCTTTCTGCGTAATATTTATTTATATTTGAAATTCAACAAGCAACATTTTTAATGGAGACAATATAGCAATAAGACTATCCGTCATTAAATGCATCTGTTAAACATTTTATCCTCTGAAATGACTGAAAACCTTAAACATTTGACGATTTGAGTAAAAAGACTATTATAATTAGAATATTTGTGGCCAGATTGATACAAAAGTTGTATGTATGAGTTATTCACTAAAATATGATGTCGCTTAAAATGACTATATCCGCAAAACTTGCATAACGCAAAATTATTACGATATACAATCTATGATATTAACATTATTAGCATTTTCGATTTCGGTATTGTTAACTGTGACATCATTTTCAGCAATTTTCATTTCCATCTTTATTAACCTGCTTGCATACTGACAATATCCAAATTTGGTCTAAGAAACAATTCTTGAATTGTTTTGATTATGTTTTTCATTAATAAATAAATTTAAATTTTAGTTGATATATTTAGACAACGCGTATCGTATGAAATATTTACACCATGGAAGAGCTGTCTATTTGAATAGACCCTTCTTCGTACTGCTTGTTCGTCTTGATAAATAAAGACTCATATCTGAATCTTAACGTACGCATCCGCTTCAGTGGATAATGTGGTTTAGTTTGGTGCTTTACGGCACATCGATACAAGTAGGTTATTTAGTGCTCTGGCAACTGAAGTAAAGTGCCTTGCCCAAGGACACACCAATGGCAGCCGATCTAGGTTTATCTATTGGTAGGATTCTAACCTATACTATTTCGGTCGCGAAGTCAGCACACTTACCACATAGCCGTCGTTGCGCCTCCTTTGACCGAAATTCAGCTATGCAGATGCTCCTTTGAGAGATTTGTGTTCCTATTATCTGCAAACGTCGGCGACATAGTATCCGATGACACTATAAATCTTGCCAAAGTAATGGCAAATTCGTGCTATTTTCCAAATGTTCTTTATAAAAAGGGAAAATATACGGTATGTTTTTTTTCAAAATTTAAGAACAAGAAAAGAATAATGTTTTCCATCTTAACTAACGTGCGCATCGGTTTTACTTAAAAACAATTCATTTTGTGAGAAATCACAAATTCAATAAAGTTTACGAACAAGTATCTATTCTATATCGCAAATTAATTTCAAATCAAATACGTCCTAAAGCGACAACACTATAGGACGTGTCTATAGCTTGAAACCTAACCATAGGTCATTGACGTGACGCACGCATTATGATGGTAAGGGGGCACCTTACATATACGACGTACTTCTGAGAGTGCCAGGTGGAAGGTGAAGTTGTTTACCTTTTCATAATGGTAAAGGCATACACAATAATGGGAATTGAAAGTTGTTTTAACAATGCACAAGATATACAAGTTTTTCTTTAAAACATATAATAACCAGGATAACAAGTGAAGAAATCCTGGGGAATTTATTTTTTTTTAAAATCTACCCTTATGCAAAATGCGAAACTGTATAGTGCAACCTAAACTATTTGTTGTTTTAGGGTTTGTAACGGCACTTTTAATTTATCTGTATCGCTCCAATCAAATGAGAGAACATACCGGGGCAGCCGAGTCGGTTTCGCCTGGGCTGATATCGAATCTGATATCCTCGAATTAAGAATCTTACTTTCTTCTATGCTACCGAGGACCAATACCACTGAATGTTGTTTGTTTAGCATTGAATAGCACTGCTACAGTAATTTTGTACCTAGGCAAAACCAAAAAGTGACCAGTCCAAGGATACACAACTATAGTCATTCTAGACTGATAAGATGGATGGAATGAAATAAGCATCATTGTGCTCACGAGTTTGACGCTTCAACCGTTGAGTCACTGCAGTACTGAAGAACACATCTGCATGCACCAAATATAACCACGAATTTCAGTACTCAAAACAAAATTCGCATTTCAGATTTTGCACGCTACACACTGATGCGAAACAAACGTTTCTTCGGAAGTAGACATTGAAGTGTAAATCGTGCTAATGAAATCTCTACTCTTATTTTTAATCTATTATATGTGACAATATAATTAATCTATCTTTTGAATAGTTACAGTTAGCGTCAATTTTAAAGGGTGAGAACTTGTGCTGGCAGACAGAGATCTTTATTTTACGAAGAGGGAACGAATAATAAGACGAAGAAACGTACATGGTCTTAAGAGAAACGAAGTTGTAAACGGCAACTAGTTTTTACTTGCAATGTGCATACTGGGAAAGGAATATTTTAGAAGCTTAGTAACGAAGGGGAATATATTTCCTTTCAACTCTAATTATAATTCCAGATTTTCATGACTGAAATTGTCATGGAATAAGGCAAGAAAATGATTTGGTGTGCCTGATGAACAACTTGGTTAATTGACTTCGCAGACGCATACAGCATTACCTAGGGTGATTCATTTTTTTTTGTTGTTATATGTGACTGATCAATACATGATTCTTCTTGTCGTAAATCGCTCGCGACTAGATATTTATATAGCACGGTGTGCACGGGTACTTTACCCCTGGTCACGAGTACTTTACCCCTGGTCGGGTGCATTTTCTTTTCTGTATTTTTAGGAGGCTTATTGTTCTATGCGACACTGTGATCGCTTAGATATTGTCAGAGAGTGTCAACACACTTACTACTACATCCATTGGGTAAGTGATACAATTTTATAGAAATCCAGTTTGTAAGCTTTATTTTTATAGTTTAAAAGCCTTCCGTCAGTTTACTGCCTTTATGTGTAGTTTTACAGGTTTAATACACTAGAAAAACTGTCGGTATGCTACACTTTAACGCTAGGGGCTTTATTTGACTTAAAACAATTTAGTAACATGTATATATGGATTCTACTCTGTATTTTGTTTATTCCTTGTTATGACCAACTTGATTTATTTATAGCTTTCTGTAGGTATGGATGGATGGATAGACGGATAGATTGGCTAGAAGAACTAGGATGGTGAGTCAATTATCTAGTGTGGCAGTGATGCCATTTCAACCGACGGGTATTATTGAATATGGACGTATAATTCTGGAGAAGGACGAGGAACTGTGTCGTAAATTTTCAACTCTTAAATTGTGAATATGTAACATGTTCAGTATAGTAGTAGCATTCAGTATACTAGTAGTATATTATATGTAGTGGCTGGGTCTGCGAGAATGTGTTGTAGAGAACATTTATTGTTTTTTGTTTTACAGACTTTCATACCATCACATTGTGTTGCGTTATCATTCAATCCTTGGATATTCGGCTTCAGTTCTTTTACAGAAAAGTTTCTTTAATAATACACAATGTTTTCTTGAAAAATGTAGCTATCAGCTTGATTTGTTTTGCGTAAGTGGGAAATGTTCAAAAAATGTTATCCATTGCAACCCATTATTCAAAACATCAGTTTTTTTAAAACATAAATAATTTGTATATTCTTGTCTGCAAAATGATGGAAAAATGTATTTGAAATACTGCCCTATTAATATCGTCATTTACATATTTTGTATTGTCCAGATTTTAAAATGTGAAAAATAAAATGTATAAATGATGCATATAAAGCCAGTGTTTTCCATAAATTAGGACATTATGCGTTTTTATAATGTGTTAAACGAAAACTAAACGAAAAGGAAAACAGCAAGCAAACATAAAGGAACAGTGAATATTTATGTTGTGTCTCAACAGATACTTCATCCACACGAAAAAAAAATCTGTACAACAATCAGATCTGTAAATGGAAGCCCATTGCTGGGAACATCTTAGGTCAAGTGTGTGAAAATTCAAAGCTTTAAGTAAATCATCCCTCTTCACATTTTTTTTAACTTGTACCTTTTCACATATATGATTCTAAAATTAATTCCTATTACAAAAAAAACAAGTATGCAAGCAGTTCTGACCTTTTCTACATACCGACAACATCAAAGATGCATTCATGTCTAATGCTGACTTAGTTCCATTCACAACATACATCATGTTCATATACTTACTGCAATTCTGTTCATCCGAATTGTCAGTGCAGTCGTTGACTCCATCACAGCGCGTTTCTCTCCCAATACATTTGCTCCCATCAGCGCACCCAAACATCCCTTCGTTGCATGAAATTGGTGCTGGAAAGATAACTTTATGTTTAGACATCTCAAACGATTCATCTTAAAATAAATTTGATTTAAAACCTGACTGTTGCTTCAGATACAAACATATAATCTGGCGCATCGCAACTTCAACAAATAATTCACGAAACCTTTAATACTTATTTGACTGATAATAAATAACCTATTTTATCTTTATTAAAAATGCTTCTCTCAAAACTTATTTACTGTATAAAGTACTGAATTTAAAATATGTCCCCTACAGGTGACAGCAATCTGTTTATGAGATGTCCTTGGAATTAAGATTGCTTATGCCTCGTGATGTGTACACGAATTTAAATGAGATAAAAATGTGTCGTGGGGACCCGAATTAATCTGTGGAAATAAGACTATGCAACAGAGTGTGGACGCAAAGGAATCGTTTTTCTTCAAATGAAATGTTTATCAGTTTCAATTTTCTTAAAGTTTAGAAACTTTTCACGGATGTTCTCATGACCGTTTTTACTACATGAATGCAACAATGAGGATAACATCATTTTTGTTCAACCAACATTATATATATATATATATATATATATATATATATATATATATATATATATATAATTAGAGACAGAGAAAAAGAAATCGGATTTGCTTACGGAAGCAATCTGTGCTATTTTCATCTGTCCCATCTGAGCAATCTGGAAATCCATCACACTTCCGATTAAAAGGAAGACAAGTTCCGTCTTTGCACTCAAATCCACCAGAACATCCTGTTCGAATAAAAACATTATTGTCTCTTAAGGACCGATACAACAAATATTTTATGTCTTTGGTCATTGATTAGTTGTGTTGTCAGTTGAGTCATTATAAGATGACGTCATTGTTCCAATTTGAGTGTAACTAAATCTTTCCATAGGTTATTAATAGACTGTCAAGATGGTGGTCAGATAAGCATTTCTGGGCAAAGGTATAAAGCATCTCGCAAGAAATGTCGTAAAGAAATAAACAAATAAGTGGAAAAATATTGATTTTACGTAAGCAGTGCAAATCAATTTCATAAAATGCATTAAACAATATTTCCTGTCTGTTTCAACCACACAAATTTCACTCGTAAATAAATAATATGATGAGGTCACGAAACCTAGAGTAGATCGAATAAACTGCGTTTGGCAGTGTAATGGATTTCGATTGCAATCGTATATTAATGAACACTTCAAGCCAAACAACCAAAGAAACACCCCAGGGTAGTTAACTGATTCCACTAGAGAGCAGTGCATTATTTTTTGTAGTAATATCAAATATAAAAGCAAAATGCGTAACCATGAAATACTTTTTGACAGTGTGGTTAGAAAATAAATAGAGAAATGCAGTTAGGTATGTTTATCTCTCTCTCTCTCTCACACACACACACACACACACACACACACACACACACACACACACACACACACACACACTCATACACACACGTTAAAGAAAACCAAAATGGCAGGAGACATTCACTGATAAAATGAGGTTGATACCAAGAGCTTTCTTGCAGGGATTCGCTACAAGTAATGAACAGATCATAATCTGCAATTAAGAAGTGAATAACTTTATCACTGCCACTATTAACCCGTTTCGCTGTACTTCAACGCAAGAATGAATGAAATGACTCGAGACAAGTCTGACTAGGGTTCTCATTGTCTTTGTCGGCAGTGTCATATTTCCCGTTAGGCAGACAAGGCTGGCTCGGGGTCTATCTCTGGACAGGGGCGTTTTCTACCTTTGTCACTGCAGTGGCAGATTTCCCATTAGACAGACAAGGTTGACTATCTCGCTATATGTGTCGCCTTTACCTACCTACGTCAATGCAATGGCAGCTTTTCCATTAGTCATACAAGGCAGGTAGCTGCCCATGATGGCAAAGTTCAGGGGACGGCTGATTTTAAAGTATAAAAATCTGGCTTGTTTTTAAAATAATATCAAATTTGTAAAGGAAAGAAAGAAAGAACAAAAAAATAAAAGAGCTCTAGTCAAAAATGTTGACAGCATTTAGAGGCGAAATAGACTTTACAGGCTGCGGTTTCAAGATTTTGTTTTAGTTCAGGCGGGACAACTCTGACATTAAGACTAGTTATAAGGTCGTTGCATAAAAGTTACAAATTTTAGAAAGACCACACATATATTTAAAACATTTCGTACACCTGAATGGATGCAATGACATTCATGTGATGATGGAAGTCTCTCAAAGATACGATATCAAAATAAATATTAAATGTTTGAAGTTTCTAAGCTAGCTATAACTGTGTAAGCTTCTAATGAATTGAGGACTACTGGACTGATTTTAATACTCATTCAAATGCCTGAAAAATTATCCTGGGTACAGTAATCAAAGTAATATCTAACTCTGCACATTTTTCCTTTCATCCACAAATGGATTGTAAAGGCACAGTCACACACTCGCATTCACGAAAATGCAAACCAAAGTGAATAAATCTTTTTTGTGAATATCTGCCATATATCCAACATCTATCAGTAAAGACATTAGAGTTACGTTGTATGCTTTTCATCCGATAAATAGCTAAATGCTCTATTCTCTATTAACCAATTGGAAGAGAATAATTTCAGAAAGATTTCATGCTCATTCGATCGTTCTCAATGTGAAGCAAATACGTGTAGTTTTATTTAGACATTCAACAAGTAAGAGTCAGAACTGAAAATGTACATTAAAATATAGATAATATAAACTTACCACAATTAGACTCATCTGAGCCGTCTGGGCAGTGTGGAAACCCATCACACTTCATCTGCCCTGGAATACACATCCCACATGCACAGGTAAAACTGGTTTCTGTGCAGTTAAATCTACAGTCTGAAAGCAATCAATCAAACGAATACCTGTGGAACATTCAGATTAAAAAATACATGCTTATAATTAAAAGTAAATATAATTTTATGGTTAACCATATGCATGCATGCATACAGGCATGCAAATATATATGTATGTATGTATGTATGTATGTATGTATGTATGTATGTATGTATGTATGTATGTATGTATGTATGTATGTATGTATGTATGTATGTATGTATGTATGTATGTATGTATGTATGTATGTATGTATGTATGTATGTATGTAGGTAGGTATGTATGTAGGTAGGTAGGTAGGTAGGTAGGTAGGTAGGTAGGTAGGTAGGTAGGTAGGTAGGTAGGTAGGTAGGTAGGTATGCAAGCAAAACAGTCGTACATAAAATGATTGAGAACTCACAAAATATATGTTTATATTATATATAGAAAAAACGGATAGTTATAATGATCAATTGCTAAAGATAGCTTTCCCATCATCTCATTTTGTAATCGGAATATCTCCCTTTACATCGACATTTACATGCCAGCCATATTAATAGATAGTATACAACTTTATATATGTGTTGATCCATATATTACTATGGTTTTGATTAGACATTGATCATTTGAAGGAAATTTGTCGTAATGTAGTAAGACCTTGATGTGAGATTCACTAAGACTTTATACAGGTAACAGACAGTTTACAAAAGGGAGTCTTTGGAAAATGTACGGAATTATTTCTTCCAATCAATGTGCGAAGGATTCTGAGATAGAATATGATATGACCATCATGTGGAAGGCTGTATGATCCCTTGCTATTACAATAAAACCAGACTTGAATGATCTCTGTTTTTGAAAGAACACGTGCAACATGTGACCACCTTCATGTTATCCAATATGATGACCTTTGGACAAACGCCTGTTTTGAAAGACGAATGGGTGTCTCGCAAAACAGGTCTTGTAAAATTAAGTATGAACTTTGATAGATGTAGAAACTGCTTGTGTTTGAATACATTTAAACCGTTTGTTCGCTACATTTTCTCTATTTTATAGCTCAAACGTATGCACAGTTATTATGTTAAATAGTGAGACAGCAGTTCACATAAATTTTAAACGTTGCATAAATGAAACCCATACTTGAGTTTAAACCTCAAAATTTTGAGACTTATCTATGTCGCTGAAATTTAGAAGAATGGGGATAAAAGCACAACCTATTATGTCTTATCTTGAAAGATTGCACCTATGTAGAATTACAGACATTCAGAAAACGTGTACAGTTTAATTACAATTTTTCAGCTCATAACCCTTTTAGCTCAAGGAGTAGGTCTACACTATAGGTTTGTGGACCAGTCTAGGTTTCAGCTCATAAACCTTTGATAACACTAGGCCAGAGCAACATCAAATGCTTGGTCACAAGTTTTCAGCTATTACACCATTGATAATAACACTTGGCCTTGGTCTACAGCAAACGTTTGATCTCGAATTTTCAATTCATTAACCTTTGAAAACAATAAAATCGGTCTACATTGTAGGTTTGTGGAAAAGTCTACGTTTCAGACCATAAACCTTTGAAAACATTAGAAATCGGACTACATTGTAGGTTTGTGGACAAGTCTAGGTTTCAGACCATAAACCTTTGAAAACATTAGAACTCGGTCTACATTGTAGGTTTGTGGACAAGTCTAGGTTTCAGATCATAAACCTTTGAAAACAGTATAAATCGGTCTACACCGTAGGCTCGTCAAGCGATCTTCCTAAAAATTGGTGGGTAATAAAATAACATTTGAGACACAGAATTAACTTCCACAATGCATACTATTGTCATGGATCGGTAGCATAAGTAATTCTAAATTAACCGCATTAAATGAAAATCCTGGTCTTCAGCTTGACCATGGACACTGACCATGGAAACCATATCATCACATTAAATAAATATGTTTAGTGTGCTTTCATTTTGTATTTTGCCTACAGCGTCCACTTGTATTTTTCCGGACTAAATTGAAAGTGTTTGCACACTCTCTCTCTCTCTCTCTCTCTCTCTCTCTCTCTCTCTCTCTCTCTCTCTCTCTCTCTCTCTCTCTCTCTCTCTCTCTCTCTCTCTCTCTCTCTCTCTCTCTCTCTCTCTCTCTCTCCCTCCCTCCCTCCCTCCCTCCCCACTGGGCCACCGGAGCGGTTATCTAAATTGAAAGTTGAAAGTTATGTATATATATATATATATATATATATATATATATATATATATAGATATATAGATATATATAGATAGATATATAGATATATAGATATAGATATATATATATATATATATATATATATATATATATATATATATATATATATATATATATATATATATATATATATATATATATATATATATATATATATATATACCAACACATACTCAAATATTTTGTTGTGAGTTCTGTAATTGTTCTTTCCAGCTCTCTTATCCTTGTTTCTGAATTGTCAAACCGTCGTTCTAGGATCTGAAACAAGTAATAATAATAATAATAATAATAATAATAATAATAATAATAATAATAATAATAATAATAATAATAATAATAATAATAATAATAATAAGGACGATTACTACTGAAACTAGTTCTCTGAATACGTTTGCGATTACTACTACACAATAATGACAATCGAACTCTCAATATTGAATTCCTTAATGATCCTTTAATGGCAATTTGGATACGCATGCTTATAATTAATATTCGCTTGTTTAAAGAAAATAACCTGGAAACATCTTTAGAAGATGTTTGTTGACAAAAGCGATAATTCATCCTTGTAAGCTATATAAAAGTAAGAAATATTTACAATAAAATGTCATCAGAAAAGACAATTTGTACCGAACAACACAACTTTCCATTAATCCATACATACATACATACATACATACATACATACATACATACATACATACATACATACATACATACATACATACATACATACATACATACATACATACATACATACATACATACATACATACATACATACATACATACATACATACATACATACATACATACATACATACATACATACATACATAACTTTCAATTTAGATAACCGCTCCGGTGGCCCAGTGGTTAGAACATCCGCCTCGGATGCGGGAGGTCATGGGTTCTATCCCCGGTAGAGTTATACCAAAGACTTTAAAAAATGGTACTAACAGCTGCCTCGCTTGACGCTCAGCATTAAGAGACTTGTGTTAGGACTAGTCGGCCTGGTGTCAGAATAATGTGACTGGGTGGGACATCATGCTACATGTCTGCGGCATGATGCTTAGTTCTAGACATTACTATAAACTGCCACACTGCAGACATCATAGCGATATGACTGAAAAATTGTTAAAGCTACGTTAAAAAGAATAATCACATAATAATCACACTTCAATTTAGATACATCAAAAGAAAACATAAGTTCCAAAGAGCTTATGTACCAACTTTAAATAATACTAGAGTGACATGTGGACCTGATATCACTCACCTTGCTTACAAATTAAAAAACATCTCATCTTTATGCAAGCATGTTTTCTGTAAAATCTGGCTAAATTCTATTCAGTAGTTTCAGAAAAGAAGCCGTTTAAAGGACTCACCAGTTGTAGTAATGGTTGCTATTATAACGACAAATTTACATTATTTGCATAAATGTAAATGCCCTCACTACCAGAATGCTTTCTGTCAAATTTACGAAATTTCTGCTTAACGTTTTGTCTGTTTTTAGTAATATCAACCATCTTTCATGGTGGATTAGCATGATTTGTATCAATCTGAACGCCTTCACGTCAGGGTCCTAACTGAAATATTTGGACAATTTCTGCTGAACGATGATTAAGAAAAGTATTTTAGTTTTTTTTCTTTCTATTTTCATTAGTGGCGTCCGCATTTAATGGCGGATTGGCGTTAAATATATAAAATTTTAATCTATCCATACAAAGATTCTTTCTATCAAATTTGGCCAGATTCTGTTTCAAATTCTTGTGAAGAGGTTATTTCAATGTTTTTGTTTTCTATTTCATTAAACCAGATTTAATGGTGAATCGGAGGTATTGAAAAATTTGAAAGATCTTAATACTAGGATCCGCCTCATTAAATGTAGTCAAATTCGTTTCAGAGATTTTTGAAAAGAGGTCATTAACCTATTTTTATATTGTTAGTAACTGAGGCCATCTCAAAGAACTTCATTCCAGGATACGTTTGTCACATTTGCTGAATATTCTAATAGACGCATTTTTAGAAGAAATCAGTTAAAAAGTTATTTTAATATTTAGTAACGGGGTTCATATTTGTTGACTGATCAGCATCACTTTTAAGAAAATAAAATTGAAAGAGCTTTATGCCAGGATGGTTTCTTTTAAACTTCTACTAATTCTGTTGCTCCTCTTTTTAGAAGTTTAAACAGCCATCGTGACGACTAGAGATTGATGAGAGTACAAATGATAAAGTCCATACCTTAAGCCCAGTGGTCGTAGGACAAACTGAGTGTGAATGTGATTTGGAATGTGAACGTAGCCTTAACAATTTTTCAGTCCTATCACTACGAAGTCTGCAGTGAGGCAATTTATAGCGATGTCTAGCACTGGGGGCAACATGCCGCAGACATGTAGCATGATGTCACACCCAGTCACATTATCTTGACAACAAGCCAACTTGTCTTAACCCCAACCTCTTAATGCTGAGCGCCAAGCGAGGCAGCTGTGAACACCATTTTTTATAAGTCTTTGGTATGACTCGGCACTGGTTCTAACCCGCGACCTACCGCAAAAGAGGCGGACGCTTTAACCACTAGAACACAGAAGCGGACAGGGCTAAGTGAAATAAAAGTAATAGTTGAATATTGAATAACCATGAAAACTGTACCATGAAATTCTCTCGAAGTTCTTTAAAACTACTTGTTTCATCTCCTGTAAAAAAAGGATTTTTTTCGTTAATTAGTATCATTGATCGTACTTGTTATTAACAGTTTCGTGGATTTGAATGAAAACCTCTTTCGCATAATTTTAACGAATTGTGTTGGAATACTGACTTTCAATGTAGCTTAACAACATCATATTGTTTTTCGTGTTATTCCCAAATAAACATGTTGAAACTTGTTACCTTATATAAAATGATGTTTATACATTGTGTTATTTTCACCTTGTACTAAGCATGACTGGGAAAAAACCCACCAGCTTGTTCCAGACATTAATGTTCCGAAGAAAAAAATCGAGTGTTGTTCCTACATATCTTGACACAATCACACCAAAGAATAAAAAAGGAAACAAATATTACTTCCACTAAAACAAACTCTTCCTACAACATAAGCAAGAGCGTGTATGCATGTCATACATCACATAATGATGAGTTGGTTTTGAGCCTGCTACTTATTATTAATTCGCAATATCGGTAAGTCAATATGTTGTTCAATGCGATTTGGCTTTGACAAGCAGCTATACGTTTAATTACTTGTGCAAAATGACTAAATTCTAGATCAACTAAATAACAAGGAAATCTGACATTCACCAAAATTCTTCATTGTCTGGTAAAGTAGGGGATTTCTGTCAACTTATTTTTAGAAACCCATCAGAAAGAACATTACATCTTATATTGTTAAATAACATTCAAATGACATTTTGTTTTTAAATTTCAGAATGTTAAAGCTATAATTTGATTGATAGATCGACAGGTGAACGAAACATGACCTTTAATCTGTGTCTAAAATATCTCGGGGAGCCCGATTTTAATCTAATTCAATAACCTCGGTTATATTGTTACGTAAATGTAATTAAATTACTTGTGTGTTACTTTTAAATTTTGTTTCTTTATTTTTGTTTCATTATAATTTATTGTAGTGATAATTTTCATTGGATTTGAATCTCTTTTCAGAAATTTCACTTAACCTAATTAGAATGTAACAGTTATTTTAATCATTAAGTTTAGCCTACCTTGGTTCGCAAATTCGTCAACGCTAAGTGGAAATGATTCTGTTCCCAAGGTCAGATCCGGCCCACGTGTTGCCAAGTTTGAGTTATTTGTTATTTAAGAATAATTTATATTCTTTGGAAAATAAGTGCTTCTTCATCAAAGGTTTGGACAACGACATTCAGTAGCAATTATTTGGAATTCTAAAGCCGGAATATTATTCTTAATTCACAAAAATCAACTAGGAACTGTTGCCATTCGCACAACTACCTCATCTGACGTCATAGATTCCATATTCGAACCTGAATTCAATTATAACTCTTTAGTGATAGGATTTGTATATTATGGATTAATGTTTGGATTTTTTTCACAAACCGTAAGTCCTATTTTATATTTTTACTGTTTTTTTTTTTAAAGAAATAGATTATTTTTGTTAAAATTTACAAGGCTTGTTGACTTGACTCTTTACTTTTCGAGACAGCACGGTGGTCTGTCCAGTGAAAAGACGTGTATCTTTTAACGCTTAAAAAGACAAATAATTTGATTTGAAAGGCTCATAACTTTTCAATGAACTCTATACAAAATATAACTGTGAAGATTTGGCGCCGCTTTTTTTGTCATAACGAAAAGCCACATGTAATAAAATTACAAAATAGTCTAAATGTTATATGTAAATATATGGAACCCCCGTTTTTTATTATATCAAACATTTCTTTACTTTAAATTTTGTCAAAGTTAGTCAAGAAATACCTCTGAAACCTTTCTCTCGCGGATTTAGCAACATAACCTCGAACTATGCATGAGACAGATTGGTGAATATAAAATATTTCCATAGGTTTAAGGAACTGCATTATGCTTATATTCATCATTGATAATACCCAGACTATTCTTCGCTATGTTAACCCTATCTACACCTTACACGCAAAGTTTCAAACAAGCGGACAGATGAGAATTTTTTTTCAACGCAGAAGCAACACGTGTATTTACGGTAGATATGTGACGGAACTAATACAATTAAGAATTCGACGAGAGAATATGTTGACTGTTAAGTGTAGCTCAAAAACATTTAAAAGAGAAGTTCATAGATACAGCACATTTCAAACATACCTGGTATGCCCGGATGACCTGGAATTCCTGGCGAACCAACTGATCCCTTGGGTCCAACATCTCCTTTGAGACCATTCAATCCCGCTGGACCTCTTTCTCCTTTTTGCCCCGGTAAGCCAGATGAACCAGGCAACCCCGGAAATCCCACTGGGCCCGATACGCCGGGATCTCCTTTCTGCCCCGGGAGTCCGTCCCGACCGGGTAATCCTGGATCCCCAACTTCGCCATTTATTCCTGGAGCTCCCTTTGGGCCTGGTGGACCCTGAGGACCAGCTGGACAGTTACATCCCCCTGTCACTGAAACTGTGAAAAAGATCAAAATGTACTAAATATATGAACGATACAGACTGAGGAAGGCGTCTACATAGTGTGTGTGTTTGTGTGTGTGTGTGTGTGTGTGTGTGTGTGTGTGTGTATGTGTGTTGGATTTTTAACGTACCTTTAACCATTGTCAGTTATATCGTACGATGACTCCACTGAGGCAGTTTATAGTGATGTCATGCACTGGGGCATCATGTTGAAGACATGTAGTATGATATCCCCTTGTCTAAAGAATGGAAACATCAGGAAAAAACTGGCTAACAACAGACGAATTTTCTAATACAAGTAGCATAATTACGCCATTGTGTTGCTTGTTGTTGGTTATTCGTCAATGTACATATAAACATTTGGTGGCTGAATGTCAGGAATTAGACAATTTTAAAAGACTAAACGGATGGAAACAATATAGTATGTCTGTGCGTGTGTGCGTATATGAGAGAGAGAGAGAGAGAGAGAGAGAGAGAGAGAGAGAGAGAGAGAGAGAGAGAGAGAGAGAGAGAGAGAGAGAGAGAGAGAGCTAAGGCAAAACAATACAAAAATATAAAGAACACACAAACATATTATATTTATGTTTATATAATGAAAAGAAGAATTTTTACATACGGATAAAAAATTTCCTAGCTCAGTGAATCTTTTCGTGTGTAACTATGGTAAAACAGATAAAATATACACTACCACTGGGATTTTTATTATTTCATTTGTTATGGAGGTAACTGCTAGACACATGAACATACATATTTCAAACCATACTATTAAAAAAGGTTACCATTATGAGAGAGATTTATTAAAGAAATACTCAAAAGAATTTTATGTATTTACCATTTGCTCCTGGAGGTCCAGGCGGACCCTGCGGACCCATCCCTCCCATCTCTCCTTTTTCTCCCCGCGGCCCTCTGTCACCCTTTTCACCGGGTTCCCCTCTCTGACCTGGTGGCCCCTCTGGTCCTGGAAGCCCCGGTAAACCGTCTAGCCCTTTTTGACCGGGAAATCCATCTCTGCCAGGTCGTCCTTGTGGTCCTGAAGGACCTGGAAGTCCGGACTGACCATCACGACCCTTTGGACCCGCAGGGCAGTTGCACTCTCTGCTTCCACCGGAACCCCCTTTGCTCGATGTTATGTTGATAATTTTATTTTCCAATGTGACCACCTTGCGTAAAAATTATACCTTCCTTGCATATATAATTGTCTATTAGTATTTATACATAATATATATCTTTGCAATGTCAAAATTATGTTTGTAATTTAATATAATGCTTTTCATTATTGGCTCATAGATCGAACTGCATACACTATCCGGCGACACATGCGTATCAATACAATATCATCATTTGGACTGAACCATATCAGGTATACAAGTCCATATGCACATCAGTGCAATATCATGATATGGACTGAACCATATCCGATAGTTGCCAGTCCATATGCGTATCAGTGCAATATCACGATTTTGACTGAACCATATCAAATAGATACTAATCCATATTGGGATACCCATCAAGTTAAAACAATGGAATGGTATTGTTTTATTAAGTAAAAGATCGTTTGGTGCATTAAGTAAAATGGTTGCTATGTTGCAAGCGATTTCAAGGGGTATTGATCGTTCCAGGCCTTACATCAATCCAGTGTTTCATATCCAATATACATATGGAGTTTTCTATATTATTACATACGATAATAAAATTTGCAATAACAGTTTATAATTTATTGACTGTCGAAATCACTGAACTCTACTCGTAAACTTTATATTAAAAATATATCTTAATTCATATAAATCATATAAATTATCTCACTATTTATCGCGAATTAAAGTTTAGTTTTTTTTTGTATTGCACACAGGGAAGGATCCAGAAAAACGGTGAAACACATAATCAAGGAACCTCTCGGATGGACCCTCTGGTTGGCTCCCATGAAGCTCTTGCATTTTAAGCGTTTCTAGGCACATTTTGTTATAAACTGTATTGAAAACATGCTCAAGGAAATTATCCCACTGATTTCATTGTATGTGTGTGTGTGTGTGTGTGTGTGTGTGTGTGTGTGTGTGGAGCAACACCACCTTCTAAATCCACCCATGTACACGTGTGTAGACGATTCTCGACTAAAAATAGATGGACTACAGATTGATATTTAATTGGATTATAAAACAAGGAAGAGTACATCAGCAAAACATGTACCCTATCTATCACTTGCCTTAAGTCAATTATTATAGATTATTTTAACAAAACTCGTTTGAAACGTTCATTACAATCGTTGCTTTCTTGTCCCTGGAGTATTATGTCCTACTCTGATCCAGTTTGGTTAAACACTTAGACAGTTTTCGCAATATGGTGTAAATGAGTTTATCTTACACGCATAATTATTCCACTATCTTTCATCTAATTTATGTCATTCTTTGATACAATAATACAAACATGTACTCGTAATTACGTGGCAATATATCCAACGGAAGAAACAAAAATACAAGGTAATGCAAAGAAGTGGCTATATTAGCTCTAACGATGCAGTAGATACAAAATTGGCAGACATCCTGGCGTCACAACCCTGGCAAAATGATATTTCTTCCTCTTATATTACAAATTCCAGAAAACTTGTGAGTCAAATAATCCAATTATCATAAGAATAGAGCTGTACCAAAAAAGCAGCTAGTTTTACCTTTCATAAGCAACGTACATTAGTCGGAGACGAGTAGTCATAAGAAATTGATTTAAAATTGCGTTCGTGCATTTTGTTTTGTTGGATGCGAACGAGATAATTATTTCGTACCATACACGCAAGATGTAAAACTGATTTTATTCTTCGAAAAGACTATGCTTTTTGGATATTCCACTGAAAGGCTTGAACAATATGACTTCTATTTTATTTTTGTTGCTTTTGACGAAATATTTGATTCGGCCTAAATCATCAAAGTCCAGTCTGAATTTGATACTGAAAACTCAGACAAGCTGCGAGTTTTATGCTCTCAAGGCAAGGCCAGGAAAGCATAATATTTTTGAACTTGTGTACGAGCTTGAAATTGAAAGCTCACTTCTGATTGGCTGATATTGAAAGGTCAATCACGAACTCAAACTATGCGTTTTTTTTTTTATCTCCAAGCCAGATATCATGAATCGTATGGTTTACCCTAAACATGAATACATTTATTTTCATCAAAATCAAGGTTTCTAACACATCCGACCGACAATGACTGATGCAAATATATTCTGAACATAATTCCAAAATGCACCTTTGGTTGGCCTTGCAGTTCCACGGCGGCTTTCATGCCCATGTTGTCAAGCATGGATGAGACAAAGTTCGCATGGATAAGAGACACACGTTGAATGCAATCACGAGCCTAAACCTAAAGATTGTCTATATTGTCATGTATGGATGAGTTGATATCAGAATGGATTGTAGACACGCTGCTTGCTTTAAATAACCTAAACCTTCAGTGTTTATATGTTGTCAAACATGAACGAGTTGATGTCAGATTGGATAGTAGACACATGTTTCTCGCTTTAAACATCATAAACCGTCGGTGCTTATATACTGTCAAACATTAACTAGTTGATGTCAGAGTGGATAGTATATACACGTTGATTGATATAAACAGCCTAAACATTCAATGCTTATATGCTGTCAAACTTGAACGAATTGATGTCAGAGTGGATAGTAAACACAAGCTGCTTGCTTTAAACATCAGAAAACCGTCAGTCCTTATATGCTGTCAAACATTAACTAGTTGATGTCAGAGTGGATAGTAGATACACGTTGATTGATATAAACAGCCTAAATCTTCAGTGTTTATATGTTGTCAGACATGAACGAGTTGATGTCAAAAATGGAAAGTAGACATACATTGATTGCTATTAAAGGCCAAAACCTTCAATGTTTCTCGGTTCCCAAGCGTGGACGAGACGCTATCAGTACGAATTGTCGGCATACGTTGATCGCCGTTAGCAGGCAACACCTTCACTGTGTCACATTCGACTTATCCGAAACATTAAATTTCTCACATGTGGTTTGTAGTTTGTCCCATCTATTTTCTTTCAGAATTATCGTGAATACTCTAAGTCATATAATTATGCATTATATGGGACGTATGCCCTAAAAGTACAAGTGGCAAATCAGTTTTTAAAAGAGACCGGTATGCATAACTGGATGCATAGGATGGGAGGGTGTAGTGTAGCCAAATATAATGTATAGACAGCATTAAATGGAAAATGCTACATTATTTACTTTAAGAAACTTAATGAGTGTATAATTATAACAAGTTTTGAGGACAATATTCATAAGAAGTAAACTGTGAATTACCGTACAATATATATTTATCGTGTTGCATAAACTGAACCAAAACAATATAATATTTTGCATATACTGAAGACTGGGTTCTTATCATGCTGTATTCTTCTAGTCAAATTTAAAGACTCAATGATGTTCGCTGCATTTGAATTATTATTATTATTATTATTATTATTATTATTATTATTATTATTATTATTATTATTATTATTATTATTATTATTATTATTATTATTATTATTATTATTATTATTATTATTATTATTATTATTATTATTATTATTATTAACACATGTATATCATTGATTTTCCTATAAAATGCTGCCATGGCACGTAAGTCTTCCATCTTTTCTCCATATTTTAACAATTAATTAGCAAGTAAATAACTCATTTATTGTATGATTTTCAGGAATGTTTCGGGATTCTCTTCTCTATTATTTATCACTCAAGAGCGCTCTTAAAATTCGCCTATTTTGACTGCAAGACAGACTTAAAGACCTAATAATGTATCCTTACCTATAATATTTTCAGCATGCTTTCTGTTTTGTAATTTCATGGTGTTTGTTTGTTTGTTTTTTTGCAATCATATCATTATATAAAGGTTGATAGCCATCGTGATATATATATATATATATATATATATATATATATATATATATATATATATATATATATATATATATATATATATATATATATATATATATGAGTCAATCAAGGGACCGGGTTGACTGAAAGAAGATCAATAATAGTGCCCATTACTTTGCATTGTGCTGTTGCCACGTGCATTGTACGCACGGTCCAATGTATATGAAAAATGTTACGTTCGTTGTATTTTGCTTACATCAGATAATTAAACGTTTTTGATAAATACTATCTAAATGCCGTGATATATTGCGCGTACAATACAATATCAAATTGTATATTTTGGTTCAACTACTAATTTATTTATCCCATTTCACTTAAAAGTGCTAAACTGATATTAGCTACACCACTATACCACTCCAATACACCATGTTAAGCAGACAGACAAACAAAAAGACAGACAGGCTGATAGATAGATTGATGGCAGGATGGATGGATGGATGGATGGATGGATGGATGGATGGATGGATGGATGGATGGATGGATGGATGGACGGACAGACAGATAGAAGATCTAACCGATCGAACGTCCTAACCAGTAGCCGTTTTTATAATAACCTGAAGGCAATGCTTATAGAGAAATTTCCAGGGGTCAATATCAAATCTTTACTTTTGTAGGTGTTCTTTCTCAATCAGAAAATCAATTAAGCATCCTTTTAATCATAACTATGTGTAAAAGGCAGCATGAAGAAGAGTACAATATCACTTGTCATGCGAAACTGAAAGCATGATACAAACAGAAATAGCAAATGAGAGCTTATATCGTATGTAAACATATGAAGTCCCATATGAAGTGTGATTTCTTTTTTTCTTATTTTAGCTACTGGCTAGATGAATTATCCATGAATAAATTATCCTCGGCCACTTTTATTTACCTGGTGGTATACAGCCGTTTGTTTCTGTTCTATTTCCCTCAACTTTTCGCAGGAAAAACAAGCTACAAAGGAAGAAATTTTTGCCTTAATATTCAAGCAATGTATGAGAAAATTAAGTTCAGAAAAAAGGTCAAGTGCCAGCATCATGTTGCTATATTGGATTTTATTTTGTTATTGGCTGTTTAGTTTTTAATTATCTTTGCTTCCAAGTCTTATGTAAACGAGTTTGCATATATGTCTCTCTCACACACAGAGGCTTTACATATAATTATATATAAAATATTGCCATAAAACAGACTACCGTAGTATTTCAAATGTCTGACTATAATTTAAATCGAGTAGTCCGAATCTTGTACTGATTAAACTAGTGTCAATTTGTATCATTATTGTGTTGATGTTGTCATTATTCTCGCTGATGCCGCTGATGTCATTATCAAAGCTGTTATTGCTTTTTTTCTTCTTGTTGCTGCTGCAAGTGGTCTTGTAGATACAACCGTGAGCTAATGATAATGAATGGGCTAGAGGTGACGTGCCTGATGAAGACTTTCCACGATTCTAGCAATATTAGAGGCGATAAAGGGATTCGTTGTTTTTATTCGCATGGGCAAGCGCTATGATACAAAAAGGTTTATCTAGCACAAATACCAATCCTTGCTGGCTCTCACCAGTTATTATGTACTTTTGAGAGAGTGATGTATGTAAGGTGAAGTTGTTTGCGTTTTAAACATGCACAGTGCAGAGAATGTTGGCATACCTATATACTACTTTCATGTAATGTGGATGAAATTTCTGTGGATATTGTACTTTTGGAAATTTAAATGATTTTTTGACACTGCTAACTAAAATGACTGCTCCCTTGTGCTCCAAAAATCAACCTAAATTTGTCTAAAGTACACTATTCTTGGCAGGTATTAAAATATGGAAAATGAATTTTGCCAAACTAGATAATACCAGCTTCTAAAAGTGCAATGAATGGATTACCAAATACATAAAATGTAAAAAAAGTTATCGGCTCTTTTTTTTACAATTTACCTCTGAAGTTCGAGAAGTGAAAATGAGCAAGTAGAGCTAGCACGTTTTTGAAAGGTGCACATCTGGAGTAAGGCCAAGCTGTATATTCTCTAACCCATATTACACCCATAAATCATACATCAAAATAAAGGGAATTAAAGGTTCTTTGAACAACACTTAAGATATACAAAGTCTCTTTTAAATAACCAGTATAACTAGTGAGGCAACCCGGGGAAACTCTTTTTCTTTAAAATTTTAACCCTATGCTAAATACGAAACTGTAGAGCGCCACCTTGAGTAAAAACAACATGGATGGAACAAATACCAAGCTGTAAATATTCTTTATGACGCCACATTACACGTCACAGTATCAGTGACGCTCGACTTGCATCACCATACACTCTTCCTATAACTGCATCAGGGGAAGTAAGTATAAGTCAGATTTTCCTAATACTCCAATCGCAGTTATGGTTCGCTTGACCGGTTTAGCGCGATATTTTTTTGGTATGTACTACGTTACGTTTTCACTGTACTGGTACTTTAGTGGTTTCCTTAAGCAAGAAGTATACAGAAATCACCGTATAATCTTGTTATGAATTTAACGATTTTAACAGCACGTTTTTCATTTCACTTGATACAATAATTAAAAATATTTTTACAATACAGTTATATTTGTCACAAATTAATGTTGAATAATATAAATACAATTATATTCATGATCCTGACATATGTCACGTATGCCAAATTGGTGAAAATCAGAATATTGTGAAAGATATTCGGGCATAATCCCAATTTATGAACCTATTTCAGATTCTTTTAAAAAATCGTTCTTTTAAGTTATTTAGGAGGACATTTTAATATGTTTGGTAGATGTAAGAGAGCGATAGTTTTCTGTTCTGTATTTACTCAATTTCTCAAGTCCACTAAAAAGTTTTCGTTTGTTGAGAAGGTGCACTTTATGTTTATTTACACTCTCTAATAGATATATTGCCTGGATGTTTCCCGCCTATTATATCAAAAGTGTTGCTAGGAAATTGTAGGCTTCAGTGTCAACACTTCCTATTTTTATCCATATGCTATTCATTGTCAGCACAGTGTCTTTCAGTTGTAGTAATCATCCTACTTTTGACACAGATTACAACTTATTAAGCAATTAACACACACATACATACATACATACATACATACATACATACATACATACATACATACATACATACATACATACATACATACATACATACATACATACATACATACATACATACATACATACATACATACATACATACATACATACATACATACATACATACATACATACATACATACATACATACATACATACATACATACATACATACATACACACCTATCTTTAATCTCAAGATAATAATTTTTTTTACCAAATAATATGATGGATGTATTATGATATCTTGCTGCAAATCACTGCAAAGAATATTTACAGCTAATGGTAGATGGAAATTTTAAATAGTGTCAGACTCTTACCCCAGAAGATAACATTATCAGTCCTTAATATAATTGCGGTATACTGTGGTACGTATCGTGATTTATTTAGAATATCGCGGTTTATCATGGTACAAAAATGGTTCGCGTCACCCATTTCTAGAGATGCACAGATCGCTGCTGTACCCAAATAGGAATGACCTCTGCCTTTTCCGACAAACCGAGAAAGAAAACTCTTAGCAATTCGTTGCCACTGAGAACATCATTCTAACTACTTTAGTTCTCATGGAACAACATGGCGGCAGAAGAAAACAAAAACACAAACAATCTCAAACTTTGCTGTCGTAACATATGTAGCACACTCAGGCAACGACAAATAATCACCAAACACGTGATACTAAGCCTTTAAGAAGTATCGACCTGTACCATAGTCACAAAACCCCTAAGGTTTATGGTTGTGCGAAGTCTGCTTTAGGGCGTTTTGCACAGTTTAGGTTGGGCGATGCCAGCTTTAATGCGTTTTGCCCAGCTTAGGTTGGGCAATCAGAGCTATAACCAGGAAAAAAAATGCCGTTTGGTGTGTATCATAGACTCATATCATTTTTGTTTAGTTCCACTCGGCCCCGTAAGAAGGTTTACTTTTCCAAGTTGTTTTGATTAGTTTTGCTGGGAAATAAGTGCAAATGCCGTAACAACCAGTAAGGCAGCCGACTCGGACGGGTCTGACAATCACAGTACATGGTTCAGACATGACGGCAGTTAAATAAATTTTTCTTTCTATACGTGCTATGTTTTTTTTTTCTTCAGTGATACTTTTCTTTGTGGACAAAAATATGAAAAATGCGATCTCTAATTATGTAACTGCAAAGTAAAATATCGGAAAAAATTATCTATAGTCTTGATCCCACCTTTTTCACAGTGTGAGCCCTCGAAACCTGGACAGCAACTCTCATGGTATTGAGAGCATACTTTTTTCTTTACATATCTGAAAAAGAAAAATTGAATAGTTTAGAAATATAATGTATTTTTGTCTCTCTGCGAACAAAATCTTTATCTTTAGCATTCTTTAGTCTGTTTCTGTAAACAAAATAAGTCGGTCTTAATTGATCAATCGATCGATTGATTAAATGATTTATCGATCGATTGGTTGGCTGGTTGGTTGATTGATTGGTTGAGTGACTTTGAAGAGGCAGTGTATGATAAGTATACAAGAAATCCAAAGAGATTTACTCATAGTTAATAGAAACAAAAACCTATAATTGCAGGGCATCTGAAGAAAATAGAATATATTTGTGATGCTTTTGAAATTAAAATAATGTCATCAATTATTATTGTGGGATAAAAATCGCAAAAAAGGAAAAAAAATAGGCGAACCTTTTCTTGGGTTTTTGGGGGTGGGGGTGGGGGTGTCGAGTGCAAGATTCAGGTAATCTGCAACTTTGATTGGGTATTTAATCTTAAATATAAACGGTTATCAACATTTATAGTAGGATTGTCTATCATGTTTTCCCTGGAATCAGCATATATTCCTGATTGAATCTCATTTGAGATAAATCAATCTTATCAAATAAGTATGCTCGGTCAACGCGTAATTATCGGATTTCTGACTTCTCACTTAAACTTTTTTGGCAGTTCGGAAATAATGCGTGACATACACAAACCTCTTTTGAAATTTATAAAAGAACAAGTATTTAATTAGAAATTTCTAAATAGATTTTCCAGTCTTTTTAATTGATTAAGAGTATAAGAAAATATCGAATTTCTTGTGGAGATTCTGGTTGTGAGACATTTACGTTTCTGTTTTTAAGATTTAATTATTACCAGCAACGATTGCGCTCTTTTATTCAATTCACTAGATATAAATTCCATGCAATAAAAAGGAAATTAAAGAAACAATTCACTTTCCTGATTCGTTCTGACAATAGCAAATGCTCTTTTGACTTTGGATAGTTTGTGGTTCCTCGGTCGCTTTCAAAAATGAATTCACTGTTCAGTGGAACCATTGCTATCAAATATGGTAATTATGAACTTAACAAACTAAATAGGGACAATATACCTGGCGTAAAAAAACTTTTCCGAAAACCAGAGCCATTTCTGGACACATGACATGAAAATCTTTTTTTTTCTTCATGATTTTAAGCTTAAAAATCCAAATAAAGATGAAAACCGTAACATATAAACAGTACTTGGAGTGCACAAGTTACACAATCTTCTAACCTACATGTTTTCTGGATCAAGTTTCAAATTTGTCAAATGTTCTGATTTTTGTTAAAAGTCTCACGCTGAAAATACTATCCATAATAATGGGTTAGATTTCAAATGATTTTTTTCTAAAAATTGTCACGAGTGCAGATGACTAATCATAAACTTTGTTGTAAATCCCATGCTAATATAAGCATTTAATCTATTCAGGAAAATTAGTGTCAACTTTATTTTCACTAGTTTGTTTGTGGCAGCAATATTGGTTGTTTGTGGGGCACCAGTTTAATTAAGGTCAGCAAAATAGCGTAAGCAGTCTCTTGGTATACTATGTAACGCCAGAGCAGTCTTACGATGGAACATTCAAAAATATTTGATGTGCAAACCTGTTTATATGATATACTTTTATTCTTAAATTGTGTACAAACACTTTTATATGCGTTGCTTTTGTAATTAGATGATGTATAAACCTCTTTATATAAGGTGTTTTCGATCTTATATTATGTCCAAATATATAACATAAAATCACATATTTATCCAAAGACAGGTCTGGCCTTCCACATACTAACACTCCCGGTCGATATGACCCACAATTCTGGAGAAACATCGATTACAGGATTTTCAAGCTGCCAGCCATGATGGCCATCTTGGATGTCAGATCGGCATCATTTTCATTCAGGATGTTCTGTTGTGAGCTCCATGTAGATACGACTTTCCAGTAGTAGAAGGAACGACAGGACGATGTTCAAGATGGCTACTAAAGCGGTCATGTTGACGCCAGATTTTCGAGATGGCTGCCATGATGCCCATAATCGATGTAAGATCAGTACCATTTTTAGTTAGGACGAACTAGATATTTTAAGAGGTCATTTGTTGAAAGCCATACTTTGAAGCGACTTTCCATCTACAAACAGACAGCAATATTTTCATGATGGCAGGTATGGTGACCATATTGGAGTCAAATTGGCACAATTTTTATGCAAGACCAGTTAGACACAACTTTCTGTAGAAATTCCAATTTTGATATGACATTCCGTCAAGATTTTCAGGATTGCTGCTGTAGTGACCATATTAGATGCGAGAAGGGCAACAGCTTTATTTAAGACCAACTAGATATCATCGGGCTATTTCAGTGAAACCACAATGTTGATAAGTCTTTCCATCCAGGTACACTAGCGATAACAAGATTTGTAAAATGATGACTGTGGCGCACACATTTGACATCCGGGAGGCACCAAATCATTGAGTACTAACTAAGCATGGCATGGAATCTTCAAGTGGAAACCCCATGCCAATATGACCTGCCATTTTGGAAGAAGTAGCCATTAAAAGATATTCAAGCTGGTTGTTGTAGCCAATTGGTTTTCGAATAATACTACTTTAATTCAGGATAAAACAGATCATGGGATGAATGTGTCTGTGAAGTTACATAGCAATTTTCCCAGTAATTTAGGAGGAAGTGCTGTATCAAAATTACGCTAACGGACGGACATGCGACGAACAACAGGCCATCCAAGTTCTATGACATCTCACTCACCTTTTCGTTGAATAATCATAGCACATTTTTTCTTCTTCTTTCAGACACCATATGCATCTATTTCTAAAATAGACAAATACATATTAGCAGAAGCACATGAATAAATATATACTGTTAATTCGTTTTTATTCATGCAGTATCAATTTTGTGGATATGCAGAAATATCCAAATTAAAATATCATTAACATAAATATAGGTCTAAGCAAAAATGTTGATTTTAAACTACACTGAGAATATGAAGAAATGTTTGTCAAAAATGTGTATATTCTTCCCCATGAAAAGCTATTAAATGACTGGTTTCCTGGCCAGGTGGCGCATTTCGTATTTCGTGCTTTTGTCTTTAAGACGATTATATATATATATATATATATATATATATATATATATATATATATATATATATATATATATATATATATATATATATATAAATATATATATATATATATATATATATATATATATATATAAATATAAATATATATATATAAAAAAATATATATATATATATATATATATATATATATATCTATATATATATATATATATATATATATATATATATATATATATATATATATATATATATATATATAGAGAGAGAGAGAGAGAGAGAGAGAGAGAGAGAGAGAGAGAGAGAGAGAGAGAGAGAGAGAGAGAGAGAGAGAGAGAGAGAGAGAGAGAGAGAGAGAGAGGGCTAGTTAAGGTCATGTCACTGTAGTCTCTACATGAATGCATTAATATACATTTATTTTATACTAAGTTTGCAATGGAATTAATACAATAAATGCGTGTGTGGGGTAAACCGGGACGGTAATATAATCAATCTTGTTTCAAAATAAAAAGACTGATATTCCAATGCAGTGTCCACATTTTTCTGGTTTAACTGTAACGTTTGAACGTGCACTTTGAATTGTCGCTGAACATCATTCCAACATCTCTTCCATACAAGTGCATATTTGTTATTTTGTTAACAGGGACGTCATTATGAGGAAATGGATACCACCTCAGGTATCCGCTGGTGATGAGTTGCAAATGAAATATCAAATTAATATTCATAAGTCATATATACAGGAGATTATTAGTCTAACCGACGAAACTACTTTGGTTTAAAAGTTAGCTATCAATAAGAATTTACACAGGATCTCGAGTCATTTGTATTGTCCAATTGAAATTGATGTTTATAAATACTGTAGATCTTGGCACACTAGTCAAATGGTAGGAAAATCCAGTCAGATGATACCCAAGTCTCATATACAACCTATTCCTGCATTTGACGAACTCTTTAGGAGAATAGTGGTAGACTGTGTCGGTCTCTTACCAAGACCAAGTCGGGCAACCAATACTTGTTGACCATAATGCGTTTGTCTACAAAATTACCAGGGGCAATTTCTTTGAGGAATATTAAAACTAAAACTATAGTAAAACCTTTGATAAAGTTTTGTTTGTTTGTTTGTTTGTTTGTTTTTGTGTGCACAATTTGGCCTTTCCAAATCTGTCCAATCTGCTTAGTAGTCACATTTTATTGCTGGAAGTTTAGCAAGTTATGCATGAATTTGGCATTCAGCAATTTAACTTTGAAAAATATGACTTGGTCATATTGTTTTGAATCTCGAAATGATTGGAACGAATGTGTTCCTTTAAAGTTGTTTGCTGTTAGGGAATCAGTTCAAGAATCCTTAGTGCTTGACTTGAACTAGATTTTGGAAATATTGTCCGTGGACCATTGAAGTGGATGAAAGAGAAAGTACTTTTAAATAAAGACACAGAAATTAGTCTTTTCGAGCTTGTTACTAATTTTAAATATGAGTCGTCAAAGGCTTGTGATGTTGCAAGAACTGATTTGCATTCTGCTCAGTCAAAAGTAAAAGTAAGACATATCAAAAATTCGTTATAGAGTTTCCTTGCCTATACCTTAAAATCCACTTCATTCTAAGTACTATTGTTCTTATACAGTTGAAAAGAAAGTACGTTATTTAAATTAAATCATTAATACTTCTGGGAAGCAAAAAACAGAGACAACTCTGACATATGAATATGTTAAAGGAATATGTTGCGATAGATAGCCCTATTACTTGTGCAGTTAAATTAATTGTGTCTGTCCAACACAGGGAGGATTTAAGTGATGAAATGAAATCAGAAAATAGTGACTTTGGAGTGACCAGTCTTCGGAATTCAAACACTTTTATATCTACACCCATTAGAACAGAGTGAACTAAAAACAGATATTATTTGAATATGATAGCTTATTTACAGATGATCCAACACAAACAAATAAAATCTACCATTATGTTGAAATTCTAGATTCCAAACGTATGAAACAACATCCATACAGGATGAATCCTCTCAAACAGAAATGCTTGAAAAAAATCAAGTTATTATTTACTGGATAATAATTTCATATAATCTTGTAAAAATGACTGGAGTTCACCATGTAAGCTTGTACCGAAACCAGTTAATACTTTTCGCATGTGCATCGACTATAGAAAAGTGAACACTAAGACCAAACCATATTCATTTCTATTACCAAGAATCAATGACTGCATTGACAAAATTGCAAATGTAAATTATGTCACTAAATTTGACTTTCGCTCTGTACCTCTTTTTTATTACTATAATGCTTTTATTATTCCATATTTCCACTGATTTCTGGTCTCCTTTAAGGACAAACGGTACTAATTGTATGGGAAAATAGAAACCAGCCTGGAAATGGGTGAATATAAGATAGAGTAGAATCCTTTAAAAGTCTTGAGTTTCGATCAGGAGTTCAGCACGCTAACTATTGAGCCACGGCTGCTCCATTGTAAGTTAAAGCTAAGTATACAAACAGACTGACGGACAGACAGATATATGATACATGAACTTACAGACAGAAAATTTATTTCGAGAGATAAAAGCTGACATTTATATACACTCAGACATCTATTTGTGCATACATGCATACACGAGAAACAGTATGCATGATTCATAAACCTACTTAGACGACTACACGTCTGAAAAGCAGCTAATCTGCTTTTCTTTTTACCGTTTACTTCAAACATTCTTGACCTCAACCAACTTGTGTCAGAAATGTAGGTGAGGGAACATGGTGCTGACAGTTTTATAAATGAGAATTTACAAAAACATTTATCTAGACCATTACAAGGAACGTACAAACCGCGATCATGCCGTATCTACAATCAGGCTGTTCTCCTGGTGTCCAAAATAAATCAGGTCACAATTCACATCATTTACAGTTTTACACAGACATCTGCAGTAAAAGCAAATCAAGGAATGTAATTACTGAGGTCCTGCCTTATATCATAGAACAATTCTAACGTAAAGTTGCGATACACGATACCTACGATACAGCAATAAGTTCAGCATGTAGCTAACGGTCATTGCGTCATAATACAAAATTAAGCATTCCTATGGTATTCTAGCAAAAAAAAGAAAGATATTTTTAAGACTATCTAGCATGAAAAAGGATACTAGTCACATTCTACATAATATTTTGTTTCACTACCTGGACTAATTTGAAAACTATCAGATGTAAATTAGCCATGTACATGATTACACCTCCCATATCTATCAAAACCTATATTGGTTTTGCTTCGTCATTCGGAAAATATTACGAGTTTATTAAGCTGGATTATTTGCCATAACGGAGAGGATACATACGGTTATTTTACAGGGTTTAATGGGATCTTTGTAAAATGATGAAATAGAGTCACTGTAAAAGACAAAATTTTTAGGTCGATCTATGTTTGTAGCATTAAGGTCTGTAAAACACATTTAGTTGGACACATGTACGATTAACGATATTTATCAGATATGGCCGCATTTTAAAAATACAGATTGGTTCAGTCAAAGCCAGGAGTTATATATTTATAATTAAGGGCTTAGTTTGTTTCAACTTACCGGAACGAAGTTCAAGTTATGGTATGTATTGAAGCTGATAATTGAGACATTGACCAAGAACCAGTTGGTAGCCATTTGTTGATAGACTTTTTTTGCAATGTTTCGATGCTTGAGAAAACGGGAGTTTTTTTTATAATTCCGTTGATTACGCTGTGAAAAAAGACGTGGTTTCACACAAAAAACTTAAAGTTTAAATGTGCAGGAGTAGACTTTAAACTTCAGTCTACATTTCTGTACAAGGAAATAAGACCTGAAAGGCTCCGGAAATTTTAATAAGTAAATTTGTCGTAAAATAATTTTTATCCAAAGGGAGATGATTCTCTGAAGGATTTAACAGACACCAACAGCTTGAAACACAAGGTGAGATAGATAGTTTGGAAGAGAGACACGTTTACAACTTAACCTAAGTGAAAAAGGAAGGGGACAGTGTAGAACGAAAAGGCCAAACACCTAGAAGTTTTGGAAAGAAAGGAAACGTGGAGCGGAAGACTGACCAATGAAAACGAACCACAAGTACAATCTAAGTGTGGGACGGAATCAGACACCTGGTTATGAATTAATGCAAGGCAGAGTTATCCGATCTTCTCACTCGGGTTTTTAAATGATGATTTTGATTCTATCGTAAACATCATCGGCTAATTTTATCTGCATTTTTTAATACCTTTATTAGCTTGATACAAAAAGAAAGAAGTGTATCTTTCGGATTGTAATGATTGTATCATTTACTTGTGAAATTTTATTATTTTTAAATTTTTTAAAATAATTTTGTATTTATTTCTAACGGGGGCTCGAGTTATTCTGTTCTATATATTAGCTCAGACTACGTATTTATTCATACTTTGTATTGACTTTATTTGACAACGGGCAAATTACACCGTCGGTGATCACCTTTAGATAAGAAGCCAAAACCAGTAAACCCGCCATAAATAAGTTAAAGATTAAAGATGGGTTTATCATAATCACTGTGACATCAAAGACGAAATGTTTGAATAATAAATTATTTTGACATTTGTATCACTGAAAATTAAACAAATGATGCAGAATAATGTAAAAAAAAAAAAAAAAAAAAAAAACCCGTGTGAACTGGATGTGTAATTATCTACAAGGTTAATTTACAACAGCTTCCATATTTATTTGCTGCTTTTAGGATTCTTTTCTGGTGGTGGTTGGTTTTAACCCAATCATTTGGTACATGTCACGCTATACACGGTGTACGGTATATCTGGTGGAGGCAAACCCCCAAAAGAAGCATCTCCAAAAAGGGAAGCTACTGGCAAAAGGTGAGATGTGTGACTTATTTGTTAAGTTAAGCGCCTTAGACAGGTTGGCCAGTAACTGACTGTTGCAGACAAGGCATATTTATACTAATAAACGTGCCAATGCCCCACTTCCGACAGGCAAAATTATTCATTTCAACTAAATCGTATAAAGTATCCCATTTTAAATCTTCAAACAGTAAAACTGTACACTCTTTAGTATATTCTAAAAAAATCTTGTTAAAAATCAAAAAGAATTTTTCCCCCGAAGATTTAATTTTAAACAAACATGGCACTCTAGATCGATATTATTCATCTTAGATGTCTGTCTGTCTGTCTGTCTGTATGTATGTATGTATGTATGTATGTATGTATGTATGTATGTATGTATGTATGTATGTATGTATGTATGTATGTATGTATGCATGCATGCATGCATGCATGCATGCATGCATGCACGCACGCACGCACGCACCAAATAAACGTAAGCATTAATCATAAAAAGATAAAATATATAAAGTAAAGATGTTACAATTCTTAAAACTTTATTAAAATTTGTTATATAAGCAGTATTCCCTTAAACATATGAAAATATTCTGAGGTGCTAGGTTCTCACACTTTTTACAAGCAGTTTGCGTCAAATACTAATGTCCCACAGGTTTGAAATCGATACACTCGACTTGAATGTGCTCCGTTCTCAATGGACACTGGCATGGCATGCATTCCGGTCCAAGTTCACCCGTCAAGAGGTATAGGTGAGTCAAGTATGGGAGTCCGATACATGATCGGCTACAATACCATCTCATCTCTTGTATTTCTTTTACAGGAGGTATGCCTCTCTCCAATATCGAGTTTCCGTTAGCATGCTGATTAATACAATATTTTAAATCAGTATATGGAAATTCCATTTGGAAATGGTTGACTGTATGGCAGCTTTGGCTGACTTATCTACCTTTTCATTACACTTTACATTAATATCATTAGGCATCCAACGGTAATAAGTACATTTCATACTTTGTACAAGAACATAACGTTTCCGTAAGGTCTGATTTAACATTCTACAAGGCTTTTAGTGCGGAAATGGATTCTGAAAAAAATATTTTGAAGATTGTCTTTTGCTTTTGTTTATGGTATTTCTGGTTTGTTTTTCTTTCTTTTATTTGTTTTTTTTTTTTGCTTTGTGTTGTTTTGTTTTCATTATTTTGCAATGTTTCAATATATCTCAAGATACTGAGTATGGCCTTGATTTCTGGAGTAAACATTTAGGTTTTATTTGGTAATTTATTTCCAGATGGTGCCGTGAGGTGTCCTTATGCCGCTCAAAATTTATCGCTATCTACTTAACCATATATAATTATAAATACACACCAGACAGAACTTGAAATGAAAAATCTGGATTCTATAGAAGAATGCTTGAAAATAGTAGGCAGAATTAATAATTTAATACAAATAATACTATCATACAGTATAGAAAATTTTTAATTTGTCCTCTACAGATATTCGAACCCAGTTCCGAATTTCTATAGAACTCATGGATATCACTTTCCGTTCTGTCTGGTATATATTTATAATTGTATATAATTAATCATATATACCTTGATTTCTTTAATAGGAATACGGAATGACTGTATAGAAGATAGATGTGAATTATTGTGTTATCCTGAAAGAGAGTCTGCTACGCAAGAGTGCATATAACACCGATTTAGTTGCATCATTTTTTTGGTGATGTGTGCTTAGTATTGAAGGAAACGGGCAGGTGCGTGCAGACAAGGCAATGGGTGCCGTTTACCAGCGGACCTGGGTTCGAATCTCCTTAGAGGACGAATTAAACATTCTCTAACCTGTATAATATATATATATATATATATATATATATATATATATATATATATATATATATATATATATATATATATACATATATATATATATATATATATATACATATATATAAATATATATATATACATATATATATATATATATATATATATATATATATATATATATATATATATATATATATATATATATATATATATATATATATATATATATATATATACGTTAATTCTATTATTAGGCTTTGGTTTCATTGAATTCACCCTGGAAAAGGAGAGGATTTGTTGAAGAGTTTACAAGGTCGATTATTTTGAGAGGTCCTGACAACTACAGTGATTAATTAGGAATACAGACTTTTGCATTATTTCCGACACTGACATTTGCTGATTTGCTGTTCCTAAGTGAGGACGAATTAGTATATAAAAGTGTGGAATGAATTTTGGTATACGTTTGGTATATGGGCATTAAGCTTTGCGGGCACGGACGGATCACACGATTCTTTAGCCATATACTGAAGAGTCAATATCTCAGATGAGATGATGGTTTATTTGTCTCGACATAGGAAAGTAGACATTCTAAATGCACTAAGACATAAAGTAAGTCCTTCACTCTGTATCACATCAAGCATCATCTAGTTATGTCTAAAAGATGATTCGTACACAATCGACCATAGTCAAGTTTAATTCTTATTAATGACATGTATAGCCGGAGCAAGACTTTCCTGTTGACACCGCTTTGCCCGTCCCAGCATATATAGCTGGTAAGGACTTGGTAGTGACACCATGTTTTCCTAAAGCGTTTCACCTTTTTGTGTTTCGGTTCTCTTTCTCTTTTATTTGTGTTTTTTTGTGTTTAATTTTGCAGGGTTGCTCTTTGTTTTGTTTGTCAAGCTTTTGTTTTTCTGAGTTATCCCTTAGAGACGGGTCAATTTTCTTCCGTTCTCCTGCCCCGGGGCTGGCATACGTCTGGGTTCTAACCTTTACGATAAAACTTAGAATTGTGCCAGGACTCGTATTAAATCCATGACGTTATTACATTTATCCCCGAGATATCTAATATGGGAAAGAAAGATTAGTAGACAGTCAAATATCGGCACAAAAATTGGGTCTCATCCACAACAGGAATAAAACATACTATGTAACTGGAAGCGTGAACACATATTTTCTTTTCAAATATTTTAAAACCCATTTTCTTCTGCCCATTTATGCACGTTGTTTGTGTTAATCTGTACCTGATATCAGATAGACTGTATAATTGTTAATCTATACAAGATAAACAAGTCGTTGGCATATAACAAGCAGTCAGTACCTGGATTAAGTTATTTCACTATGTTATTGATTCTGAATATGGCGACTGACAATTATCTACCCTACATCAATTCTTGAGGATAGCTGTCCGAAAGAGTGCTGTCCACTTTAGTTCGAAAGCTTCTTTCAAAAGGTTGCAGAGCAAGTTAGGTCGGCAGCTCCTCCAAGTAAGAAAGACGGCGACATTACAGTCTTTCATCATGAAAGTCTCAATAATGAGTTTCTTAACTCTGGCAAAACGGTCGTTTCTCTGGTGTCTGTATCCACACTGAACAACTGGCAGTAGTTTGCTGACTTCGAAATACCAGATTATTATATCATGTACCATGGTTTTACTGACACAACCTCTTAATGATATAGGACTTTAGTTGGAAGGCTCGACTTAGTCTTTTACATAATTATGTATGCCAATCCATACGGCGGTTTCTGACTAGCTGAATTTCAGCCAATCCACACAGCGTTTATTGACTGGATGAATTCCAGCCAATCCATACAGCAGATCCTGACTGCTTGAATTCCAGCCAATCCATACAGTCTGACTGGATGAATTCCAGCCAATCCATATAGTTGTTTCTGGCTGTATGAATTTCAGTCAATCCATACAGCGGATTCTGGCTGCTCGAATTCCAGCCAATCCATAAATCGTTTTCTAATTAGTTGAATTCCAGCAAGCCTATGAGTAGAATTAAGGATTTTGTTATAATCAAGTATCTTCGCAGTGCTATCGTCGAAGTCCAACTGACAACTTGAAGTAGTTTTCAGATAGCCTGAAGGGGGACTTTTTGAAAGGAATGCGTTTTACAATTCCTTGTGAAACATATAAATTTTGACAGAAAATAAAATAATGACTTAACAACTTACCATGTGCAGCACTCCTGGCAAAGTATCCTAAAATGCAGTAATAAATATCTTACATAGAAGAATTCATGAGGGATATTTTCCGCAAAATGTAGACAATTAACAATTAAAGAAAAGTTAATCTAGTTGACCACATCTGATCTCTCTGAGACATTTTGCTTTTTTTTCTACCAAACTTGAATTTTGTTATTTCTTGTTTTTTACGCCTATGATGATGACGTTGGTGATAAATATGGCAGGAATTTAAATAGTCAACGTACGAATGGCATTAAATATGCTGCATGCAGTTTACATTGGTTGATTATAAAGATGTCAAATTAGGTCGCTCGTCATCCCCTAACAGATCATAGCAATGGAAAATGCACCACTGCTTCCACTGAATTCATTTTTAAACCAACACTGAAATGCAGTTACATCGAATGTAAAGCGCGAACTAAATAGTGTGTCAAGTAATCTACATTTGCCAGACTCCATCTGGCTATACTTGGTATTTCTGTTCATAGCCAATAAATCAAATAAACACTGGTGTCTGTGTGGAATTCAGAGTTATGTTAGCCTTCCTATTTTTTGCCTTGCTGTATGTAAGAGCTATTTTACTGGCTTTGCAAATTATGTTACAGGACACACGGTACTAATTCAATGGAAGAACTGTGAACCAGTCTAAAAATGGGTGAAGAAATGATAGAGTATTTACGGGTTTGGTGGTCCATAATTGGTTAATAATGAAAAGTAAAATTTTATTAAAAATATCTTTTGAAAGCTTATCCTATGTGCAATTTAAAAAAAATATAGACAAATTTCTATTGATGCAATTTTAGTATTTTTAAAGACTTGACTTAGGATTACTCAATAATGAAAGTAGCACTTGATTCGCTTGGTGCTGAATCAATAACATGGACTTCATGCATATGTAGGTCAAGAAAATGCCGCGGCTCATATGGTGTTCTCCACACAGAAGCTTGCACCAAGGATAGTTGTGCATGGAGAAATATATGTCTGATCATCAGTACCCAGAAATTTTAAGTTATTGAATTTTAAATATGATGGTGTTTCCATGTGTTTACTATGGGAATTGAATTAGTACCGTGACTCCTACACATTCACTTATCTTCCAATGCAGAGGTCATACGTTTCAAGAAGAAGCCAGCATGTTGTGTCAAAATTCAGCAAAAGGTAGGCATATGATAACAAATTTAAGACAGGTTTCTGCATGTTTTAAAGAAAACCAGCTGAAATCTGCCAAACCTCTGTTGGATAGAGATGATGGAAACTCGAAATAAACGAGAATCGAAGTAGGCAGGAAACAGTTACACTCGGAATGCAACAAGAAAGATTGGCACTACTTTACATGCGCCCGAAATAAACAAATCTGAAATTGCTGGCCTTTATCCAGATTTCTCCACTTCCACCAACGGTAATTTATCCATTGCTCTTTCAGAAGCTGGTATTGTCTAGTTGGGCAAAATTCATTTTCCCAATTTTAATAGGCGCTCGTGTACTTTAGACTAATTCATGGTGATTTTGTTTTCGCACAACAAGGAAGCAGTCATTTTAGTTTGCAATGTGCTCAGATCACGTACAATTTCCATAAGTACAATATGCAAAGAAATGTCAGCCACATTACATCAAAGTAGCATAGAGGTATGCCAACATTTTCTCCAATGTGCATGTTTCAAATGCAAACAACTTCACCTTACATATGTCACTATCTCAAAGTACATAGTAACTGTTGAGCGCCCCTCAGCTAACATTCAAGAATGATACGATATTCACAATATATCTAGCTCTTGTCTTATTACTGTCCTGTTTTGTAGCATATCGGAATGACCGTGTCGATGTATCGCGGCTTGAATCCCGGATAGCATGACTTTAGCGCTTATGTTTCTAATGGTCGTTTTGTAAAATATAAGTTATCGGCTGTACCACGGGTGGATTTTGTGATTTCTTACTATTTTGACATTAAATTCCCAGCATGGCTTATATCTCCGCTATCATATGAATACTAAGAATAGTCAAATCATTGTTGATAAAAGATATACACTGGAACAAGACTGTACCGGATATCATGATGGCATTTTGTGTGAATAAACATGAAATTAAATTCATATTTTTATATGAATTCTCAGCCTTTCACAATTACTTCATTTGAAATATTTCTACTGTTGGGCGCTAAATAGCCTAAAAGTGCTGGTGCGCCGTTAAAATTAAATCAATCAATCAATCAATCATTTGAAATAATTGTCGGTTATTTGTGGGTCATCGACTTATATAAGGTTTAATAGCTGCAAGCAACACTTACCCTGATCTGCCATCACATAATACGCTGGAGGATTGGGGTACCGTCTGTTCTCGCTTATAAGTTGAGTAAATCTACAAATAATAAAGATCAAGTTTTGCCCTAACAAACTGTGCCTGCAAATTAGGGTCTATCCTGTTTCTTTTACTAATTGCTTCTAACAAACTGCATATAAATAGATCTGTCGGCACATTATGCGAAAGCATATCTGGATTTTTGCATTTTGCAGTTAGACTCGTCTCGTAAGCGACTAAACACTATATAAGTTGTTTGTTTTGCTCATTAACCCTACTGAACAACATACGGTGCATAATGGGACTGAAGATTTCGGATCCATGTTGTTTACAGTTGGATTGGACTTCTACTCGAGTATAGACGGAGTAGGAGATAACGCAAAGAAAAAATACATTGCCTTATAACCTTAAATATATGGAGTCATTTTTCTTGGTTTGAACAGAATAGCTATTTCAGCAAGAGTTTATCTAACAATATTAGCAAGATACATGGCATTGCTATCGACCTGTTCTATGACATGAGCAACGAGTTATTATTTATATTTCTATCAATAATAAGGAGCCACGGTAGCTCAGCTGGTTGGGCGTATGACTCAAAATCCAAGGGTCGAAAGTTCGATACCCGCCCAGGCCAGGCTTTGTCGCTTGCATGTGTTTCCTTGGGTGCTTAACTCCCTTATCCTCCGCATGATATAGTCATTAAAATGCCTTTAAAGCCATCCAAACTAAAGCTGTCAACATAAAGACCAAGAACAAAGTCAATATCCTGACAACTGAACATATCCAGAATGACCATCATATAGGTATGCATTCGTCGTTCCGATTGGACGTACTCAAAAAATGTATACGTCGCTTCGTACGCAAAAAAACGTTTTCGTTAATCGGTATCAGCGTGTTATATTGATGTCATCATTCGATTCATAAATAAGTATCAAACCTGAAATTGATGTGAAATTTATTTTGAAAGAATTATAATTATATGGTTTACGGCACAGCAACACAAGTAGGTTGTGTTGAGGCAATTGGTGTAATGTGCAGTGAGCAAAGACACACCACGGTAGCTGACCATGACTGGTCTGATGCTTAGATTTCAACCCCGAACCCTTTCATTTCTGAGTCTTGCACAATAACATCTGAGCCAACGCGGTTCCCGGTTTCAAAGAAAGTAAATAAAATTGTTATTTGTATATTTCAAAACAACAAATATCATTATTCTTCAATTTTAATGAAAAAAAAGTGATGAAAGCAATCTATATTAGTTTGCTTGAATATTCTGTTGTTATTGTTTAATTTTTCTTGGAGGGGTGGGTGTTGGTGGTAAGAAGTTTCTAAGGATGTAAGTCCTGGTAGAATAAATTTGCCAGAAACTTCTTATAAATAAACGATATGGCGGTTGGACAGTAAAAATATTATTCTCTGCGAAAATGATATATACAGTTTAGACTAATCCAAAAGATGGCGACAGCCTAGTCCAGAGGAAGAAAAAAAAAATGTTACAATATATAAAACCTTTTGGATGACACTTTAGGAAAACAGTAAAACGGAACATCTTTGTGCTGAAAACGACGCTATTCTTTATACAGTGATATGAGCAGAGTAACACACTTCACAGAGTATACGGTATAGTTCAGCATAAGCCTCAGGTGGCAGGGTCCTTTTTCGTAATTTGGCCCCTGGAAGTTTTCTTACTTTAAGGCTATGTTGTAACTTTTTCAATTATTATTGTTTACTAAATAAAGATATGGATATATTTGCGAACTAGGTGTTTCGAGCTTGTGTTGATTTTTGAAATTGATGTCAGGCATGTACTCTGCAATATGTTGATAATGAAATACAAATAGTTGCCTAGGAAGAAGAGCTAGACTCCCATAGCGGTAAACACATGGATTTGTGGAAAGTAGATTATCTCAAAAACGGCTTGGATGACAACTTTTTTCAACTGCATCAGCCCGTTTAGTACACACAGTTTTGCAGAATTTTCATCTAGGATTTGGGCTTATATTTGCACTGTGAGCACCACATGGTGTCAAAAATGACCTGAAAATTGCAGGTATAAATTTGGGGTTGGGGTGCATAAACTTCTTTTGCTATGAACTGCTACCGACTTCTCTGGTCAAGTGGATAATATTTTTATGCTTTGTTTTAATATAGGTATTTAAAAATATGGACCTTTTTGACCTCACTTGTGTATTTGATTTTTTATGATTTTTTTTTTGGTACTAGATCACTGATTGCGTCATTAAATTTGTACATAAAAACTGGCCCCTGCCCTTTCAACATTGTGTACACTACAATGTTCTGTTTGTCCGAATACAATATGGCAGTGCACGCAAGGTCTTGCGGGTAAATGACATCAATTCTATTTATAGCACCAAGGTGAATTCGGAACCAACCCATTCGAGAGATAATATGTTTACGACCATTGTTAGGAGTAAAAAAAATAGCGGAAATGCGCGAATTATATAATCAAATATGATGTACATCCGCCTATTTTTATTTTGCCAAACAGCCCGGGAAACCCGCCACTTGTTCAAATTATGTCACGGCGATTATCGCTATAATAGTTATCAGATTTATTCACAGTTTTCATATTCAACAATTAAGGCAATTTTAAGTTGTCGTCAGTTCTACTCAAGGCCTGTATTTCATACAAATACGCAGGTTGAAATGGCAATGAATAACAATGTTAAGAACCACCAGAATATTTACTGATATAATGCTAGCGAATTTTCTTCATGTTGAAAGCCTTACACTAATGTAAACACCATAATATGTCGATCTCTTATTAAGTCACGTGATCATATGATTTTCCCACGCTTCCTGTCGAAGGATCCGATTTCTTTTCTTATGAATGTTAAGTCTAAGTTTGTAAAGAATATACATTTTTTAAACATCCATCACATTCGTTATAGGACAGATATTTGCTTGTTTAGAAGTGCATGAACATCAAATATTCATGACGACGAAATAAGTTATGTTAACATATTTTAAGGAAATGACCATATAAGTAAACTTAATTTGTAAAGAGATCATTGTAATCATAATTTATAAAAAAAATCAACATTAATGATAAAATTTCCATTTGTAGCTAGTCCGATTTAGGCACGAATAATGTTGAATCGAGGGGCGTTGAAAGAGTCCTAGCGAAAACAGACCAACAAATAAATGCTATTCTGCCAGATGAGTAGCAGTTGCTTAAGATAATTTCCCATAATTCCATGTAATGAACTTCCTTAAACTATCGCATCACGTCTTTATAGGAATTGGGATAGGGGCACCTTCTAAGCATTCAATCAAACACGCACATTTTAATAACGCTTGGGAGTATGTAAAAAACTGTACGTATGGACAAAGAATCCATTCCACTTTAGTGTCACTATACTGATTGTGAGGAAAGGATGATAAGCTATACCCTTTCCATCATTGTCTTATTTTTTATAAATATGTATCTCATAATCAATAAAATGAATTATATCAGGAATAAATGTTAGTTCTTATTTACCAAATACGTCCAAACACAAAAGTGGTACTTTATTCGGAATTCATTAATCATAAATGTATCAATAATACACACGTATGTACAAAGGTAACCCACTTTTCCCATTCCTCAGAACTCCAAACTGTTGTCCCTGACCCAGGTAGAAATAATTGCAAAGATACAGTGAGGTTATCAGTCAGTGCACACTTTTTGATGCATAGACGCCAAATATGACGCCGGTAGTAGTAAAATATCTTTCATGTACTTCATAGAGGCCAATTAATTATGAAAAATGTTGAAATTTCACTGAACTTCAGACACGATCAGTGAGCATATGTTTAGGTTGATATTTTGATAAATTATGGGGCGAGAAAGGTCTGATCTGATCTGTTATTATAGTCATGTGTCCACTTTCGTGTATTATGAATGGTTAAAGCCCTGAAAAGGGCTAGTGGCCTCCCCTCCTTCCGAGGCAGGGCTCACCAGTATCTCAGTGCTAGACACTTTTGCCCCGGCGCGTGGGCCGGATGTTACCTTTTGGTAACATTGCTCTCCAGGGAGGCGCTTAGCCCTAGTGCTGGGCTTTTGGTCGTGGTGCTGACCTTTATTTGCTGACCTTAAGACCCTTTGGTTGGCGAGAAAGGTTGCTAAACACAAGTTTATATACCAGATAACGT
This sequence comes from Potamilus streckersoni, assembly GCA_016746295.1. Lineage (NCBI taxonomy): Eukaryota > Metazoa > Mollusca > Bivalvia > Unionida > Unionidae > Potamilus > Potamilus streckersoni. The sequence continues at coordinate 794,515 of JAEAOA010000519.1, read as the reverse complement.
CTTTGGGCTTAGTGTCGTTACCTGGTCTTCTAACCACAAAGATAAATCTGTTTCATTACTGAGTGTGTTTCGGACTAGTCCTCATTTGAAGTAATTGGAAATTCCACAAAGGTCCGGTATGGGGGGGGAGTTAAACTGCCAAAGTAAATAAAAAGTATTTAAAACGCCGTTTGCACAGATAAAATTGAGTTTGTATGACCGTATACATAAATATGTCGTTTGTGTGTTGAATCCCTAGTATAAATTCAATATTCAGGTGTAGTTATCACTCATCTAAGCGTCATTATGGCCGGGAGTATTGTGTGTGAGATTATAATCAAGGAACACTGGAGAATAGAGAAACGGGGTGGGGTGGGGGTAAACGGGATAGTTTAAACATTTTGTAAAATGGGTTTTATGGTTTGATGGACACGAACAACAGACACATTTGTAACTTTGTGTATTAGTTCTTATTATATGCCCATAACGCCACATGGTGAGAGGAGGAGACTCTCAAATGAACTGCTAAAAAGACGAGAACACTAAATGTGTTCAAAGAGGACATATCTTTCCCTCTGTATAATTCCTACTACTGTCTGGTCCAGTTAATACGACTACCGGTTTTTTCAGACAACTGCCTGTATACAAGGTCATGATCTTGACAATTTATTACATGTCTTTTAAAATCGTGTTCGTTAATCTTACAATCCTTCAATCTATCCTAAAGGTTATCGCGCTCATTTGACTATGTTAAAGTCTCTGTGTTTGATATTTTTCTACGTAAACATTTCCTACAATACTAAAATGTTATATTTTAACATTGCTAATGGTTTATTCATGCTTCATAATTTGGACATAATTTAATATTTTGGGGTGGTTAAATAGCAGTATTTTGGCCAATCGCGTTACCATGTCAACTGTGCTGAAGAGTCGCACGTCAAGAAAAAGGCTCTGTGCAGTTAGCAGTTAGACTCGACTTATAGGCGAGTACACAGAGCACAAGATTTTAAACTATCGAGATCCCCAGCCTTTATAGTCAAGTTGAGAAAGAATCATTGGTTGAATTTCTTCCCCACTGAGATCTATATTCTGAAATACTATCATTCCCCTGAAACAGTACGGTGGAAGAAGGATACATGGTCACAATCGAAACATTATCGGCCTTTGCTCTTGTAACATATGTGGTGTGTTCCGTCTAAGGCTAATCACCAAACATATCCAACTGAAAGTGTATTTCTATATCTACTTCTGATATTATTTCATAAAATGATGGAAATGGCCGAGCGATGTTCTAATCTCATATTAAATAAAGCAGATATTTTAAAGGGAATCGAAATTGACAAATGTATAGAATGTACCAAAATGGCTCGACAACATCAACAGCCCTAGTCCGTAACTTACTAATTTCAATCGTCAATGTGAAGACGCCGTCTTAATATTCGTCTTAATATTCATCGCCCAATGTCGGCACTGAAATGACAATAGTTAATAACAATCAACCTATCAGTCCTACAATGATATTGGATATTCAATGCTATCTGTCTTCACCAGTGCTGGCCTTAAGCCGATTGGACCGATTTGGCCTAATCGGACCCCTTGCTCACAGGGGCCACACGAATTAGTATTGTTTTCAAATATATCTATAGAGAAGAAGTCATTTTAAACCGATGGAAGAAAAGTTTAAGTTCAATATCATATAAAACTTGTTTAAAAGTTTATTTACAAATGCAGTGTTCAAAGAGGGCCCCGCGCGTAAATCCAGAAGGACTGATCAAAATGATCCAAATCAGGCCCCCACAACCCCCAACCCCATCCACCCCCAACCCCAAGGCCGTTGCTGGTCTACACAATACACAATACAAAAGTTGTGAAATTTACGTTGAAACAAGTCACTAGATATTTAATACATTAAAGAATCACTATATGGTTCCAGAGTTCTGTTTTCCACGGATAAAAAAGTATCAGATACATAACATATCCTGTACGCATCTCGTTCAATATCTATTACCAAAAACTATTTTAATTTTAACTAGAAGCCAGCTTCACGCATTTTGTGCAGATTGTGAAACATGATCTAACAACCTATCCTAACCCTCAGCAGCCATACATTTATGCGGCGAAGGATTTGGTTTGATATTATATGGTATATAAGCAGTCTTGAGGCAACAAGAGCAAGAGCTTTACCCAAAGACGTATAACGACCTGGGCTGATCTAATGAGAAAGATTCGAGCTATCACCCTTTCGGTCACCAATCCTGCATGCTTACAAATGAATCGTGACACCTGGAATAACCGGGAAAAAGAACAACTCCTGAAAAGGCGATAGCCAAAGAACAGGAATACTACAAATATTCAAAAACAGACAAGAAGGAGAAGATGCTCATGTTGGTGACAAGGGGAATGATGACGGACAAAGAAAATTTAAGGAATAGATGATCATCATAATCATCATAGTGACCACGACAACGTCGTCAAAAGGATTGTGATAGTTTTCTTTTTGGTCTTTGGGTCAGTTGTAATGGTAATATGTTAAGCATGCTTTCTAAAAGATATTGTCTAACTTAATTCTACACCGTTATACGATATTCCACAAGATGAACAGGAGCTCGGTCCGACGTCTATCACAACTAGATTTGGCAGCACATATCTGTACACTGTTTGCATTTATTGACCGCTCCGGTAGCCTAGTGGTCAGAGCGTACGCCTCTGATGCGGGAGGTTGTGGGTTCGATACCCGGTTGGGTCGTACCAAAGATTTACAAAAATAGTACTAACAACTGCCTCGCTTGGCACTCAGCATTAAGAGGTTAGTGTTAGGACTGGTTATCCTTTTGTCAGGATAATGTGACTGGGTGGGACAGCATGATACATGTTTGCGGCATAATGCCCCAGTGCTAGTCATCACTATGAAACTGCCATACTGCAAACATCGTAGCGATATGACTGAAAATTTTTAAAGCTACGTTAAAAATCGAAATCACAACAACAGCATTTATATGTATTAAGTCAACGGCAGATATATCTAATGAATCACAATAACACCATCATTGTTTACATAACACAAGGGAGATTATGTTAAACACATGCAACAATAGTGATCTGTTTGACGAGCACGTGCAAGTGATCCACTTGACGGTAAAACAGACATTTGTTGTTGTAATTTAAGATTATTGATCAACAGAAGAAATCGCAGTACAAGATTGAGATAAATGTAAATATTGTCCAACGTTTTGCATAACGTTAGGGCGGGTGTTTTCACAGTAAACCCTTAATTCAGGGTTATTAACATTTACGATTCCTTTGTTATAAATAGGTTATACCTTTCATCTAACAAATGCTCAAGATGGGGATCGGGAATGAAAGCAGTTTTTGTTCGATATCACCAAAATAATCTAACGATCAAACTCTTAGCCATATTTAATAATAACCTTATCAAACGACTGTTTGTGAACAAATTGTGCCATTACATATATATGGTCTGTATTCAGAAAAAATACCTATTTTAGTTTTTAAAAAATAGCTTCATGAATTAGTAGTTTCTTAACTTAGCGGTCACCTGTTGTTGCACTTATTGTATGGCTTAAAGTCAGTTTTGAGCACAATATAGGCTATACATGACAGCCAGTACAATGGTGGAGGAAGAACCCAGGAAAACCCCGGAAAGAACCACCGACCCAAGAGAAACTATTGGCAAGCTTTCTCACATACCCATATTGGCCGAATCCGAGATTCGAACCCAGACAGAATTGAGATGGCAGTCATCAGTAACGGTGAACACTTTTGACTACTCAGGCAGTCTCCTGTATCCAACTACCACATGTTCAAACATTACAAACAGGCAGGTGATTCTCTTTACTAGGTCATCGTCAATAATCAAAAAGATTGAATTAAATCAAACATCTATCTTATAATCTTTACGAAGAATTATTTATTTTAATCCGTATACTCAAGAGAGGTAAGTATTGAAGAATCTCCCTGTAATTTATGTATTTGTTTATAAACTTAACAATGTCTGCTATACATATTTCGTCGTAATGTTTCGCCTACTATTGATGAAATGTGAAGATGATCTTTTGTTTACCTGTCATAGTACCAAGCAGGCTCGTAAACTAAATGTTAGTCGTACTTTACTTACGATCTCTCATAAAAAGCATTAATCCAATTCATGCCGCCCTTTTATTCTTAAGAATTCCGCTCACTTGGCAAGCTTTCTCACATACCCATATTGGCCGAATCCGAGATTCGAACCCAGGCAGAATTGAGATAGTGATCCGTAACGGTGAAAGGCAGTCTTATGAGGTGGTCGAATGGTCAAAAGAATTTGCTTTAATAGAACACCAACAACTCACCAATGTCAAACACCAACACATCAAAATGTCCGCATGGGGTTGACTTTCGGTTTGATCAACCTGGGTGTGTGAGATAGATTGCCAGTAGCTTCCCGTGGGTTAATTTGCTTCAAAGGCTTTTCCCTGATTCTTCTTCCAAACACACTGGCCGCTATATTCGGCTTATCATGTCCTGATAAATGACATTAAACCCACAAAACCAACCCAAACCAAGCGGTAGTCTTCATTAGGACATTGGTTTCTAAAGCTTGTAGACACTTTTGTCCCTAAGTTTTCCCTCAAAATATAATGAAAAAGCACACTTTAAACAGCATAAACTAAAGACAATAACTGGAAAGTTAAGAAGCGTTCATCTTCTAAACAGTATACACTCTGGGAACCTAAGGACAATCAGTGGTAAAAAAAGGTATGCATTGGTGTAGTTATATAAACTGGGCTTATCTGTTCAAGGCGCACTATCCTGTGTGGGAAAAAAGTTTTAAAAATGCAAGTTACACCCAATAAGGAACCCTATTGTACGTAAAATGATCAGAAATATCGGTTTCGTGACTTTTGAATCGGTGTCTTTAAAAGCTCAGATCAAAATAAAATGAAACTCCTTCATATGAGTGATAAATTTGAAAATGTTATATTCACAAAAATCATCCAAAATGTTGATATAGTTCTTTATCTCATTTAATTGCATACCAGGCAGGTTTGATTACCTGACCTAAAAGTCATCACTTGCATTCAGTTTTCAAGTTCGTATGACTTCTATCTTAAATTTATTGAAATATTTGAGAAATACGATGATAGTGATTAACATTATCCAGGTGTATATATTAAATATCTTTCTCTGGCATAAACCAAAGATCATGCTCCAAATAGCAAAAATCATCCTTCCTTCTAACTGAGAACATTTATAAATTACAAATATGACTACATGATTTATGTACTAGGTAGATAGCTACACCATTACACACTCGTGCTTATGCAAATAAAGTTATTGCTCGCTTTCTACTTTCATCTAGCTGTCTAAAACGTGCCAAAGATATAGTGTCGTATCAGATTCCGGAAGACAATTAGTCAAAGTGAAACTAAATAAATCTCAAATATCATTATTTCATTGAGGATCCCCGGACGGACGAGTGGTTTAAGGCTCCTGGGGGACGATTAATCTAAGGCGCTCACCTTTACAGGTCACTCACACATTTCGTCTCTGTCCTCCCGTATTCAAGTCTCTGCTCCACAAAGGAGCTTATCGCCATTTATTACCTATCTTGCGCTGAAAAAATGGCGCTAAACACCACAAAACCAATCCTATTTCAATTATGCATTCTAAACAGTCCGATTAAGGTAAATTCATTCCAGTAGAAGATAAATTGGCAAATGGCGTTATGCCAGATAAGGTATTTAGATTTATAGGATAAAACAAACACATGAAGTTATCTTATTAAGAAAGAAACGAATAAGGAGGGACATATTACGTAGCTTAGCAAGCGGTCGCGTTTCGGTTGGCACCATATAGTTCAATAGTTTCCTGAGGAAAATGTGTGTGTTGATGGGGGGAGTTTCAACCAATATTTAGAGCAGATCAGATATTAATTCCTTTTATCACACGTATTCCTACGCGGATCTTACCGCTGGCATGTCTCTGTGATCCAGAGCACTGCCTCGAATGCTTTACAAGTATTAATTTTCCCCCCAAAAGGCCTCCGTCTGGTAGCAAGACCAGTTGCATGCTTCTATGTATCACCCCCACCACTGACGGAATGGGATGTTAAGTTTCTATTTTTTTTCTTTCATTTTTTAAATTAGGCATGAAACAATTTCTGTCATAATGGCAGCACTAGAGATGGAGCTTAAGTGAAATATAGACGGCTAACCCTGTTTCATAATTAGGCTGTATCAGTTTGTTCTGTTCCATGAACTGTATAATTACTATCCATCCAAAAGTATTTAATTAAACCTTTGTCAAATTACGAAGGCTTCCAGCACAACAAGTGCCAAATACTTAACTATAAAAAGTATACCGATTATCCTGAAATCTTATTGAGTTTAACCCTGTAATTACCCCATACAACGACGCATTTAAATTCTGTATCCAGGTAGTTCAGATAAATTTGGATACAATTTTGAGGAAAGCTAATACTTATTGCGTTTATTACATTGGAGTGATGCTGATGTTGCATGGAATGATACTTATCGTACTGGCAGTTCATTGGTATCATATAACTGTGACCTTTATTTTAGCTAAAACTCCGGTTTTGTGACAGTCAAGTGCATTGCGTGCATAAATAATGAGCTCTTTGTCTCTGCAATTAGTAGATTATAGCAATTTTCATCTGCAATACAATTAGCTAATGTAACCCAGTATTTATCTGATATTTTCAAGCGCTATTCTAAGTGTTAGGTTACTGACTCAGTGTCTAAATGTGGCAGAATTGTTTCTAAACGTGGTATGGTAGCGAAGTTGATTCCGTCCGATCTTTGCATTATTCAACCGTAATATAATTTTGTACTTAAGAAAGAGAAACAGACACTAAAGGAATATGTAAGGAAATCAGAAATAGTAAATCTGGTTTTTCTTTCTAAGCTGCTTTGACTGTATTTTTTAACTCTTCAGCTTTTTCATGATGCAATTAGTACAGAGAGAAGGTTCGTCTTTTTTTCCACTTTTTTTTTCTTGGCATTAGCCGACATACGGACCATAGCAGTCATTCCAGAGATGCGCATATCACGGAAGTAAAGAGGTCTCATCCAAATTACGTTCCACTTGATAAAAAATAGGACAAACCCTTTACTCGAATTGTATTTAAAGATTTACATCTGTACAGAAGATTAGATATAGCTGCGGCTTGGACCACTTGCAAGCACTTCATGTCTCCGTTTTTTTAAATTAAACTGTCATCCATATATTTCGCAGTATTTGAGAGCCATTACTCAGATGACAAATAATAAATGAATGCCGTTATGACATAATAATACCAGAAAGGTTTCGTTTATAAAATTGAAATGAAAATAAGAAAATTTGCAATCATGCTCGCAGTTTGTGAAAAGCGTAGTGCCTTTGGCAAAAGATATAAAGAGACACACATTTGAAGTATAGTAACAAGACAACTAGCCTATGTGCGATGTTATTATTGTGTCTTGTTTCGAACTAACATCTTCGTTGCGTTTCAAAGTTAAAACCAATTTCGGATAAACCCTATTTTGTCTTATATAAACGCTAAGCCTTGACAAGTTAAGTACATGACCCAGAAATGAGTAATAATTGTATTAAGTATATCATGACCTACAGAAAATCGACCCATAAAGTGGTACATGACTGGCAAACTATTACCGCTCTTGGTCATCTTGATTCGGAAAAGCGGGCGTGACTCGAAAACTGGTACATTATATCTCTCTCTCAGACATGACTAATATGGCACGGGTAATCAGCACGCAAAACTACATGCATCAACAGTGCTTATAAAAAGAGGCCTGCCTCTCTGTTATTTACATATATTCCAGAAAATCAGCATTTGTATATTTCAGATAAGCTAAACAATATTAATTAAAGAAGGCATCGCTGATGGTATACGTGTTCTTTTTACTTGATCTGACTATATCGGGTTTCGTGTGGGCACGGCTTTTTGTGCGGGAGACAACTAGGCCTATGTGTGACTTTGTGTCGTAGGAGACTATGCATGGCTTTGTGTGGTAGAACAATATGTGGGGCTTTGCGTAAGGAAAATCAGAGTTAAAATTAAGACATACATTAGTAAGCATACTTAGATTAATGTATCCCGCATTTGAGTTTAGAAATAATTTTTTGGTGGAAGTCGGAAAGGAGACGAAGCGATAAAATGTAAGATACTTTCCTTCTAGTCAACTCCATATAATAAATCTTTATCTGTAACCATGACAACGAGATGGATGATTGGAAAGTTTATTATCAGTGAGACGTCAACGACAACGAAAGTTGAAGTATAACACAAAGACAGCAAGGTCAGCTTCGGACATACATTTACTACTATTACTACAACAACAACAACAACTACTACTACTACTACTGCTACTACTATTACTAATTTTACTACTGCTACTACTACTACTACTAGTATTAATATTCAGCTACTACGAACTATACTGTTTTAACATGTACTACCAGTACTAGAATCCATCAATTCTTATTTGAATTATACATCAAAATGAAATTAGTTATGTTAGAAATCGATTTTAATTATATATCACTGCGTCTACTGAAATTACTTCTACTGGTAGTAGTAGTAGTAGTAGTAGTAATAATAATAATAATAATAATAATAATAATAATAATAATAATAATAATAATAATACCACCACCATCACCACACCGACACCAACACCCACCAACACGACATCACCAAAGATATAACATGTCAGTCTTGTCCTGATAAATAATAAATCCCACTCTGATAAACTTTTGCTACATAAAAAGTACATATGATTGTATCTAATAAATGAGATGTTACTGTCGTCTCTAGAAAATTCCACAAGGACAGCATTTTATAATTTAAAGCTTAAAGGTGAACATCAAACAGACAAAATAATTGACACAGTACTATTGGCTCTTAAAATGTAAAAGTCATCTTGGACAATCGTTTGTTATTCAAAGTTAACATGCGAACATCACCGAAGTGGAGGTTATATATTCATCGGGACACAAAAGGTCGTGATTTATGCATGGATCACAGACTTGAGTGTGCTATCTTCTTCTTAATTAACAATGGTATCTCTATCTTAGCTACTTTCAAGGCCATTCACCTAGTTCAGAACCGAGGTGTCAAGAGCAGTTGACGCCTTCAAAGAAAGACCAGTAGATGATCGTGTGTTAGCATTTCTTGATGACCCTCGTATCTTGAACCGGGAACGGTCAACAAAGGTTAACTTGCAGCATAATTGACACGTACTAATATGGAATATGACCCAAAATTTATGACAATCAACATTGTTGGAAATTATGTAAACCGACATTTCTAATATAACTTGTGATATCTAAAATTTCAACTTAATAAAAGCATATCCCGACTAAAAACCAGCTTAGCTGGAATTATAGCTCTGGTCTGCTTCGATGGCTAAGCCTTTTCAGTTATATTGTTACAAACGCAGAAGGTTAACCCAACAGAATTCGACACCATGAATGAATAGTCATATAAATTAAATAAATTCTTGGAAAAAAATAGTACATATTACGTACGCATATATGCTGGTTTGTCGCCATTATACCGTTATAAGAGGTACTTTTAATTGCTTTTTCGAACATTAAACAAAAGTAGAACCACGTGACCATACCAACGAATCAGCACCATTTGACGTCTAGCACAAAAATATAACTTGCGGTGAAATATGCGATTTTGACCATAGTGGTCGAGATTTTAACAAGCAGGTTGCAGAACGAACGGTTTCAGCTTCATGATGAATCAGCTCAAGTATGCACCATATATGTCAAGAGGGTTAGAAAATACAAGCACATTTGTTTTTGCTTTTTTTAATATAAAAAAACCCGAAGGAGAAATTAAAGGAAAATTGCTGTAAATTTAACATTAACCCTATGGTCAAAGGTGCGAGTGAGTGTCGCTCAGTGAACACTTTTAATTTCATAATGAATTATTCCTATTGTGAATAATATATCCTGGGGTTTAGCAAATATAATAAACAAAATAAATAATGCAAACCTTAACGTAAATTTGAGACCATTTGTTACGTGCTATTTCAAAGGGAAAAGCGATCACGTCGAATAGTGAATTATCATAGTTTCAGAATGATTCTTTACAAATATCGGTAAAATTCATCCAATGAAGTTAGAAAATTAAAAAAAAAAATTAAAAAACTTTTACCAGAATATTGGAAATTTCCTTTAACTGTGGCTTTGACATTAAGGTTAAGGAGTAGCGAAAATGTCGCAGAATGAAATGTCTTACATTTATCTTTATTTATGAGAATTACGATGAGAATTGATTTTACGGTTTAGGATATACATGAAAGTTAATTTTTAAACAAATACCTCGAAAAAACTGTTGAAAATCTTAGCGGTGATACAAAAGTGACTACCCTCTTTCAGTTTCTTACCAAAGCCAACATCCTTCATTCTATTTACTAATGTCTGATCGTATACAAAATATAATGGGAAAGATGAGTAAATTGCGAACGTCATCGATATTAAATAGTTTATCATATTTAGTACTAAGATAGAAATAATGAAAAGTATATATAACATTTTATTTATTTATTTATTTATTTATTTACTTATTTATTTATTATTTTCTCGAATGCACTAGTACATAAAAGTGAAGTCAAATATATAGCTTAAGTTTCGGGTTCTGTTGACAGTTAAAATACTTCCACTATAATAGGTGAAATAGAGTATGTATGTATGTATGTATGTATGTATGTATGTATGTATGTATGTATGTATGTATGTATGTATGTATGTATGTATGTATGTATGTATGTATGTATGTATGTATGTATGTATGTATGTATGTATGTATGTATGTATGTATGCATGCATGCATGCATGCATGCATGCATGCATGCATGCATGCATGCATGCATGCATGCATGCATGCATGCATGCATGCATGCATGCATGCATGTATGTATGTATGTATGTATGTATGTATGTATGTATGTATGTATGTATGTATGTATGTTTCATGCCACCTCAGAACAAAAGTAGACATGAAGTGCTAACAAAACGAAAAGATCGAAAAATGAATGAAAGTTTTGTTTTGAGATTAATCAGCTGTAATATATATGGTCCTTAGAAACAAACATATACTAATTTCAAAAGCACTGAATAATTTATGTAGTCCAGGTGCTTGCTAATTAAGAGGTATAGTCTTTATAATAACTGAAAATTAGTACCAGATTTTTGTTGTTGTTTCTACTGTTTTCGTTTAAACCTTTGTGATACATGTTAAAATGGTTCTTCGGTTCAAATATTCACGGACATCTTGACTGATAATAGGCCAAATAGTTCCGATATACACTTTATTATCTTTATAAATATTACCTCAAAATATCTTCGTAAAGAACTCGTTTCTAATTTGTGGGGTTAATTTCGATAATTCTGATGTCCTTGTGCCCAAGACGAAAAAATAGAAACATGATAAATGAGTATTCAAATTAAAACATATTTTACGATCGAGAGACGACGTTAAAATATCTTCCGTAGCTATACGTGTACTCTGCTAGCATAAATTCGAACACCTGAAAGCTAAATAAAGCTACGGCCGATCAGGGTTTATGTTGTAGTTATAATAATTATTTCAAACGAACAAGGGTTTTTCTGCTATGCCACGCATTATGTCACAGCGTATTTTGGTTGATACCTTTTCGCCTGTTGACGCCAATACTAAACGGGCAAATCAGGTACATCGTATATCCAGTGTTTGTCTATTAAAGCGGCCTAGTGTCAACGGTGTTTATCTAAAATAGTGGGGACAGTACAAACATGAATTCTAGTGCATTAGAAACAGGGGTGTTTTGGCAGTATATATTTTCTTTCCATCTCCACTAGCACTTTTCTACTTCATGCTTCTAATGCTTTAAAATATGTGCTGAACTCGCGAAACAATGGACACTTGACATATTTAATTCTGTAAAAACAGTATTTAATTTTGTCATACTGTTTATTTTAGAACGTATGTATGCATGCATGTATGTATGTATGTATGTATGTATGTATGTATGTATGTATGTATGTATGTATGTATGTATGTATGTATGTATGTATGTATGTATGTATGTATGTATGTATGTATGTATGTATGTATGTATGTATGTATGTATGTACGTACGTACGTACGTACTTACGTACGTACGTACGTATGGATGGATGGATGGATGGATGGATGGATGGATGGATGAATGGATGGATGGATGGATGGATGGATGGATGGACCATCATTGGCTGAATCATCAAGATTCATAATTAAACCAATTCATATAATGTGAATTACTCGCTTTGATAATAGACTCTTCATACCAAGTTTGAAAGAGCAAAAGTTGTTCAACATTGCGTGATTAAGAGCCTCTATATGACTTTGATCGACACCTAACACTTCCCTCTAGAAAAAATCCGTTCATCGGATCTTAAATCATCTTACCCTACATCAAACATGGAGCAGTGTTCTCTATCAATAGGTTGTAGACAGCTTAGTATTTTATATTCTTTTCTTTGCATTTTTGTAACTATTTTATTCGTTAACACACAAAATAATTTTTGCTGACAAAAACACATGCAATATTTGTTCACTTATCCATGAAGATATATTTTAGATTCTGAACATATGATGACATTATACCAACTACTGTTCAAATAAACTATCAAGTTTGATATATGCACAGAGATTGATTACAGTTTGGAAATAAACAATTTTCCTCGTGATGCTAACAACGATTGTGTGACAAACAATTAAATGCAAAATGAATACGTTATTATGAAAGAAGCAATATATATATATATATATATATATATATATATATATATATATATATATATATATATATATATATATATATAACGTTCTTTAAAAAAAGTTCTGCTTTTAGGAATGCTTACTTAACAATTTTGCAAATACATATCGGTATGAGACATTAACGATCCAAATACCCAATTTTTATAATATTAAATTTACTTAATGCCTAAAACTTTAAAAGATAAAGACTCCTTGTTCAGACAATATTTAAGTCCAGTGAAAAAGAGTGAGATATTTTGTGTACTATTAAATATTTACAAAATTCAGTCCACATTCATTTTTATTTGGTCTGGAGACACAGATCGGCACATCTCCGCATTATGTAAACCCTTTTGTGGCTGACACTTTCGCGAAAAATTATTATAGATCAAATACAATAAAACCAACGAGAGAGAGAGAGAGAGAGAGAGAGAGAGAGAGAGAGAGAGAGAGAGAGAGAGAGAGAGAGAGAGAGAGAGAGAGAGAGAGAGAGAGAGAGAGAGCAGTTTCTGAAAGTAGTTTCCAGCTGGTCATATATGATTTATCATACAGATCCCTTAAAAAGAAGAACAAAAATGATGTAAACCACAAATAGTATATCAGTCATTCCTGTCTTATGTTCCGTGACTAAAACAGGTGTGTACATATATTCAAATAATGTAGGCCAGTGCAAAAGATGTACCACGATATCGAATCTTGACAGTAAACATTTATCAAACAACACATGGTAAGCAAACGTGATAAAATGCATATACATATGAGCGATTATAGATGCAGAGAAATTCTAAATTTTAAATATGCAATAAAAAGTACTTACCTTGCAGTTAGCTTGGTATAATAATTGTAGATTCCGTAGTTACCTCTCGAGTCCACCGATATTACCAAAACAAACCATAAAATACAAAATGTAGAGTATAGTGTTAACTGCAACATTATTGGACTTTTAATCTCCTATTTATATCTAATGCATACAGATATATGCTATCATAAATAATCCGGGAACTGGATAATAACATGTGCCGTTCATAAATCCATTTTAAAAGCAAGTGAATGTATCACCGGTAAAGTTTTAGCCTAGCGGAGTTCCTTTGCTGTGGTTTATAAGCGGGTTTGTTATCGTTAGGACCGCCTGTAATGGTGCCCTCGGCAAATATTTTCCCCTCTTTAATACATCCGAGTCCTAACGTCATAAGGTTTGTCGAAAATGACACGTGTTTAATGCTTTGTGCAGTACTGACAAAATGCGGAGGGAGTTTAAATTTAAAACGCGAAACAAATTTGTGATATTGGAAGCAGTGGTGTAGCAAGAAAGTCTGTTCCAAACGTCGTGTGGGCCCCATAGGGCCTGGGAGGCCTTCCCACTACCGTCAGTTGTGAAGGTTGCTTTATATATATATATATATATATATATATATATATATATATATATATATATATATATATATATATATATATATATATATATGTGTGTCTTCAGTGTGACAGTTTATAGTGATGTCCCCAGCACTAAGGCATCATGCTGCAAACATGTGGCATGATGTTGTCCCACCCAGTCACATTTTCCTGACACCGGGTCAACCAGTCCTAACACTAATTATTTGTTTTTCTTCAATTCTGTCCTTCTTTTAATCTTTTCTGGATATTTCTCATATAAGAAAACAGTGTCAGAAAATGATTCATTAAAATATGTAAAGATTCCTGAAACCTTGATGTTTGAAGGTATCTGAAACATGCGTCCAAATGTTCAAACGGGATTTTAGGACAGTCAGACACAGGAAAGTTTCTGATCGAGAAAAGCGTGAGAAAAGCATCAAAGCGTGCAAACAAATGATTCCGTTATTGCCTGACATTTGAAGGTCACACTTTTAGTGGATTGGTTGTTTTGATGCAATTTGCGCCGCATTCGAGCCTCGAGAGAACTGGTCCTGACAGTTACGACTACGTTCAAGACATCTTGAACGATGAGAATATATTACTCGCAAGAGCGGAACAATCAAATACTAAATTCAAGTAACAGTGACAGATAAAGTAGACAATTCTGTGTTTATGACTGTGTGTGTGTGTTTTAGATTTTTAACGTAGTTTTAAAATTTTTTCAGTCTTATCGCCACGATGACTGAAGTGTGACAGTTTATAGTCATGGCTAGCACTGGGGCATCGTTCCGCAGACATGTAACAGCATGTCCCACTCAGTCGTATTATCGTGACAATTGACGAGACCAGTTCTAACACTAACCTCTTAATCTGAGCGCCGAGCGAGGAAGCTGTTAGTAATATTTTGTTAGTTTTTTATATGATTCGGCTTGGGTTCGTACCCGTGATCTCACTGATCCGAGGCTGATGCTCTAACCACTAGTCCACCGTAGCTGTTGTAGACAATTATAATCTGTGGGATATTTTGGTAGGGCTCAACGACATTCTGATGATTAAAATATTAAAATGTTCAACGTATAAGCGAGCATCAATTATTCAAAGATTTGAATTCACTGAAACCGTGCGGGAGGGGAGCATGTTAATGTCTTCATGCAGGGATTTCCATAATTAAACGACCTTGGATCGAACTCTACCTGTTTGCAAGCGAGAAGGAGAATATTGTCTTCTTACATAAAAGAATTCAAGCATTGGTAATTGTAGAACGCCAAATGAAAAAAAAAGAATGCTTTTAGCAAATAATAATAATAATAATAATAATAATAATAATAATAATAATAATAATAATAATAATAAAGATGAATACCTTTGCAATGATCTAAATGGCGAGGGCAATGAACATTTATAGCGGATATTTTATTTCCCTATGTTAATACTGGATATATTCATTATTCGGTACCCAAAATCATTATATTTTTAACTAGTGGGGAAATGTTCTTTTTATTATATACCAAACCTATGTGTTAATCTAAAATACCTTCGAAGATGACTTTACGGTTTAGTTCTTGTCAAGGGTTGACCTGCATTTTTTTGAGAGGCTGAATTGTAAACAAAACACCAGGCAACGGAACACAGATTTCACTTCCGGATCATCACCATGACCTTATTACTCAATGTGCACTGTCGCCGAAATACACACAGACAACCACACCATAAACTCACATTTTAAAGAATAAACAATTGCCTTTAAATCCTTACCAAGAATGCCAAAATCTGACTCTAGTATCACCACCAAACTTTGACAGGAAAAAGTGATCTAAAAATAGACTGGGACTACATTCGTGGGTACTGAACCGGATTTTATTAATTGTGTACTGATTCCATATAGCCAGTGGAAATGATACTTTTTTCGTCGTATTGGTTTATTGGCTCTGACGCTCTTAGAATCGTTCCAAAACCTTCAGTTGCATTTTTTAACCTCAAATTTAGTATTTTGACTCACTTCATTCAAAATAAACATATGATAAGGATATATCTTACACATGTAAAAATATAGGAATGAGAAAATATAAAGATTATTTGCCAATAAGTCAATATTTCACACATAAGTATATAATAAAATTATAAAATTATAGTAACAAATGGCTACATAAACTAAGTAACTAAGTTGTTGTTTTAGGGTTTAACGCCATTTTTCAGCACATGGTGGCCGGTATGAATGGTGGAGGAAGAAACAGAGAAAATCCCGGAAAAACCACCGACCCATGAGAAGCTACTGGCAAGCTTTCTCACATACCCACGTTAGCCATATCTGAGACTTGAACCGACGCAGAGGTTAAATGGAAGTGATCCGTAACGATTAGCGCTTTAGACCACTCTGCTATTCGGGGTCCCAAGTAACTGAAGTAACTGTCATCAAATCAGAGTCACTTAAAAACGGCAAAACTTTCATGTTATTTTTTAAGAGTTCCAAAGTATCATGATGATAGAATGACAAAAGCACCACCTTGGCAGCAACAAAATGAAATTTACTTCAGAACACCTCGTCACTGAATGTATGCCGAACGTCAACGAAAGCTTCCTGTCTTGAAAGGTATCCCAAGGCCTTAACACTTATGGCAATGAACAGTCTTGGACAAAAAAAACCCAGACATATACATTCCATCATGTTTTGCTTGTGCATGAAATCAATTCACATGAGATATAAATGAACAGCTTCCAAACGTACGGATTATATGAAGTGACTTTGAAGTAATTTGCAATTCGTTTTGGTCAAATTGCAGCAGAATTGTGCGAAGAATTAAGCTTGAAAATTTCACGACATAAAATGTTCATAGACGATTCTGTAGGCGATCTAACTTGATAAATATGTGCCATATATGTGAGTAAATCATATAAGTAACTCATAATAATGTAATAGACGGCGAATTGCACGCACAAAATGTGCGTTATAAGGAAATCAGCATTTATCAAGTTCATGTCACGATCATTTAACATTTTTTTTTATAGATCCTTCACATCAAAAATGCAATTTGAAATTTTTTTTAATGCATGCCATTGTTCGTTCACATCTTGTCTAGTAATGAGAGGCATCTATTGATCTTGAACCGCTCCGGTGGCCTAGTAGTTAGAGTGTCCTCCTCGGATGCGGGAGGTTGTGGGTTCGAACCCGGTCGAGTATTACAAAAGACTTACAAAAATGGTAATAAGAGCTTCCTCGCTTGGCGCTCAGCATTAAGAGGTTAGTGTTAGGACTGGCTGACCTGGTGTCCCGATAATGTGGCTATCTGGCATATCATGCTACATATCTGCGCCATGATGCCCCAGTGCTAGATATCACTATAAAATGTCACACTGCAGACATCGTAGCGATATGAGTAAAAAATTGTTAAAGCTACGTTAAAAATCATAATCACACAAGTAATCACACACTGTTGATCTTGACACTTGTATTATGTACAAGATTAAAAAAGTATACGATGAGGCGTAAAATACCCGATACCGATTCATTGTGTATCGATGTTGAGACAGAAGAGTTTTACAGAAATGAGAAAGATTAAACGAATAAGAATGGTTCTGAATGTTTTGAAAGACAACTTGAAACGTATTCCATTGGGAGAGTTTTTCAGTTCAGGTGAAAACAAATTGTCTTTCCTTGATAAATATGCCAAATATGATGAAATTCAACAAAGGATTTAGAAACTATAAGCAAATTTAAAAAAAAAAAACCTAAACCGGAACTTTACTGCAAGTTACTTTTTTGTTGTCTGAGACCTTGACTATGCGATCACGGAGACAAGAGTGCCGCAATATGAATTATTGCAGCTTCGTATAAATTACGATCAGAATATATTACGGGGTTTAGAAAATAGATCTAAACAAATGAATAACCTTTAACAAATATTTTAAAATAGACCTAATACGACCGTCACCATCAGCAGAAGGTAACTGAAGGATACGAGCGCGTCCATGATTGAAATATCTTAGCTGCCCAATTATACATCCCAAGTAGGAAGAATGTCCTTGTTGAGGAAAGAACAAACCGATTACAAAAAATGTTAACAAAACCTGCCAAAACTTTTATTGACGATGACGACGATAAAACCGGAAAAGTGGCTGGTAAGTATCGCTTGCAAATAAAATAGGTCCAACGCAAAATGAGTAAGAAAAAATAATTGCAAAATGACAAAGAATACTGAGAGAAATATGAGGCGCCGTTGTGGACGAAAGCTGGTCAAATGAGAAATTTGTAATTGAAATTTCGATATCGTATGTCTAGAAATCCAATATCACGCGTTGGTTCAAATTGCATGTCCTTAAAGTTCCATTTTCTAGATCTAAATTCTAGATTTTATATGTTGAATTATACAATGTTAAGTTAAACTATATTTCCCGTGTCGACGTTTTACATTGTATATTTTGAATTACACAGGGTTGGTCGAAATTTCAATATCAGATATCGAAAATCCCCAATTCACGCGTTGATTGTAACTGTTTGTGATGCAAGTTCCATTTCATATGGCGATTATGTTGATTTCATCTTTTGAATTTCACAGCAAAGAGAAGCAGCCTCCTTGTTTACAAATAAAGCGACCTCTAGCGAAAATATTCATATTAATTCTCGATCTGTAAATGGTGGCTATCTAATTGCAAATGTATGAAATGCAATGGCATCTCATAATTTAATAAACGAATGATGTATCTTAATACTTGATATTATTCTGAATTGTTAAAGTGGACTTTGTCTAATGTTACTTTTAACACCAACACATCATTTGATCATACAAAATAACTGTTCTGACAAGCACAATAAAATGTTAAACCACCGCTGTGTAATTCAACAGATACAATATTTAAAAAATCAACATAGGAAATGGAACTTTCAGCACAATCAATGTGATTCAACGTGTTAAATTGAAACTCTCGACATTAGACATTAAAATTTATATAACAGCAGTGTAATTCAGAAGATACAATCTATCAACTTGACATTGGATATCGAATTTTCAACCATAGCTGTGTATTCCAAAGATGAAATCTAAATGCTCAACATATGAAATCGAACTTTCAAAATATAGTCGTTGAACCAATACGTAAATTAGAAATTTTCGATTTATGACATTGAAATTTCAACCACCGTTGTGTAATTCAAACGACACAATTTAAAACCTCAACCTATAGAATATATAACTTTCAACCACTACTGTTTAATTCAACAGATACAATCTAAAATCTCTACCTAGAAAATGGAACTTTAAGAACGAGCATTTTTATACAGCATGTGAAATTGGAATTCCGCACATATGAAATTAAATTTAAACGGCAACGTTCTGATTGGACCAAGCGCCTCATAGAGAAAGAATGATCAGAAACAATACAGACATAAATATGTAAAATATTAGTATGAAAACTATATAACTTTTAGAGTTCCTATGCCAAGCCTTGATAGAATAATAAAAGCACTCTAAAGCAAGTGTAAATTTGGAGTTAAAAACAACAACACAACGTCTCGAATATATTTATTTATTTATAGAGTGAATTTTAGGGTTTTCTATAGTTGTAGGAATACAAAATCCACACCGGCAATTTTATATCATGTGCAAGTTTTGTTCTCACAGATCATCAACATCAAGGAGATGTTTTAATTGGAGAAATTAACATTGACAGATGTCCAAGAAATTTAACATTGACAGATGTCCAAGACAGCAGTTTAAAAATTTATGAAACGCCCTCCCACACGGAGATAGTCACATTATTTCAGCCGATAAATTGGAAGCGAGATGAAATAATTTCAGATTGCAATAATTTTGTATTACAAGATATTCCCGTCTCAGTTAAATATTATCTCTATTCTTTATTGATGCAAATATATAACATTTCTCTTTGTGTATCATATGTGATTAATCATTTTTAATGAATCTGTTTTCACTGCATTTTATCCTTGTTGTAGAATACAAACTAACACGGTATTCCACTGCCTTTTTTCCTTGTTGTAGAGTACAAACTAATAACTGGTATTCTCTCTGAAATTTTTTTTATTAGAGAGTTGCTCGATCATCTATGCCAAAAGTTTTTAAAAATGCACCCAACCATTTTTGTCAACCTGACTGCTTTCTTTTATGCTTCGTTAAGAACGTCAATGTTACCAATCATTATTAAAGGATTTATACCTTTCTACACAACAGTCAGTATCTCTTGGCCAATTGACCTTGCACACACAGTTCCTTAAGGTAAATTTAACAATAACTAAAACATAAATGATTTTAGTTGAGTGTTTTGAATGTTAACGTGAGCATCTGAAGCGAAATAAATAAATATTTATTGAGCTTCAGCATTTTCTTTCCTGTTATATTTTCAAGTGAATACCTTTTTGACGTCAGCTATTTTAAAACAAATACTGTGTAACATATTATCGATTGTCGTACTTCTCACATCTAGTCCAATGGTGGTCGTACTTCTCACATCTAGTCCAATGGTTGTCAGCGTAACATTTAAGAACACTTGTGTTACTAAATTCTGTATGTTTTTTGTTGTTCATCAAATAAATACATGGCAACCTTTGTAAACTGTAGTCTTAATTTGAAGTGCTGGGAATCAAAACCAATTTAGTCAACCTACTATAACCGCTGAGATTGTTGCATTGTAATATCTCTAAGAATCGCTCTTTCCACTTTTTATAAATAGTATCAAGATAATTCTGTGAGGAATAGAGATGTGTTATGCCTTCATATTTTATTTTATTGAAAAGCAATGTTTCCTTTATATCTTTTGAGATAATACAAAGCAGTGTTGCATTAATACCCTTTAAAGGAACAGTTCTTCCAATTAAACAATAGCACCTCCAATAACACCCAAACCATCCGAAACAACTTTTATTTATATCTATATCCTTTTATAAATATGCATGCTAATTTGTATTTCTAACAAAAGCACCTCCAATAACACCCATACCAGCCGAAACAACTTTTATTTATATCTATATCCTTTTATAAATATGCATGCTAATTTGTATTTCTAACACCCATAGATAACGCCTCAGGCGACGGATCATTAATGTCTTTTCACTCATTTCGTTCACGTTAAAATATACCTATAAGACTTTATATTGATAACCAGTTCTGTTTTACTCTATATATGTTGCACTTTGCCGCATCATCAGTGTTTTTTCTCTGGAATATCTAAATTCTGGTGACGAGGTTTACTCGTCGCATTCCATATGCGTAGCCGTTTCATGCTGTAATGTTGTAATTATGACTTTAAACATTTTTCTTTGACTAGTTTTTAAAACAGATATTCAGCTGTCCTTTATTCCATTAATGCTCATTTACAATGCCCCGATAGGCGTGTGTGTGAGAGCAACCATGTCCCGGGTTACAGCGGCACGGTAAAGGTTGCACCGAAAGTGTAATTATCATGCTTCTCAGATTTTATCTTTTGACAACTCGTCTCCATTCAATGTGGCATTATACACTGTATGGATGGTATTCTTTCGTTACTGTCGCCATTTGTCTGCAGGTAAAATCTATGATGGTTATTTTCGAAACAAATCATAGTTATTTACCAAATAAGTTAATGCAGGTTTCATTTGTTTTATTTGATGTTAAAGTGTTAACAATTTTATCTTGCAAATGTTCATGTGATATCGTATATTGGATTGTGAACTGAATAAATGAATTTGGGAATACTTAGCACGCCTTGTCCGGAATCATTTTGATGGCCGGAATATTGAGATATTTGACAACTTGTCTAAAATCCTTAATTTATTGTGTTCATTTTGAGATATTAAACAATTCCATATTTCATTGTGGGTATATTGAGATATTAAGCAACTTGTCCAAATCTATATTTGATGATAGGAATTTGAGACATTAAGCAACATAACCGAAATCCATATTTTGATCGTGGGCATTTTGAGATATTAAGCAATTCCATATTTGAAAGTGACATATTGAGATATTAAGCAGCTTGTCCAAATACATATCTGATGATGGGATTTTGAAATATTATTCAACTTGTTTGGACATATTGAGATATTAGGCTACCTCTTGAAAATAATGTATGTTGCAAAGAGAACAAATTTAAGCGAAGGGCATGGTATAGATATTTTAGACATTGTCCGTTGAAAAAGGTTAGGCTATTTTTTAACCGATAGATAGGGTTCTACCTTCTTGAACTTCATTTGGTATTTGATATACAGATAGGGCTTGATTTACCTGAACTTCAGACGGTCTTAATATACAGACACGGTTTTATCTTCCTGAACTTCGTACGGTATTTGATTTACATATAGGGTTTTATCTTCCTGAACTGCATGTGGTCTTTGATACACAGATATGACTTGAGCTTCATACCGTCTTTGATATACAGATAGGACTAGAACATAATATGGTTTTTGATACACATATAGGACTAGAACTTCATACAGTCTTTAATATACAGATAAGACTATAACGTAATATGGTCTATGATACACAGATTGGACTAGAACTTCATACAGTCTTTGATATACAGATAGGACTAAAACTTAATATGGTTTTTGATATACAGATAGCACTATAACTTAACATGGTTTTTGATATACAGATAGGACTAGAACTTCATGCAGTCTTTGATATACAGATAGGGCTAGAACTTCATGCAGTCTTTGACATACTTATAGGACTAGAACTTAATATGGTTTTTGATATACAAATAGGACTATAACTTAATATGGTTTTTGATATACAGATAGGACTAGAACTTAATATGGTCTTTAATATACAGATAGGGCTAGAACTTCATGCAGTTTTTGATATACAGATAGGGCTAGAACTATATATATTCTTTGATATAAAGATATGACTATAACTTAATATGGTCTTTGATATACAGATAGGACTAGAATTTAATATGGTTTTCGAAATACAGATAGGGCTAGAACTTCATGCAGTCTTTGACATACCTATAGGACTAGTACTTAATATGGTTTTTGATATACAAATAGGACTATAACTTAATATGGTTTTTGATATACAGATAGGACTAGAACTTAATATGGTCTTTGATATACAGATAGGGCTAGAACTTCATGCAGTCTTTGATATACAGAAAGGACTAGAACTAAATATGGTTTTTGATATACAAATTAGGCTAGAATTTCATGCAGTCTTTGATATACAGATAGGACTAGAACTTAATATGGTTTTCGATATATAGATAGGATTAGAACTTCATAAACTTTCCGATATAGAGAATGGGCTTGATCTTCTAAAACTTCATACGGTCTTTTATATATAGACAGTACTTGATCTCCTTGAACTTAATACGGTCTTTAATATACAGAGTGTACTCGAATTTCATACTGTCTTTAATATGCATAGTATACTCGAACTTTATACGGTCTTTGATATACATAGTATACTTGAACTTCATACGGTCTTTGATATACAGATAATACTCGAACTTCATACGGTCTTTGATATACATAGTATACTCGAACTTCATACGGTCTTTGATATACAGAGTATACTCGAACTTCATACGGTCTTTGATATCCAGATAGGACTAGAACTTTACATGGTCTTTTATATTCAGATAGGGTTTGATATTTTTGAACTTTATATGGTCTTTGACACACAGATAGGACTAGAACTTCATGTGGTTTTTGATATGTATGTATAATTCTGCCTTCTTAAACTTCTTACCGTCTTTAATGTACATAGAAGACTTGACCTTCTTGAATATGGTACGATCTTTAATATACAGACAGACTTCATCTTCTTGAAATTCATACGGTCTTAGATATTGTTATTGAATGGTGCTGATTTTCGTTGCTTCTAACGTTATGTTTTATTTACAGGTTTCCACACTTCATCAGCTTTAAAATCAGAAGAATATATGCCTTTTTTTTAGCAAATGAACGAAATGCCGTAAACAGTTACACCTTCTGTTTAAGATAGTTGAATGTGTGTGTGTGTGTGTGTGTGTTTGTGTGTGTATTCTGTTATCTCGTGATATTTTAGTCTTTTTGTTCTTTCTCAAAACCGTCCATTTTCATGTGAACGTTTTTTCATGTTATCTGCCACGTTCAGATAGGAATGGATCTTAAAGTGTTTGTGAAGTAACCTTTTCAGATTCTCTGCTAATCTTTATTTTGTTTTTTATGTTCGTTTTTTACACCTAATTTGCAAGGAAAGTCACGACAAATTTAAATCAATCAACATATAGACTGTCTTATAATTATAAAATGCTCTATTTTGTCCTCTAGAATTCACATAGGAAGTAACTTAACAATATGTGTCAGTATTCTTCGTGGTCAAGCTGTATACGTCGTTCATAAAAATACGTGTCATGATATTATGACGTCATACAGCTTGCCCAATTTACTTGTTCACTTCAAATATGGAATAATGAATGAAGATAAAAAAAAACATATTCATTGAATATTGTAAAATGCATGTTTGATATTAACGTTGAGATATATGGTAACTGACAATGATAAATAATAGTTTATAGGCAAACAATAGATTATTGTATGTGTACTTTTTTATATCTGAATTGGACGTATTTTTTTGACGAGTGTTCTAGCACGTTTATCGGCAATATATGCCCAGTGCATGCAAGATAGTTTACAAACTGTACCTATTATTATAAAGTATGCAATATCGAGGTCACTTTAGCATTACCAAATTTTCTCCTCAATGAACTATCTGTAAGTGGCAAGAAAAAAAAACATAAGTAATGTTTTCAGATTCGCACAGTAGTGTGTTTGGAGTTTTCTGCGTTATTAAAAATAGAATTTAATGTTTCAAAAGAAAGACGATTGTTATTATAGTTTTATAGCTCAGCATGATCACAGATAAAGGGTAGACTTAGTCTATGCGATTTCCAAAGATAAAAATATGAAAGACCAATACAGAAGGATTTTCACTTCTTTACGTCAAGTTACAAATAGAGTTTTTCTTCTATATCATTTTCGTTCTTTGCAGTATCATAAGACCAACACGGATAACATATCTGTTTTAGAGTACAAGAAAATGTAATTAATAATTTTGAACGTCTATTCCAACCAAACATTAAGACTATCTTGTGACCCTGAATGACTTAAAGCAACAAAGTTTTTCGGTATTGGGGTTGTTCTTAAAGACACTTTAACAAAGTGGCAAAAGTAGATATTTTGAATACAATTTTGTGGTTTTCCTGTGTTCGTCAACTTGCCATACAGACATTCAATTACGTAATGAACTTTCATTAAAAGCCACTTTTCCAGTAGCTTAAGGTTCATTATAATAGGAATTTATCTATATACACAACCCCATATTTTAAAAAGTAACATTTCTTATATATGTTGATTATTTAATGCAGTACAAGAGGTTATTTTCCGCATTGAAGAGAAAAAAATGACAAAAGCCGAACAAAAGTTAAAAATCTTTAGTTTTCTTCGTCAGATAGCAATGCGAAATGAAAAAGACGCAATAAAGTACAAACGAATGAGGGGGCGAAATATTTGCTTCACGAACATGATTCTATATTACGGTACAGCTTTGGTTGTAATTTTTATTAGGTTATTATCCTTATTAAATATATGTCTCAAATTTAATGCAGATTCAACATTTTTCGAAAGCAAAACCATAAAACGAATTCTTCAAATTCTTAACATCCAAAAACAATAAACATCTGCTGTGGCTTTCCTTTGGAGTTCGCACCAGAAAATTCTTTCTTTTAATTAAATTTATAATATTTTGAATATCTTGTAATACATTCCTTGAGGCTTCATTCAAATAGATATATTTTCTCCAGTTTACCTGGAAATTAGCAAAAATAATTGTCAATTTAAATTTCCGACTTTCTTCCTGATAATTGGTTGAGAAGTTGGCAGTGTTCTGCACCATGAATCATTCGGAAGATCCTCGCCCTCGTCCGGAAGCTGATACATGGTTTGTATAATGTAATTACTGTATCTATGGATCTTATCTTATAGTGTTTAGCCTACGAAGACACTTGTAATTCTCCGAGAAGCTTCATTTAAGGCCATGTGCATGAAATGCAGAACTCAAAGCGTTCTCTAATCTTAAACAGGTTTTGGTTAGCAAAGCAGGGGTTGTGATTAAAAGTCAAAGGGTAAAATAAAAGGATCAAGGGTTTCGAATCAAGTGTGAGAAACTGATTCCAAAGAAATGTTGGATTAAAGAATACGTAAGTTCGATAGAAATTATATCTTTTCCAGATCGGATAAGATGGAAGCAAAATAAGTAAAAAGGTGGAAAGGGATGGCCCTCTAAAATGTGAATATAGTTTAATTATAAACACGAATTTGAGAGATCACAAAAAACCGATTAAAACTCGAGCCATGCAAACACAATTTATCTAAAAGTTAATTCGAAAGGTCAAAGATGAAATATTCGTTTCACATAAAGTGTTAAATATACAAAATAAAAGCTTGATTGTTCAACCGATGTCTTCCTTGGAATCTTTCAAAATCAACTAGCGCTAAGAGTGGAGCATTTTGGATAGGAAGAAAAGTGATATCTAGAAAGCAGTATTTCCGTTTATAGAAGGTTATATGCTGTTTTGAAGCCAGTTACGATTTGCTTTTTTTGTTCTTTTGTTCCTGAAAACTAGACAGCTGGGATCAAAAGTTGATGGTATTAGTTGTGTAGATATTTTGAGACTTCAATATATGCTTATGATGACAAATATCGCAAGAAAACAAGTCTCTTTTTTTACCTCAATTAAATTCAAACACACTTCCTCTGTGTGTGTGTGTGTGTGTGTGTGTGCTTGCGACCGCAGGATTTTTTGCAGGGGGAGGGTTCGGTCAGTCACGGCCGAGAGAGTTATATAGTAACCAGTATGAAACTAAAGGTAATATTTACTAAGCTTTTTGAACATAATCTTGTGACATATTTTCAGTTTCATATGCATGATTTAACTTGTCGGAATAATATATATATATATATATATATATATATATATATATATATATATATATATATATATATATATATATATATATATATATATATATATATATATATATATATGAGAATTATTTACTAGGTCGTCATGCGGGTGTGTCTGCTATGCACAAGCTTGTATAACACCGACTCAATGCCGTCACTTTTTGCTGATCCGTGCTTAGTCGTGAAGGTATATGGTCTAGTGCGTGCAGGCAAGGGGATGGGTGCCGATTACTCACGGAATTGAGTTCAAAACTCGGTAGAGTACGAATTTAATTTCTCTAACCTGTATGATAGTGTTGTTTGTATTAAACTTTATATATATATATATATATATATATATATATATATATATATATATATATATATATATATATATATATATATATATATATATATATATATATATATATATATATATATATCCAGGAGTTAAAGGATGAATCAATTTTGAATAAATCTTTTTATTTCATTTTATTTCATAATATTAATATCGCCTAACATGCTTTTGATAAGTGTTTACTTGAGTCGTAGATGTAACTCATGTCAGCATGTGTTGTGTATGATAACAAATTCATTACAAATAAACATTCAGGAATAGCCACGAAAACAATTGGTTGATACTGGGTTAGGCTTTCCTGAATGTCCAGAAGTACTACGAAATTGCATGCGTCTACGTGCGCGTGCAATTCAAACAAAGCATTAGCCTAAATATATATGCATGAGATTTTGTAATTCATACACAGTCACGGACATACTGTCGTAGTCGAGAGTCTACATTCGACAGTCGTAGTAGAGTCAGTTATACAACTTCTAATATCTTTAAAAAAGATATTTGTTGTGCCAGAAGAAGTTGTCCGTATGTCTACGTAGAATAACATGCCGTGTTAGAGGAACTATTTTCACGTCGTCTTTATTATTATTTTCCTAGAGAACAACATTACTGATTTGGACAGTTTCTCCCTAATATTCTATATTGGAACGGGACAACACAAACTTTGTTTTATTGTGTAAATTCTGGAATTTGCTGTTATCCTTCGTCTGACGTGGTCATCCGCCATTTTGGACCGGAACTTCATACACTTTAGACTGTGCTTAGAACTTTTACAGGACTTATATTTCTAATTTGAACAAAATTTGGATCATTTCTGTAAACCGTAAGTCTAGCTTAAATTATTTACATTATTTCGTATTTTATAGGAAAATAAATTCTATCATTGTTAAAATTTATAAAGCTTGTTTTATTCACTCTTTTATGTTACTTAGAACGAGCCGTTACGTAACATACATAACACATACGTATCATATATATCACACACACACACACACATATGTGTGTTCACAGTACAGATATTGCGATGTTGACACAGGTGTGCTGAATGATATCTTGGCAGAAACTAAATAAAAAATGAGTACACAACACATTATATATATAATTTGCTTAAGCATTATAACAGTGAACTCTAAGGTTACGGTTTTAGCACTTGCAAATAAGACTATCAATTGCAATTATGTGGTCGTTATCAATAATAAAGGGATAATTGGTATTAAAAGGAACCAAAACGTAATGCAATCTCCTATAGATTGCATAGCATAAAATTGATTAGTGTGATTTCGGACATTTATGGAACTTAATTGATTACAATATGTCGCAACGAGAATAAGTCCATTAGGTTTTGGACAGTTAACAGAAAAGAGAAATAGGAGTGTGAGCTTTTGGTGGGTTTAGAAATTTTAATACAAATTGCAATAAATGTAATATTACCGTTGGCAACTGGCTTGCATTGCGTGATATTTTGATATAGCTTATCATGTGATCGGATCATCCCTGAGGACTCCAAGTCCGTCATGTATCTGCAACGTATATCTTTGAAGCTATTGACTCCCATAAATTTCCTATACAATATGGTAAATTGCGTTGTCTATTATATCCCATAATTAACTCGCAAGTCAATGTCATTATTATAGGAGTCTAGACAATTTTAAATATTTTCTAGAGTAATTCAAGCTACACCTGCCATAATTAGCGCACAATCATTACAAAATTATTTTCGACCAAATATTGAAATAGTAAACTATTGTTTAATATTGATTAAGATTTCGCAAAAAATTGAAATTAATGAAGTGGTTACGACGTGCGGTGGCCTTTAGTATAGATAACAAAGTGTAGCAACAGCAACAACAAAATTTAGAAACAGCAACAATAACAAAGATATTGTCGATATATAGAGGAAGAATATCCCTTGTACGAGAAGTTGGACAACACAATACTCATTAAAAGCGAAAGAATTAGTTTGTAAATATGCTTGTACACAAGAATAAAATCAGTTCCAGACAAATAGATGGGCATCGAAAATAAGATAGACTAATATTGAAGATTATTAGACTGTTAAACATACATAAACATACAAACATACATACGGAGTTTGACGGAGTCATTTATTTATTGATTGATTGATTTTACGTAAGCGCGAGATTTTATATATATATATATATATATATATATATATATATATATATATATATATATATATATATATATATATATATATGCATGCGGTAAAAAATACGTTTTTATAGATGGTTCTAAATTACCTGAATGAGATGAACAGGTAAAATTATATTAGCAATGAAATTGTCTTTGAATGAGTTTTAAATTAGATATACTATATTATCCATGGTTGTATCTGTCCATAGTTGTCTTTAAATTTTTGTATCTGCTACATAAATACACTAAGTTTAGATGGAATGTTTTTGATCCACTGAGGTAATACCATAGTTCTAACACGACGAACGTTTATGATGGTAATAAATGATACCAGTGACACTAGTTTTCTTTTTCTTTTTGTTTTGGATCTATTTTATATTTCACTATAAAAAGGATGCTGAGACCTGATGGTTTTAGGTTTACTCAATCTTTTTTAACCAAAATGCCGTGTTTTGCTTTCATTTTGACCTAAGATAACGATAGACTATGAAAATAAATTTGTATCAAATATCAAATTCTTTCTCTTTTTCTAAGATCTGCAACATTTTTATAAGAAGGCATAACAAAGAAAATAAGTTTTGATTGGAGCAAATTCAGTTACAAAGTAATTATGACAGAAAGAAAGAAATGAATAGATGATTGTTTCTTTAAATACCGATATTTCTTTCAATACGATGTTGATATTGTACAATACCGTGATACAACTTGAGTAACTTTTAAAAGCAAAGTATAACTGTGTATATTATACAACATCAACATGACGATTTGAAAGCAAACCTTTTATACTAATATTTTGAAATCGCCTTAGTATCAGCCTAATAGACATGTTACGTATATTTCATTTGTTTTATTGTTGGTTTTTCGTTATGACTATGTTATGTAAATCTGTGTTTTGTAATAGACCTTGTCCAAAATCAAATTCATGGCGCACTCACGAAAGCTCGGATACTAGATTCTTGTGTGGTCGTTATATTTAGCAAATATTTAAATACATAGTTCCTGGATTGTAAACATGCATGATTGTTTCTTTGGCTAGAAAGCTTGCATACTGTCTGACAGTAACACACATACGGCATGACCATTGAAAACACGCTTTGCTTCAACACCGCAATTGTCATCAGCAGATGGATATTTGTACCCTTACACGTATCGGACACGGATATCAAACCTTTGGGTACAAATTGATTAGGTCACCGCTGCGCTATCGAGAGCACTAAACCAAACGTTATCGAAAACCGTAGCTGTGAGACAGGCGAAAACCAGACGAGACGGAAAATTAAACATATAGAATGATTTTACAGCAGGGTTTTATCATGTTGTCTAATGGATCTGGCAGTAACACGTGGCAGCTGTTATCGCTGCCCCCTCGATTGGAGTTTAATTGGAAGTATGTTTTTGTTTGATCTCTAAAGTAAAATTTGGAAAGTATTAACCGGCAGTTCCAATCATCCTGTATGCCTGTACCATGTGATAATCACCTGTAGGCCTGGCAGATTAAGACTGCCAACGCATAGATTACCGTCAGTACTTGTTTATGAGATGAACCCAACTCCAAACTGCAAAGACCCATCTCTTCCGTCACAAAATACAACGACAGAGCTGAGTCCGTGCCGTTTATTAGGACTAATCAATGAAACAAACATACATCCTGATCTGCAGGCACATTATGTTACGGCAGATCACGATCTTTGTCGTTTGGCAATTGCACTCGACTACTAAAGTAAGCACATACAGTAAGAATTTCGGTTATGATTTGTCAGTAGATCTTGAAGCATCATAAGTTTCCTTGGTTACAAGATATACCAACCGACTGATGGTACTGATGAATATAATTCACGCTGACTGGATCTTAAGAAAATTAACTAAATAATTGCTAGTATGTAGTAGTTTAAATAAATAATGAGAGGTTTCATAATTTATTCCGTCAGTCTCTCGTTCTCCCTTGTTTTTCGTTTCGTCTCCACAGAACGCGCACACAGTTGTCCAGGTTCCAGTAATGCTCAAATTGCTTTATTTCCCCGAATCTCGAATGAGAGAACTACTGTCTACTCTTGTCTCTCTTTGTAATTAGCTCATAATCTTTATGCCATGGTGAATTTCTTTTATTTTCTGTTTTAAATTCTCTTTTCATTTCTACTTTCTTACTAAGTTGTTTTCTATTTGAACCTCACGTTCAATACTATATTTTACCTTGTAAATTTCCGAATTTTTAGGCCTTCATGGAAGTACATAATCACGGGCACTTGTATCCAATCAAAAATCTATTGGAGTCATTATATGCCAAAATTTAACTGAATACACTTTATAACTGGAAAGAGACGGTAGGTGAAACTCAAAATATTTCATATACAATTATATTTAATTAGATCTCGCTGTAAATACCGTGATTCAACAGCCATGATCTCAGCTACAAGTTATCAAGACCAAACATCTTCCGTGTAGGCAAACTGTCATTGTAATAACTAAAAGAGAAGGTCAAGTGTCTGAAAAAATTGGAGTAGTGTTTCAGCACGACCAAATGTTACACGGAGCATTAACTTTCTTACAAGTTTGTGGCCTGCGTTGAATTAAACAACGTAATATATCTTTTTAACCTCTATTTATGTCCCCGCCAAAGTAGTTGATTGTTATCTGAGACTGATAGTCATTACCACTGTCTGTGATGACTCATTCTCTCAAGTATTAATTTCAGTTGATGTCATTTATCCCCTTAATACTCACAAACTTATGGATATTATTTTGAAAGCTTCATGAATCAGAAACTGACAATAAGTAAGGCCTGAAAAAAAAAAAAACACACAGACGTGCGCATGTAAGTGTGCGTACTTGCGTGTATCCTTTAGGTAAATTAAATTATGAAGGTTCAGAAGATAGTTCACTGGACTAATATTATTCAGAGGGACTAATATTATTCAGAGTATTATTTATATATGTAAAATTGTTTTAAACTTTGAGTTCTGTGTTTAGATCTATATAGGTCTTTCAGAGAATTATGCTTATCATTTTCTAAAATTTCCCATGAGGTAATCATTGATATGTGTACGTGTGTGTGTGTGAGAGAGAGAGAGAGAGAGAGAGAGAGAGAGAGAGAGAGAGAGAGAGAGAGAGAGAGAGAGAGAGAGAGAGAGAGAGAGGGGGAGGGAGAGAGAGAATATGCAAATGTTATGGAAAAGACCGGAACAACCAAGAATTTTGTCATGCCGGCACTTTCAGTTTCACCATCACTCAATTATCTCATGAAATTTGTTCTGTCGGTATAACAGAACGGCAAACTGAATTTCACAATAAATTAAGGAACTTTATTTATTTGAGAAAGTTGACCGCTCTTACGTCATGTTCAATTTAATTTTGTGTATGTAATTGATTAAATTGTTATGTTTTAAATTCGAAGATTCATATATTCTATACTGGATCCCTGTTCAGCTCTGTTATTCAATCGCCTAATTTTATAGATCTTTTTTATTATTTACTCCATTAGGCCAATGACACAGTGGTCGACGATTTCCTTTATAACGATAACTACAGTCCATAAGGAGCGAGGAATCTTTCACATCTTGCCACCTCCAACAAACACACACACACACACACACACACACACACACATATATATATATATATATATATATATATATATATATATATATATATATATATATATATATATATATATATATATATATATATATATATGTTTGCAACCTTTGCTACAGTTTAGTTGTTGTATGCTGTGGATGATTGTCTTTTGGACTTGTGAAAGGAATTAGAGCTGGAAAGTGAAATGCACGTCCACACTTGACAAACAAACAAATTTAGGTTTTTATGTTACTAAAATACTAGCTTAGTATCCCTTTTTAAGAGAACAAAAGAAGTAGATCACTATTTTCATTTTAAAAACATTGCTGAAATGGCAAGATAGCACTGGACTGTATAATTACAAAGTGTACCTATTAGCGAAGCTCGTGAGATTTACATTTTACTGCCCTACAGCAGAGTGCTTGCTGATTATGATGTGGTTAAAGAATATATCTTGACGGGTTATGAGTTGGTACATGAGGCATATCGGCAAGGGTTTAGCAAAAGAAGAAAATCAACGGACCAGACCTATATCGAATATGCATGAGATAAGAACAATAATTTGATAGGCGGTCCGCTTCTGAAAGGTTAATAAAGATTATGATAATCGCATACAATTCACATTCGTTGTAGTGTTCGAGAATTCTATCCATAGTGAAATCAAAACCTACCTGAACGAGAGAAAGGTGAAAGCTTTATAAAATGCTGCTCGTACAGCTGACGAGTATTCCTTGATCAGAATGTTTCTTTTGTCAACAAGTCTTCCATTCATCAGTCTCCTGGTTGAAAGCTATTTAAGTCTGATATGAGCGCTTCAATATCTCAATCTGGCACAACATTTAAGAACAAAGTTTCTGATAAGACTGATCTGACATCCTAATATCTTTCTTCGTGCACCTATTGCAAGAATAAAGGGCATGCTATTTATGACAGCTACAAATTAAAGTAACAGAATCAAAACAGACCTGTTCCAAATGCTCTTATGTTTAAGAGGCCAAGGTCACAATCATGTGTTAAAAGCAATACATTCGTTGGTTCAAATAAATGCCAGCCTAATTTTATTATGGCTAATTATAAATATTTGTGTCGAAATGTTCTATATCACCCATGGGATACAAGAGCTTCTCATAGTCTTTTATTATGACGTATTTTGTCTTAGTGTTGGAAAAGTCTTCTTATAATAAAAATGATATAATTCAGGGAATAAAGTGCAACTGTTCCTCTCCATCGTGTAAATGTGTCTTCTGACTTAGTCTCAAAGTGCGTGACTGTCGGAACAGTGCAGGAGTTACCCATCGATGGTATTTATTTTTTTACACGGCAATTACCTAGATGGAGATAAGCTTGTGGTTAATCCACTAATAACTCATAAGTATTGTTTGGATAAGAAAATCGATCTTATTGAAAAACAAATCCCTGATTTTTACCCCGCGTGTGCTATTATTAGAGCTATATCGAAGAAAGCTCATTAGAATGATGTTGATCTGGAAATTATTCCTTTAGCTGATACATTTATTGGACAGTCTTTTGATGAGATCACTTTAGCTCCTCTCTCAGATCAATCAGAAGGTATTAAAAAGTGATCCCCCTTTAACTACTCGTTTTATTTTTTCTAATCAAGGTGACGAAAAAGCTAGCCCTTTGTTGCTCCAATTTTTCCATAATTGATGAACACTTGACAAATTTCTTGAGTAAGTAAACCAAATTTTATTGGTATCTGTCATTAGGCTTTTGCTAAGTTAAAGGCCATATGTAAGAGTGCACCGGTTCTTTCAGCCCCAAATTTCAGTCAATCATTTACGTTGACTGTCGTTGCAATTGATGTCGGGGTTGATATTGTATTGATTCAAGAAAACAATGATGGTGTAGACCATCCAGAATGGTATTTTTCGAAAAAATTAAATAAGCACCAGAGAATCGTTCCACAATCGAGAAGGAATGTGTAGCTTTCATATAGGCTTTGCAACTCTTTAAAGAGTATAATTATTCAGCTCCATGTCCGATTATTATATTTAGTGATCACAACACCCTTATCTTGATTGGCAAGATGAAGAACAAAAATCAACAATTATTTAGGTGGAATTTGATGTTGCAAAAATACAATATTGACGTCAGTCACATCAAGGGAAAGGAATACACAATAGCAAATGTACTTTCACGGGCATAAAAGTATTATATTGATTCATGTATATTTTGTGTCATTCATCAGACCTCATCTTATGTACATTTGTATCACGTGTTTATTTGACTAATATTTATAAGAAGCTTCATTGCATAAATATTTCTCTCTCTTTATGACGAAGGTGTTATGTATATTTAATCTGCATTGTTTGTTAGGTATTTTTTGTTAATAGTATGCTATGGATAAATGTGTTTTGGACTTAACTTTGTCAAAATTAAGTTAATTTTCTTACTGACTTGAATCATTGATTTTGGTTTGGAAAACAATATGCTTATCTCATTCTGAGTCCAAAACATCGGAAATTTAGCATATACTGCGGGTTTATGGTTTAATGTTTACTTTTTGTCATTCATAAGATATCATCTTGTGTACATTTTTATCACTTGTGCATTTAACTATTATTGTAAAGATAGCTATATATATATATATATATATATATATATATATATATATATATATATATATATATATATATATATATATATATATATATATTACTTTGTAACACTCTTTCGGCTTTATATCAATCGAGTTATCTACTTTGTAAAACTCTTTCTGCTTTATATCGATATCGAGTTATATATCGAGTTATCTAGTTTGTAACACTCTTTCGGCTTTATATCTATCGAGTTATCTCCAGTACAACATAGTCATTTGTGTTCTTTCGTTGTTCTGGAGTATAGACAACTAATACAAGAATTTTAACAATTACTGTTAATGATATTTGTTTATCACTGATTGAAAAATATTTAATTCGTTTACCTTAAACCAATTTTATTCCCAGAAAATATTATAATTGCAATTGGGTTTAAATCAACTTTGTAATTATGTACAAGTTAGTTTTCACAACATAATATAGCGCATGACTAGGTGACAAGTGTAGCATTTAATAAGTAACTCTGTAAATTACACTATAAGTAAGGAGTAAATATTAGAAAAGAGAGAGTAGAGGAGAAAAAGATTAAATAGACGAAAGGGATAAATGCTAATGTCAGGACCATATATTTGTATTCCAACATATATGACTTCCATTTTGTAGTCATTATGTCCACCATACTGAAACACAATCAACATGTTAACATATCTTTCTCTATAGTGTGGTTATTCATTCACTCCTAAGCTATATCATAAAAGAAACGAACGACGAAACGAGTTATTATGAAGATCGTCACATTAAAGGGCCAGCCATACAGAATTATTTCAGACCGTCTTAGGAGCAGCAGTATTATGGTTTTGAGAAAATCGCACTTAATCCAATGGTCGCGGATCCGATACCCGCTAAGGCCAGGTTGGGGTGGCTGCTTCTGTGTTATTCGGGAAAGACGATTAAGTCCTATTTCCCAGTCATGCTATGGTCTAATATTTGCTCAAAGTTAAATAAAAACATTTTCAGATTCGATCTACTGTTATTTATGTCGTGCCAAACTACGGATCTTTGAACAGTTCTTTATAAATAATTAGAACGAAAAGCTACCTTGAAAATTGGCCTATTATCCTCTTTGAAAAGGAGAGTTATGGATCTTTATTCTATGTCTTGCTTCTGTGTCTTGAATACACGAAAACGTGAACTAGAATAAAGTGAAGTTGCTAGGTCATCCGTTTTATGGATAAATAAGAGTTGTAATTCTGTAAGCAGTCACATTCTATCCACTTTCGTTTTAACAAAGGTAAACAATAAATGGTGAGAAATCATAATGTGATTTATGTCATGGTGAACTTTAGTTTACGCTGGTGACTATGCAGAGGCATGTTTCAACATATGATTATGTTACTTAATGAAATCGGGCAGAGTTAGGAAAGCAGATACCAAACATTTGCCATGATGACAAACGCCATTGTGTTTAAATGGAAACACGGTTGGAGACCAATCTGATTATTTAGATAATTATGTGTAAATTCAGACAAGATTTGTAAATGTATCATGTTGGAAAACTGTTAAACCTATCATCTAAACGAAGAACATATTTGTATACGTTGCTGTAGATTCAGAAGGTCTGAAATTTATAATATATATATTGCACTATGCTATGTTTGCTGGTTTTCGTGGTGATGACCTGGAAATTTTGCATATGAAACCATATGTTAAATATGTATAGGTTGAAGGTGTCATGAAAGTGAATTGACATTGAAGCTTTTAGAGCGAGCTGTTTTGAATCTCTTTTGAACAATCGTTAACTAAATCCACTGGATCCATGTTCTAGCAGGTCAGATTGTCTGCAATATTTGTTTCTGCTGTGCCGAGGAAAATGGTAACTTTCAACGATAATAACAGTGCGTTATTGCGCTACATAGACGATATCTACGTTTTTGAGTTGATTGAAGGAGTCACGAGTGAAGCGGAAACAGGGTATTGTCACGAGTGGCGATAATACAGTATGTTTCTGCTTCACGAGGATTTTCTTTTTATTTATATTTTTAATCAGGGGAAAACATTTGCATGGATTTTCGTTCCTCCATTCCCTGTCAATGTGATTAATGGCTGCATTGCTACATAGATGAAAAGAAGTCTCGAAATTTTAAAATAAGTTTAGGACAGTTATGGTTGACAAATTTAGATTTTATATACAACGCATAAAATTGTGTACTCTGTCTAATTAGTAAATGTTTTCGTACGAAAATTAAACTATTTTATTTACGTGAAACATTTTTTTTTGCGCGGATTGACACTATGAACATTGCTGGATGAGAGTGCTTTAGGAAAAATAACAGTTCAACAGAATTCAATGCCTGACATCATTAAACCAATATATTTTAGTGAGCATGGGTTTACTTGCAAGGATTTTTTTGTTTTGTTTTGGATTCAGACGTAAGTGTTTGTGTGCTAGCAAGCTGGCAGCCTATATATGTAACAGACGATGCATCCACATTTCGATTGTTGCTTCATTTCGGTTTGCAATCAATATTAATTAATACCTGATTGTTTCCATCGTTTTCAGATATTATACGATTATTACAGCTAATATCGATGCTTAAACCATTATAGTGCTATATGTAACAGAGTTTTTCTTTAAAAATGTTTACCATTGTATACGACTCTGCATTGGTAACAGAAAAATCAAACACGACAGCAAGTCATGCAAGTTCAGTCACCTACAAATTGCACAATTCGTATAGAAAACTATATAAAAGTTAACACCTGAAACACGCCGTTTTGGTTGAGATTCTTTTTCCTATTTTAGTTTTGTGATGCCGCCTTCTTGTTTATTGCATAAGTGTATGCTAGATAGTCAATAGCCTTGACACATTTAAAATCTATTCAACCATGGAAGGAAGAAAGTAGGTCAGGGGTGAGGGAGGAAAATAAAAATTAATAGGCCTAAATAAGGAAATGTTATTATGGTAAATACAGGCAAGGGCAGACAATCCACACAAAAAGGAATCGAAAGTAAATGTTATATAGTATCTTTAGTGATAAAGTGGTATTGAAGCTGTGGCAGTATCACATTTCCTTCACTAATATATTTTAATATCTAATTGTGAAATACATAATAAAGTCACTTTCTGGACCTAGCAAAAACAATAAACTGCAATGAAAGTCGAGACCTAATGCAGGGCCAGCTAGAGTTGCTCATTCTTATTTAAGTAAAAAGTAGACTAAAAAGCAGAGATTGTATCACACACACACACACACACACACGCACACATATACACGCACACATACACACACGCACACATACACACGCACGCACGCGCACACACACGCACGAACGCTAGCACATTCACAGTGCAAACAAAGGCACGTGTCATTGTTTGTTTTCGGTTCTGAGCCTTGAGGCTTCCGCTCCGAAATGCTCTTCGACAAGTGAGCAACGAGAACCATCTGAAAAAGACATACGCTCAGTCACAATAGCAGTGTTCTTTAATTCGTTTTCCATATCGAACATTTGTTTACATGAAGAATAATGTTTGACTTGTAGCTCGTCAGTGTAATTGCTGCCACTAGTGTTCATTATGAAAAGTAAGGATAAATGCAATTATCCAAATTTAGAACTAAAAATGCACGTTTCTGTGCAAATTCCATGGAGCTTATATAATAATACGGAGTCTGTTTATTATCATTTTTGACGCTAAATGACTGTTAAGAATATTGAAGTTGCATTTTCTCTCAAATAGTAATAAAACATCTTCAAATAATTTGGCATGTTCTATGTTTATTCATTATTTTTCCCC